>JAPQLA010000002.1:23437142-23449958 GCA_029822935.1 Naso vlamingii | reverse complement strand
GTCCCCTTTAGGTGCAGTAATGCTTTGAGCTGAGTGCTAATCGGTCTTTTGAGCATGCTAACATGCTCACATGACCAGCCAACATGCTGATGTTTAACAGGTAAAATGTTCAGGATGTTCATCATCCAAGTTCAGTGTTGGAATATAATTAGCTGATTAACACTAAACACAAAGTGCAGCGGAGGCTGATGGAAATGTTTTAATTTGTAGGTCTTTCAGCCACAAACCAAATTACTGGACAAATTGAAAATTTGACCTGATGACGGCACTTAAGGAGAAGTTCCGGTATCATCAATGCTACTACACATCATTCCTCTACGGAAAATAAATGTTTGTGGGAAATTTCATGTTAATTCAATTCATCCAACATTTGTTGAGAAATTAACTCAAAACCTCAGTGTGGCACTAGAGGAAGCCATCAGGATCATCCTCCAGGTAATGGGCACGTTTGTACAAAATATCATGGTGGTCTGATCCAAAGTGACTTTGACTGAAAGACTGGCATTGCAACGCTGCTAGCATGGCTAAAAATCCTCTTTGCCCTCAATATATTTGATTTTTATTTCATGGAAATCTACAGACTGCCAGAATAGTCAAAAGAAATGAAACACACTAGCTTTTTCTATCTATACAATTGCAGAAGCCCCAGATAAAACTGAATAGTGGTGTGTGCGCCTCACATACTGTAGACTGTGATTTAAATGTTCTTCTCTCTCTCCTCTGAAAGGTTGGCCCTCAGCAGGACTCGTCTCCTGACTCGGGCCGCCAAAGGATTTATGTGTCGATCTCACAGCAAGTCCGGTGATTCAATTGGAGAGAGTGACAACGAAAACAAAGACTACATTCCTCTGGTGGGTTGCAGAGCTAAATATGTGAATGCTCTGTCAACCTGCATGTTTTCCGATGGACGCTGATCTGAACGGACTGTAGATTTGTCTAAAGAGACAAATGTGTCACAATCTGTTGAGCCGGGTAGAGAGCATGGGAACAATAGGCAGCAGCAGTTCTAAGCTGTTTGGAATATTCCAGAAGGCTTTTGTGGGCAGCATGAACGCATGCAGTATCCTCAGTTCAACTCTAGGCCACATGTGCAGCATGTCACAGCCCTTTTTTTTGCTAATTTGTCTCCAATCTCTAAAAGAAATACAGAAAAACAATATTGAAACAGAGATGATATGCAGGGACTCAGATACCATAATGATGTAGTATTTCCTTTCATTTGAATTAATCCACTCAATTAATACACTTAAGACTACTTGACATTTTTACTATGAATTTAATCTATAAATCACAATTGGATAACCTTATTAAACCAAAAATCAAGATAGAATAAGAATTTTCTTTAAAATGGTTTTCGGAATTTAACCACATATCTTGCTCTGAATTGTGGCTTGATTTTTCTGCCTTGCAAAGGGTGCTGATTCTCTGGAGTTCAAAATGTTTCTCAAGGGCCTACAGCAGTGTCCAGACAAAATGGTTTTCCTTTTCTTTAACAATAACCCAGAAAGCATCCAATTGCAAAGGCCCTACCAGCTGATTGGAGGAGGAAGTGATGAACAATAGAGGACTGTTGTAACAATGTGCAGCACAGAAGAACAGCATGCACTCAAATCAGTCAACCAGAGGCTCCTTCCCCTATTTTACTGTTTTTCATGATTAAAACAATAGAGATTTGATGGGCCTAAATGCAAATGCTGATGTTGATGTAAAGTTTGTAAAATAATAAAATAAAGTAACATAAGCTGCACTTTAAGTCAACTTGTAAACTTTTTTCTTCCGCACAGGTGTTATTGCAGTTGGCTAGTGGTGCATTTCCCTTGGACACAGCTCTGTGTGACGCCATTAACGTGCCCATGGACAAGCTGAAGTGGACGTCCCCCTTCAGCAGCCACCGCAACAGCCTGGGCCACCTGTCTCACTCCAGCAGCCGCCGTGCTGAGAGTGCGGACGATGGACGCAGATCACCGTGCGAGCCAGAAACATATCAGCAACCTGCAGAGCATGCTGCAAGCAACCACAGCCCTTCTCATCTATCCAGGAGTGCCTTGATGGGGGATTCTGGTCCTTACTCATTAGGCAGTCCATCCACTGCTGCTGAGCCCCTGCTCTCTCCACTCTCCCAGACGGACAGTGGACGGGGCTCTGGGTCAGGAGGGCTGGAACCAGCATCGCCCGGCTGGGCGCAAAAGAGGGTGCTGGATCAAGAAGGCATGTTGTGGGCCACAGCTGTGGCCCTTGCCTGGCTGGAGCACAGCTCTGCCAGTTATTTCATAGAGTGGGAAATGATCGCCGCCAAAGCAAGCATGTGGTTGAGTGCACAGGACATCCCAGAAGGCCGAGACTTAGCCTCCATCAAAGCTGCTGCCAACCAGCTCTTCATTATCCTCAGGCACTGGGATGAAAACCTTCAACTGAATATGCTCTGTTACAACCCAAACAGTGTCTGAGGCTGTTAGTCCAAACTGAAAAGACAGACCACTGAAAGTACTCAATTCCATATGATACTATGCTAACTGAGGCTGTACTATTCTCTGTTCAGCAGTATGTCCTCTGGAGTCTGATATTGCAATTGTGAAAAACGTGTATTTCCTTCTGTTTGTGTGCTGTTCCTCCAAACATATCACAGGCTCTTTGAAGGTACGATGTGCAAGCTATTACCTCGCTGGTGCCATATACTGTAGCTGGTTCCCTGTTAGCAAGGGATCTTATGTGAGACTTGCCACAGATTGAGTCTCATGGAGAAGAATGTCAGTGTTTAATTCGTAGCATGCTGGATCACTGACCATCAACATCATGCGAGAAAAGAAAAGAAAAGAAAAGCTCTTATTGTCATCATATTGATGTTTTGGAAAGAATGTTGCAAAAACACTTGTAAGAGAAAACTGTTACATTGATTAACACATATTATTTTTACGTCTTCACAGAATTTCCCAAAATGATTATATTGTGAAAAAATGTTACACAATAACATCTGCGTACCTGTCAACAGTACTGCCTGTCTTTTTAATGCCTGTTTTCATTACAGTGTTAGTAATATTTTTGATTTTTGCTGTTGAATTATAGTAGAGACAGAAAATATGCAAAAAGATGAGGAAAAGACAAAATCTATATTAAAATTTGGTTAAAAATATATATATGTGGCTTTAGTGGGAATCTATGAATGTGTATCCCACAAGCATGGTATTTACTGTTTATTATTTATTGATACATACAGCTGTATTTTTTTCCATTTATCTAAGCATACATGCCATTGAGTTAGAGGTTTTGAACACGCACTAGTTTTTGTAATTCAGAGTAACAGACCCATCAGTTGCACCATCTGTTTGCAAGTTAAAAATTAGCCTCCTTAGCTAACTGTAAGGGGTTGCACCCTTAAAACTAGCTCTCACACTGAGATTTGCTTTTGCCAAAAATTATACTCATTGACTGACTACACAAACTGACAAGACAGACTGACTTAGTGTGACTTACCAGATGTAGACTGTGGGTATAAGCCTGCCATGCAGACACTATTTCAGTCTGCATTTTTTCTCCAGCTCAGCCTTCTCTGTGTTATCGTTTTCAGAATCACCCTGCTGCATCCTGAGTTTAGTGCCGCTGAAGAAGATTGTGATTGGTTTCAAGAAATAGAAACAAGTCGGAGATTTTTTTCCCTTATAGTAGACTCATAATGGGTGCAGCCAGACTTTTCTCCAGCACTGTGGCTACTACTCGCAATGGGCTTGCTAAGCAAGAATAGATTGCATTAATATGCTAATTATGTTGTGAACTGGAAAGTTTTTTTTAATTGTATTTACAAAAAAATAACAGCTCAGATTTTAAAACTTTGTCAGTAGCATGACACTAAATGCTAAGGTGATGCAGGTTATCAGATGTTCACTGGTTGCCAAGTAATGTCTACCTTTTCAAAAGACTGAAAGTCAGATTTCATATATCCATTCACCTTATAAAAACCATGCTAGCAGAATGGCTGTAAGGACAATAATACACGTCTGTCTGTTTGTACGTACAAAAAGCCCCAACTGAGACATCTTTACAATTATTTGTTGGATTGGCACAAAATTTTGTACCTGGCGATCTCTTGACCCTTGTAGCACCAGTCTGAAAACAAAATTTTAATTTGACTTAATATTTGCCACCCCATAGCAAAATCGTTTTCCAGCTCAGCTTCAAACCTCTGAGTTTGATGTGGGCTGCAGTAGTGACTTCCTGTTTATTACATAGTTGATTGCTTTTGATTGGACGGTGCTAAAGATGTTTCCCAGCATCTTTGCACATTACCAAAGTCTTTACTAGTTGAGCTATCCTTCAAGTTTTAATGGTGCAACCCGATTCAATAAATTTTGTTTACAATTTCTTGTAAAGTTTTAAGTCTGATCCCACCAAATATTTAAGAACTTTGAAAGGACATTACACACAATGTTAGTACTGGATTTACTCGAAGCTGGTGTGACCCAGTCCTGATGAATATGGGCAGCTATCATCAGTCTTTCTTTGGTCATCTGAAGGAAAGAGCCCTGCTAGTTCTGTCATGCTCACAGCTCAGTTACCGCAAGTGCCTAAACAAGGTTCAAAGTCGGCAGAAAATGTAGATCTTTTCACTACAGTTTAATCCGTGTGGGTAATGATTGTTCTTTTTCCTTACATAAACAGTATAGTAGGTACCCTTTTTTCTTTATTTATTTTTCCTTCAAACTGTGTGTGGCCTATGAAGGCATCCTTCAATATTGATTTCCTCTTTTCCATTACAGTGTTTGCTTTACTCAGGTATTTAATTTTTTTCTCACTCAGGCTGCATTGCGTATACTCTTCTGCATGAACACAGTTGTTTATGTAAAACTGTTTATGAATAAATTGCCACATTGGAGCCAGTAGCGCAGTATTTTGCTCTTTGAAATAAGAATACAGTGGATATCATATAGTAATATTTTTGTGCTGTAATTGCAGTAGTAAGTGCAGATGTAATGTTGTATTTTTATGTATGGGGTCAGTTATATAGTGCAGTATCTTTCAACTTGCTGTGTGTGCCTTTATAATGATTGTTGACTGTTTGAGGCTGTTGAAAGCTTCTGTAGTGTCTTTATAACTGTCTATGCTATGATCTGCTCTTCAGGTGCATGTAATAAAATAAGTTTACAACCAAAGATGAAGAATTTCATTGCCAATATTGTCCCATGACCACCAACAAGGAGTACCTCAAGGATTAATGCTTGGACCCCATTTTTTAAAATTTGATAATTCAACGTTTCTTTTTTCCACTATTGCTATGCTGATGATACCCAGCTCTACCTGTCCTTTCGTGCCGGATGAACCCATGGTACTCTTCACCAGAAGTGGAAAATGGTTAATAGAAGGGCACCTTCCACTCCTGGTCACACCATCATTCAAATGTCCAAAATTTTCCACAAAAAACGACTCACTTAAATAAAACTGCTATCAGTGAATATTCCATGTCTTCATAAACTTTTACCCTTGAATTTGTGGTGTTGATCAAGGGCAAGCTGTCATAAAAGTGCTAACTTCAAGGGGAAAGAAGAGCCAGAGAGGCCCAAATGGACAAATCTTGTATCTTATATATCTTATATCTTTAAGCTCTGAGCCATCATCCTCTGTTGAAGTATAAACTGCTCAAGAGTAAGAAGAAAAGTTAGATTAAGAACTGATAAAAAGTTATTATTTGCGTATGGTATTGAGACAGATACCTATGTCACAAATAGATCTTTAAATAAGGTGTGTGATCTAATTGTCTAACAAGATTGATAGCAATCTTGTTAGTTTGGACAATTTTCAACAACTTTCAACTACTTATTATTCAGTTACATTATTTACAACTCTCAGAACAAAATGTCAAGTGGACAAATGAGTGCAGTTTAGAGAAATTTAAAAAGGATAAACACTGCAACTTACTACTGGTTAGTGTGTTAGCAGTTAGCTCCCCAGCTACAGTAGTATAGCTTACCAATTAGTCCTGCAAGTAGTCAGTAGGCTATATCAGTGTTTATAGAACCACATTTTTGCATAGGCATGCAAAGTGTTATTACTTTTTGCACCGCACTTTACGCACATGCACGCACACACACACACACACACACACACAGTACTTGTACTAGCATCTAAAATCAACCACCGACTATACAGTCTTGCATTCAGCAACAGGTTATTATGGCTGCAGCAGGTTGCCAGCTGCTCGATCTCCTTCCTATAGGCTGACTCATCACCATCTGTAATGAGTCCAACAACAGTGGTGTCATCTGCAAATTTCAGAATCTTTACAGTTGGTTCCCTGGACATGCAGTCATTAACAACAAAAGCCCACAATATTATGGTTCCTTGAAGTAAACGAGGACACTAGTAATTGGGATGGTGAGACATCATTTATACTATTCTACCTTTAACAAGGTAAAACATGCACAGCATGAAAAGGATGGGTGAGGGAGAAAGAACAAGCTGTGGTATAAGGAAAATGATGGGTCATTAATGTGGTGCTAATAACCACCTTCACCTCTGTTTCATAGTTCAAATAAGTTCCTGACAGTCTTAATTGCTTTATAGAGTACACACACACACACACACACACACGCACACAAAGACACATTATTTTACCTGACAGCTTATTCAGGTGCAGTGTGATATAATACATGCAAACAGTGAGCATCTTTCCTTTTAACTTTCCCAAGACAGAGAACAAAATATTACCTTTCAAATAATTTGAAGCATATACTGTTGCTAAGCTACTGACAATGAAATAAGACAGGAAAACGTATTTTTGGGACTAATTTAAATTACAGAACACAGTCTTCATACGCTACTGTATGTTTATAGAAAATGTGATTAACCCAGGTTCACAGTGATGAGAGTAATTTAATTTAGATCTAGACTGAAATTCATCACACCTCTCCTGTAGCTCCATTTACACGTGTCATCATGATTTTTTTTTTCTTTTAATTTTAGTCACAAAGGTCTGTCTGACAGTGAATCTGCAGTGCCAGTTATTCTCTTACATCACAGCTACTTGAACTCCTTTGGCTGCAGATGTCTGATTAAATTCAGGCCAAAATATCACAGCAGTGTAATGTGCACGTAAACAGCGCTCTGAACAAAACACAAGTGATCACACTGTCGGGTGGAAAGTTAGTCTGGAGGTGGTTCGTGGGATAAGACAAATGAATCCTCTCTCAACTTTGGGGTGTAGGATGATTAGCAGTTGCCATGGAAACCTGTGGTGTTTTTTACAACATGGTCTAACTGGAGCACTGCAAGAAAAATAATCTCAATGATATTTATTTGCTTTGGTTCAAAGTGTACCAAAATGTCTCATTTACTCATTTATTGACTAGTTGTATTAACTGGTTGATATTGGCTTTATCATGGGTACTTTAAGGCATTTGAACATGGGATGTTCTATTTCTTTGATGATAATAATATAAGTTACACAGTAACTTGAGACGTCATGAGGCAGTGTGAAGAGAAAATATTGAACATTTTGATAAACTTGTGAAATTTAGGTCACTTTTATTGTAAATCTGCTAACATTTTGGCAGCAATTACAGTTTTAAGAAAGGATATTCTCTGGTTTTGATATTTCTGATGCTTTAGCAGCATCTATATCAGCCTCTTCAGGAGTCACTATTGTTGTTTTAAAATGTGGAGTCGCTCCAACTCTTTACAAACAAACCACACCAGTCAAAACTGGTAGTTTCTCTTGTGTGACAAAAGTGCATAGCCTGAGGCCTTACATGCCTAATGAACAGTTTTGGAAATATATTCAGTCAGTTCGAACGGTTGCACTTAGAGATTTGCATATCATATGAGACTGAACTGTTCACCTTGGTGGATGGTTGCTCTCTGAGCCCTTAATGAAGATTAACATCATGTTTGAGTGTTTTTGAGTGGAAAGGACATTGCTGTAACCATGATCGGCTGTTTTGATGATTGCATATCTACATGCTTTAATGCAATTTTAATTAGAGTAAAATGAAAGAAAGCCTATTTAAAAATTAAATAATCAAGGAAAGACTAAACCTTTTGGCCACATGTTGAATTTCTATGAATAAACCACATTTATTTTAACCCATGAGTGGAGTTCACACTTAAAATGTATGCAGCGATGAAATTTTAGCTTGTATTTAAAGGGCATTTTCAGTAAAATCGCAGGTCTATTCATAAATGTATCCGTAAATAAAAATACATTCTTACTTTATGCATTCCTTCAACCAAAACTGAGAGGTACAGTGTGATACTATCAAAATTTGAATAGTGTCAGCTTCATCTTACAAACTTTGAAATACAACCTTGACAAAATAATATGAGGACCTCACATGAATACCTTCCCTCTGATGTGGAAGTGCCAATAATTAACTGTCTACCTTTTAAAGCCAATGTTTTGTTTTGTTTTGTTTTTTCATTTTAACATTGCTGACACTCAAATATTTTGTCAGAATAGGGTGTTACCGTGAGTAGAACCTGACTGAATTAAAAAAATAAATAAATAAATAAATAAAAAATAATAATAAAGAATTAATCCAGTGCCTTGACAGCTAAAGCCACTTTCCAAATGAAAAAAGAAAAAACTGAAATGATTCAAGGGTACCACTCTCTAATAAAGCAGCTTTTATAGAGCCTTATTAGAATGTGTTACCAATGTCCGACATCCTGCAGTATAAAAGAGCTTCTATGAGCTTAGAGTGCAGAGCAAAATGAAAAACAATATGAGAATTTTTTTTAAAAAAGGACTTCAATACATTTAAATTGCCTCCGATGCCATTCTTATCGGAATGAATTACATTACAGCATTAAAGTGCCGCAAATTAAGCACTTAAAATGAATGTATTTTGACCAAATAAAACTAATTACAACTATATTATAAATAACTTAGATTTAACAGTTAGCCTCCATGGTTTGCCAAAGCAGATTACACAATAATTCAGTGTGCTGTTCAGTTTAATGTCTTTTCTGAGGTGACCTTTGTCTAATTACTATAATCATACTGTGGTAAGAGTCTGAGACAATCTTAATTTCTGAAAAACACATCTGGCTTAGTTGTTTTGATAGTTGTGTGAATTCTGAGGAGGTTTTGATTGAAGGGAAATCGGTGTGAAAGGAAAACGTGACCTCTTTCACTTGCAAATTCATCCAAGAGTAAATCCTGTATAGCAAACATCTCACTGCCATCATTAGGCCCGTGTATAGCTCTTATCGTGCAGTTCTTGCACAGTCCTCATGTGGCATTGATATTCAAAACTCCTAAGTGGGGAATAATGGAGGGAATGTCTTTGATGGTTCACTCACTATCAGTCCAGTGACAGCTCCTGCGGATAAAAGCACTGCAGGTCTACACTGAAGGGTTTCCATGGTGCTGGGTCGGAGCTGCTGCTTTCATGTTTGCAGCACAATAAGGAGGAGTAGCTTGTCAATGTGTGACTAGTTTATGAACAAGTGATGCTTTCACAAGAAAAGGATAGAGCGCAAGCACAATAAGCATCTGGTAACAAGCTGTAAAAGCTGATACAACACCCCGATTAAGCCTCTGACATACAAAGTAAAGCTGTCAGTACATGTTTAAACAAGAATCTAAATTAAATAGTGGCTGCATGGTTACAGAGTTGGTAGTGTATGATATAAATTAGACCTTTGGCTAATGTGAGGCATCCATATTGGTTTTGTTATTCAATTATTATGAGTTAGATGTAGGGCCTGACTAATGTGGGATTTACAGTGACGATGAAGAACTTTTAAGTATTTATGAAACAGTCTCATGATTCCTCTGATGATTGTAAATTTCCTGTAACAGCAAACGAGACCCTCAGGGAAAAGACTGCAGTTTTTATGTAGTTGCTATTAATGCCTGTGATCGAGTTAGAATCCTCGCCAACTCCGGCTGTTAGTTTGCACCTTAGCATGTGATGTTAATGCAAATGGCCGTGTAACGTTAGCCTAAAGAAAATAGAGGTAATAGGTCTCGGGGGACATTACTGCCATACAACTGGGTTATAACTTATTTCTCAGTCACAGATAAATATATTACCTCATTAAGATCCAACCTGCCGTCTCTCTTTGACTGGCTTCCAAAACGCACGTGTTGCTGGTTTCATAAAAAGTTCTGCCTGCCTGGGACGTGCTAGCAAAGATCTTTACAACAGTAGCCGCTTTTGTCACTATCCCTTTAGTCCAAAGGGGCTGCTAGAATCGACAAAAACAAGTCTTGTTGTTGAACTGCAGCTTCAAGAGTCATGACAGTGATTCTCTAAGCTGTGCGCATATGGAGTAGAAGTCTGACCTGCTGAAAAAACTTGCTTTAATCCTATGCTGGGACAAAGTCACTGGACTTGAAGGCAGTTTTTTATTAAAAGTGACTACTGATCATTCATGTTGATTTTATGCCCTGATGACCAAAGAAAAAGAAGTTATGGCTATCTCCCCATTCACTTTGATAGGGCTCTGGTCTTCTTCGTCTGAAGTAGCTGCCCAAGGGCGTCGCTAAGATGGTTGCCGAGTGGTAACACTCATCTGTAAGGACTTTGACATCAACCAGGCCGTGGTTACATGTCATAATATTGCAATTATGGTAATCACATGAACTATCTCCGTTTGGCATGTTAACATGCTAACATTTGCTAATTTGCATGAAGCAGGCTACCACTAAGCCTGATGGGAAAAGCAAGTATTTGGTCCAATATTGGATGTGTTAAAATTTGAACCTGATTTGAACCCTGATTTTTCAAATGTTTTCAGTGCCTGTGTAAAGAACTTTGAAATGCCTTGTATTTACATGGTGTTATATAACTAAACTTGCCTTGTCTTGACTAATTTGAGTTCCATACATACAGTTGATGACGTAAAATATTAAATATATCATCTCTGCTGTTTTTATTAATAATAATAATAACAACAACAACAACAACAACAACAACAACTGATGAAAGAAAGAGGTCATTGTTCTGTAAGTCACAAGTAAATCTTAAGTCTTTGCTCTCAAGTCTCAACTCAAGAGAAAAAAGTGGAAAAAAGTGTCGACTTACTGAGAATTAAAGCATTAAGTTTAGTTGATTTAGGAAATGAAGGGAAATATAATTGTTTCCTGACACTTTAAAAAACAAACATTTAAAGCTCAGTATTTTCAAGTCAAAAGGCTCAAGTCCAAGTGAAGTCTCGAGTCAAAGGTGTTTTAGTCCAAGTCAAGTTCTAAGTCTTGGGGTTATGTGATAAGTCGAGTCTAAAAATCAACCAATTTATATCTCCAGTCCAAGTCATGTGACTCGAGTCAACACCTCTGGCAAATAATTATATTCCACGTGTTACCGGTATGAGGGTTTGCAGTGAAGTCCCTGTTATTGTGCTCGCAAAGTAAACATTAAAATCCTGAAGGTCCCAATTTCTTTACAGCAAGTGCTCCAGTGGATGCCAATTTGTCTGTCAGGAGGGAATGCGCTTCATTTTTTTTGTGAAAGAGATACTAAATTAGACTTGAATGAGAGAAAAAAAATGGAGCATTATGCAAGAAAGGAAGCAGAAAGAACATTTCTAAGTAGATCAGGGTCAGTCACTGTGGTACGTGGCCATGATGAGGCTTTTAGTGCCATCAATTTAGTATTTCCAACAGAAGGAGAGCATAATGCTCTTACTGCTTGATTGCACTGCATATCTGACATTTAGCTAAGGCTCCTTCAAAGACCAACTGGCATCAGCTCACTCCTGGAGAACATATCTATGGGCAAGCTGCTGAATACTAATGCAATGATAATGCCAACATCCCAACGAAATGTTGAATAACACATCTGAGGTTTCGTGGCATCATGTGGGCTGATACAGGAGATTTTTGAAAAAATACAGAATCATTTGAAAGTGAAAAGGGCATTCTTGTGTGCTCACACTGCCTGAAGACGGCCTCCCCCTGAGCCAGATCCCTGCTGGACTCAAATTTAATCATGCGGAAGAATTTTCACCTGCTTCAAATTTATTCTTCCACCCTTTGCTTTCACCAGTTTTACCCAAATCTGCTTGGATCATTTGGATTGTCATCTATTTTATGAAAAATAAAGATTTTATACTTTTCTGACTTAAAATGAAATAGTCTGGATCACAGCCACCTGAATCATTTATCAATTCATCTTATTTTTTTTGCCACTTTAAAAAAGCCAGACTAAGTATTTCATACAAAACCAAGTAATTCACATGCAGCTTGTAATGAAATAAAAAATCTAACAGATACCCCTATAATAAATACAGTAGAATAATGTTAAAACATCTGCTTGCGTTGGGTTAACATGCTCTCCAATTTCAAATCCTGACTCCTGGATTCTCCTCACAGGCAGACGACCCCCTCTCCTGGCAGAAATTTCCATCATCTTCAAACAGCGTTCTCCTTGTGTTCCTTATTTTACTCTTCTTTATTATAAAGGCCCCGAGAGGACACTCAAAGAAGAACGAGAGGGTCAGCCTGCTCTTTTTCAGAACCTGACAGAAGCTCGTACATTTTCCCCTCCACCTTTCAAACACATTTTAAGGGTCTTAACCCCGACCTGTCCTCTGTTTCATCTGTGTTGCACCTGAAGAACAACCTTAAACTAACTACAAGGTTTCAACTGAAGACCTTAAACAAGTGGAAAGACTTAACAGAAGGGCTGCACCATAAATCAAAATTTTATCATGAGTGCAATATGGACTACTGCAATTTTTAAATTGCACGGAGGTGCAATAATTGTTAAAAAAGAAAAATTTGTGTCAAGATACCATTTTAATTTAAACATTGTGGAGCTGCAGAGTTGTTTTGGCAAACACATCATATTTTACAGACTTAAACACTATGTAACTTTGACC
>JAPQLA010000002.1:23406929-23423060 GCA_029822935.1 Naso vlamingii | reverse complement strand
TCTACAAATGCTTAGTGACGAATGTCTACTAATAGTCTGTTGATAGTCAACTATAGATTACCACCATGCTCTTGACCATATGTTGACTTTCAACTAACAATAACTGATCATCAACTTAGAAGATGGTCACTCAATGTACAGACAGATAGTTGAAGTTTGGTTAATAACTTGTTGTGAAAAAAGAAAAAAAAGACAGTCAACAGGCACTTTTTTTTTTTAATATTAACTGACACACTGATGACATGAGACTGAATATCTACTGATAACTTGTATAGTGTCAACAGATGGACTATTAAAATAAAGTGTGACCATCTGATTAAGTAAAAAAAAAATAAGAATTTAAATATTCTCTAAGTCTTTCATGGTAAAATTGAAGAAAATTGCATCATCACTCTTTTTTTTCTTTTTTTTTTCTGAAGTAGGACCCCTATGACCCCGCTCTAACTGCATCCTCCCAGGAGTTTGGTTTGCATGCACTAATTGGCTTTTGGCTAATTGCCGCTTGTTTTTTCGTTGACCTTACATGTAGCTAACAGATCACTTTCCCTGTCATGTGGTACAGGAGTAAATGAGGGAGCGCCGACCTGCAGGTCCTCTGTAACTGTATCGTTCTCCTGATTAAAGAAGGGAATGAGCCTCCTGTATCTAATGCACTGCACTCTCCCTATTCATTAGACTTTGATTCACTTGAACTGCATTATGCATTCAGCCAAGCCCATGGGAATAAGCGTGGGAATGAGATGATATGGATTTCCATCCCTCGAGGCTCTTAGTTCCTTTTCTTGTAAACATACAGTAGACAGTACATCGGCTTCCTTATCATCTTTCCAGACCCATCTTTTTTAAAATTCAGCGTAGGTGTGTTATGTATCACAGCAGTCTGATATATGAAGAGCACAGTGGCCCTTTCTGTCATCATTCTCTCTCTCTTGTTCTTTGCTGTGTGCTGAGCTGCCTGGCTGCCGCCCTCACATACAGCCATAAATCAACCATCTAAAAGCTGGGACCTTTTCTGCAAGGCCCCTCTCATTGATTACACCACGCTCAGTAAGTGTAGCGTGATGGAAAGAGAGCCCAATTCAATTAGGCCGGCTTGCTAGACAGAAATATGAAGCATACAGTGCCCTGGATAAAAGGATGTCTTCAGGAGCAACGGAGAGAAACTGAGGGTAAGGAAGGCAAGTTTGGGAGGTGAGGGGGAGGTGTCACTCAGATGAAAGTAATTGGATTGCAATGATAACATTCTGAACCCTGGGGTTGCTTGTGTGAGTTGATAAGGGATGTGTGTGTTCAGCTGAAGGAGAGAAGAGATCAAGGTAGAGTTACAGGAAATAAGGACGACACAGGAGCCGCGAGGGCTGAGCGGGAGATGAGCTGCAGTTTTTAATGATATCAGAATGACTCCTGGAGAGACGATGTTACTGCGATGACTTGTCTTGGTTCAGACTTAAATATAAAAACAGCATTTTGGATGGATTGCCATGAATATTTATACAGACATTCATTTTCCCCAGAGGATGAAGCCCTTTGACTCCTGTGACCCACTGATTTTCCCCCAGCATTGACATGGACATTTTTGTTGTTTATTGAAAGATACTTATTGGATATATTTGGATGAAATCTAGTACAGATATTCATGGTGCCCAGAGGATGAATCCCCATGACTTTGACTTCCCCTCTGGTGATTTCAGCGAGTCATAGGGTGTCTTCAGATCGCAGGATCTATTCATAATTCTAGGAACTTTGATCTAAGAACCTCTTGTTTTATTGCATCTGTACTGCGGGAGCTGTGAACTATTATAGTTCTTAGAACTGTGTTTTGAGGAACTTTTTTGGCTCCAACTCCAGAGTAGGAACTATAGTGACACAAGTGTACGTTGATTGTTCAAGCTCAGCCAGTGTCGGCAGCTGCTGATAGCTGTATTAACAAGGGGACACAAACGCAAACTGGCGCTCGTGACAAGATCGTCGGATTGTCGTCATTCGCCTGAAAATGGCCCTAATTTCCACTTACCATTTTAATTACACTCAAAATATACCACATGGATTGGCATAAAATGTGATTAAGACTTCAGTGGTTCCCAAGGTAAGGCAAGGCAAGGCAAGGCAAGTTTATTTACATAGCACATTTCAGCAACAAGGCGACTTAAAGTGTTTTATATTAAGCGTAAAAGTGCAAAAGAAAAACACCATTAAATGACATTTAAACACACAATATTAAAACAAGTCATTCAAAAACAAGAGAAAATGAAAAAGAAAACAGCCAAAACAGAATAAAGAAGTTATAAAATTCCCGAATAAAAGTTACAGTGTAGTTAAGAAATAATAATAAAAATTCCTAGTGTGTATATAATAATTTATATGATCCATCAATTTGCTAACATTCATCCATTCATTATGCTAACACACTAAACTAAGGCCTTGATCACGAGGATATTTTTTCGTAAACTAAAAACGAAATATGACAGTACACAGTAGAGCGTAAGTGTTTTGTTTTTTTTTAAACACCTTCCTGACACACAGTCTGGCTACGCTAACCAAATGTAAGCTTATCTGCAGCCAGACATTGTCATTGTTTTAAATGAATGTTATCTACACAAAGCAACCAAGAGTTTACAAAAACTGAGAAAAACTGCCCTTTAGAAAATATTTTAATATATTTTTTGTGACCAAGAACAAGGTGAGAAAGCAGGAAGTGATGAACCTGAGGCAAACGCCTCAACACAAGCAAGCAATGACTTGGGTAGCCATAGCCAGTGTCGAAGTGAACAATCCAGTCAATCCAGATTAAAGAGTGGGGGTGTTACTGCAGGAGCTTGATTAGTGGATTGGATGCAGGTGTGCATACTAACCGCATGTTGATGGAGTGCCACGCCCACACAGACAAACACAGACAGACACAGACGTGACACACGAGGGAGGAGAAAATGAAAAAAAAAGAAAAAAGGCACAGCTAAACCATGACGGTTTGCATGTGGACGAAACACCAAACATAGAGGATAATGTTTATTTAGCAAAAATGTTTGTATGCATGTGAACATGGCTTCAGAAGATGAACATGATGAACATCAGAAAGCTGCTGGGCCTAATGCAGCCTGACAGACTCGAGTGCGGCTGCACATTTTTACAGCCTTGTTTTATAACAGATGAGCTAATTTTAAAGCAAGTGATACATTTGCTGAGTGTTTTAAATTGACATTAGTTCCAGTGCAAAAGGCTAATGAACACAAACCAGACACACTTCATCACACGCAACTGTTTAATGAGCATTTTTCATCATGCTAAGGGAACTGCTCCTTCAACAAGATTAAACATGTTTATGTTTGAAATATTAACTGCATACATCAGATTTATTTATTTTTTTGGTTTTATTAAAATGCAGAACATTACCATCCTCACTATGCACAGGAGCATAAATTTAAATTTAATACATGCACAGATCATTGTATTGCTTTCGACCTCAGCTGCAAGAGTCTTGACATTTCTTAATTTCCTGGAACAGCCCTCTCATAGTGCAGGATGGTAAGTGGTGGCAGACGCATTAAAACTGAATACGTGCATTCATTTCAGTAAAGGCCAAAACATGATGGATTTTTCCAGTTTAGCATATCAGGGTCTGTGTTAAGCTTCTGTGGTTAGAGATGAGCCATCACACATCACAGAGGTGATTTATGGGACTGCCGCTGTTTGTATAAGGACTCCAAAGAAGACACTGTGCCAGCTCATCCTGGATCAGATCAAGGCCCCACTTTTTATTCAACTGGACAGAAAGCAAATGTCTCTTAATCATCTCTAGAGGGGAGTGTCTCCTCTAGACTATTCCCAGAACTGTAAATCAGTTTTCACCATTTCCGAACAGTCTTAAGAGACAACTCTGCCAATTTTCAACCTTTATCTCTATCTCTATCTCTGAACTTGGGATATAATGCTGCATTCACATGTAATCAGGCTGACAGTAGACGGCAGAAGGCGGGAGAAATCTTGTGAATTTCTCCTTGTATGAGGCATTTAAGGATTAACGTAACGTCCGGTTGTAAATTCTGTTGCTGAGGATGCCAACCGACATTACTGAAATTCTCTGCCGGCCTCATCAAATTTTACTGTCCTGCTCTCATCTACTTTACTGACATGCCTGATTCCATGTAAATGCAGTATAATGTGAAACCAAATTATTATTATTTTTTTTCTAATGCTCTCTGTGTCTCTGAGACGCAGCTTCAAAATCTCTTGTTCTTCCTGGAACCAGCGATGTCACTGATTACAGGAAGAACTGCAAATTGTTTACCCATTGCACTCTAAACAAGACAGAGCCATGTTTGTTTTGAGAGGATTTTCTGCCTCTGGTGGACCAAAACCCTTCATTATGGAGAACCACGTAATATTAAATAAAAGCAATGTTCCGATCAGACAAATAACAACCTTGGAGACCTGGCAAGTGCTGTTTTTTGTGATGCAATGCATCCTCGTGCACGCAGGCATTTCAAGAACATTTGAGTGAGCAAGACACCTCAGAACACTCAGCTTTCTCCATTGATATAGCACAAACTGAGGAATTTACTGCTTCAGTTGACCACAATTACCATTAACATTGATTGGACATCCACATGAAAAGTGGTGGGTTTTCCCTTTAAGTTTGGCTTTTATCCTCTGGCTGTGTGCGTGTTTACAAGGAAGCTCATTTTAGCCACAGACAATAACAAGGATTTTCAAGAGAAGTGAACAGAAAGGAAATTCAAAATAGTATTGCATTAAAATCTGCTCCCTCCTTTATAAAAGTGTAATAAATCACATCCAAATATGAGATAGTGCCTCCAGAGCAATTTATTTTCCTCTCTTCATGGTTTTCTTTCATTCACAGCACACAGTGGAGGTCGAAACAGAGACATTCATTTTCCAGTGTTGCCACAGTAACTAACCTCTCAGCAGAGAACTTCATCCAGCTTCCACACATGTCAGTTCAGTCCACGCTGCCCCGAACAGCTCGCAGACAGACACTGATTTTGATTCATTGCATCAGAATCCTCCACTCAGTGTGCAGCTGCCTCAGATCTGCCCCTTTACACAGAGTCAGCCATACGCAGAGATGTTTGAACACACAGTATTCATGTTAGACAGATGTTCAGCAGCACTAAAACTCGTGTAAATGTGCAGTGAATTTAACCCAATCTGCTGGACATTACATATGTAAACCACTAATTTGCAACAGCAGCAGAGATTGTGGGGAAACATAAAGCCATCTGGATTTTTAAACAATATAATGAGGAAACATTTTTATGAACGCATCAGAAGCAAAATGCTGATAACAACAGTATTTGTGTTCAGTTGAGAATCAGCCTGTAAAGTAAGCATGATTAAACATTTTAATGGTTAAGTTTGGACATTTGTAGCACTTGCTTGTGTTTTGAGCGATAAGGTTATTAAATATTTGTGCAGAGGGGAGAGTCAGGATACATTGGGAGAGGGATGTTAGAGATGGAGCTGCCAGGCAAGAGGAGAAGGGGAAGGCTGAAGAAGAGGTTTATGGATGCAGTGAAGGAGGACATGCAAGTGGTCAGTGTGATGAAGGAAGATGCAGAGGATAAGGAAAGATAGAGACCGATGATCTACTGTGGCAACCCCTAACAGGAGCAGCAGAGAGAAGAAGAGAGACGGTGATTAAATATTTGACAAGACAAAAGTTGGAAATATATGAAATATATTCAGTTTAACCATGCAAGTTGTTAAGATATAACTCATATTATTAACCCGTCATAAAAACTCCTGTTAGGGTGTCCTAGTAGCTCAGTTAGTCTATGGGCCAGACCAGATTTTGGTACCAGTCACGTGGGCAAAACATATTTATAATTTCTGAAAAGATCCTTGTCTGAAGATGATATGTTGGTAGGACAGACCTTCCTAAGTGGTGGCTTTATCAGAGAAACCAGCTTTTGAAGTTAACCTCCACCTAATTTAAACTGCATTTTCGAATTTTGATATTATTTTAAAGGAGATATTCTCAGCTTTCAGTCAAGCCCTGTTTTAAATATATTTGTCAAGTATGGAGGTCCAAGTAGCTGTTCAAACCATTAATTGCACACATTGTCCCACAATTTTACCTAAATCATATTTTTTCCTTTAGCCCTGTGGTATCCACAGACATTGTAGACACAAAACACAAAAACGGGAATACTCACAGGACTCTAAGGATCAAGAAATGTGTAATATACCCATAATATTTCATTGTGGTAAGTCGGTAGAGCGGGTGCCTCAGAGGCTGTGTCCTCTCGTGCCAGGTTTGATTCCACCCTGTAGCCCTTTGCTGCATGTCATTCCCTCTCCCTCTTTCCCTTTTCCTGTCCAATCCTTCATCTGTCCTATCAAAATAAAGACCAAAAAAAGCCTCAAAAATGTCTTTCAAACTTGACTGTTTGCACAATTATAACTTTGGAAATTTGCATTATATATTCAATCTACCTCATTGCCTCTGTTTGAACTTGAACAACGTGCAACTTGCACATTCTCTGTATGTCGTGCAGTGTTATTCTATGTTTATCTTATATATTAGGGATTTGTCTTGGTTTATATTTATTATATTTTTGTATTTTTAGTGTTTTATCAAGTTCACATTTGAAATATTTTCATTTATAGTGTTTATATTGATCATTTACTCTTCTATTCTAATCTCTATTACGATGTGTGACTGTCTGTGCAATGACTGAATAACCTGCTGCTGCTAAAAATAAATATCCCCATTTGGGATCAATTGAGTATCTTAGTCTCAGTCTAAGTATTGTTATGCACATAATAGCTGCCTCATTTGTTGTGAATGTCCTCAAAAATTGGCCCAATAGTGGGAGGAGTGTAGAGGTAGGATGGAGACGGCAGCAGATTTTGAGGAACCCATTCTGTAAACAAACAAGTCTGCAAACAAACAAACAAAAACATTCCTGTTGAAATAATCCAGGCAAGTACATTTACTTCAAAATGCAATCGGCAAAGCAAATCAGTGTAAACAATATTTGACAGATAAGGGTTGAGAGTTTATAAATTATTCAATTTCATTGCCTCATTTGAAGAGCTGACTTGCCCTCAGTAAAAAAAAAAAAGTACCATGTGGACTCTAAATTGCATCATCAGTTACAAATGTGCAGGGACTCCTTATTTCAGATGCATAATTTATGTTTTACCATCTAAAATCTTTACATGCAAGTGCCTGAAACTAACTTTGATTCCAGAAACTTGCTCTTAACTTCAGTTTTTGTTGAATTATTTAGTAATATCACTGAAGTTCTGTGTCCAGTCCATGATTACCCTGACCATATTTAAGGCCATACTGCACAGGCCTTCATAATTAAGGTTTATTTGTTTCTTCCTTCCTGTTTTTAAAGTTTAAAAACCTTACAGCTGTGTTTTCTAAGGTAATCATACTTTGAAGTTGCTGATGCAAACAACCCTTTTAGAGCATAAGAGGACAGTAATTAAATGTTGTTGTAATTTAATGTTTATCCATGTATTAGAAGAGTGATCAGTGGATTTGAGGGAGGGTTGTGACCTTGTGTTTTAAATCCAAACTCTTTCAGTCTCATGATAACAAATAAACAAAATCATTCTGTTAATACACTAATAAGAATAAAGAAATTATTTACATTCTAAGGACTTGACTGACTTTTATAGCAAAATAAAAAACAAGTCACAGAAGTCTCCTGAGAGGAAATGACAAAGATGTACTCTCTTCCTCATGTTTACTGGAAATCGAAATCCAGTGATACCTCAGTGAAAAGCTGGAAGGATAAATAATGGTTTGGGAGGGAGCCATTTGGAAGCAAAACAACGAGGCAGGGAGGGGGCTTGAGGGTGCCTGAGCGCCGGGCTGAGTCTCCAGCACTGATCAGCGCTGCATGATGCAGACAACAGAGGAGAAAGAGGAGGAGGAGGAGAGGAAGGAGGAGCGAGCAGGGGAACAGACTGGCTGAGGCTCGCAGCGCTCAGTCTTTCCTCTGTGCTTCGTGAAGCAGCTTCTCTCTGCTTTTCCTCTCTCCCTTGCACGCACCGGCTTTCCTACTCATTCGCCTGAGCTGATAAGAGCAATTGCAGCAGCTGAGGGGCTCACTCGCTCCAACTCCCCCTACACCATGCTGCCCTGGAGGAGGAATAAGTTTGTTCTGGTGGAGGATGAGGCCAAGAGTAAACCCAAGAGCCTGGGGACTGGACTGACCTACCAATCCATCCTCTCCTCTCTTCTGCGCTCCTGTCCGGACTTGCTGCCTGACTGCCCCTTCGACTGGGTGGGCAACATCTTCCATAGCAAACGGCAGAAGGTGGAACTGAACAAAGAGGAGCCTGTTTACAACGTGCGCTACCTGGGGAGTGTGGTCACCATCACAGCAAAGGGAGACGGCTGCACCCAGGAGGCAGTGGCCAAAATCTGGGCGAGGAGCAACTATGGGGAACAGAGTGTCAAGATGAGGTTAACAGTGGGACCGCAAGGCATCCGAATGAGTGCTGACAAATCAGGGAAAAAGAAACCCATCCATCTTTACTCTCTAAACAGAATCACCTACTGTAACGCTGACCCGTGTCGGCCCAAGATCCTGGCTTGGATCTACAGGCACCAGGTTAAGAACATGGCTGTGGTGCTCAGGTGTCACGCTGTCCTGGTTAGCAAAGCAGAGAAGGCCCAGGCCATCGCCCTCAGCCTCTACCAGAACGCCACCTCCGCCTTCAGCGAGTTCAAGCGGCTGAAACGTCAGAGCGATTTCCGGCACTGCCAGCAGCAGCTGCTGGGAGAGGAGGCGGTGCCCTTGATGCCACTGAGGAGGCTGCTGAACGGGCAGTGCCACTACAGACCGCCTGCTGACAACCCCGGGACCGCCACCCGCCTCTGCTCCATCACAGAGGAAGAAGAGGAGGAGGAAGAGGAGGAGGAGGAGGAGGAGGACAGCAAGGATGAGAGGCAGGAAGTAGAAGAACCAGAGCAGGATGTAAAGGAGCAGCAGGAGAAACAAAAGGTTTTAACAACAAACACAGACCCAACTCAGTTATTATCAGAGTTGGACATTGGGGATATTGCCAGACTGGAGCAGTGCCAGATCAACTTTGTCAGTGACAGCAACAACAACACGTTTACATTCATAACCTCTCTGGTGTGACGAGAACGCTGCTTAAAGAATGCGACTCTGCAGCACCATAGTAACACATTCCTCTCTTTGCCCTTCACTGGTACCCCACTCAGGCTCCCCCCTGCCCCGTCCATGTAATGTGAAGTGTTTACCAGAAACTTCTCCTACTAGCCGGTGGTAGTGGAAATGCGGAAGAGCGTACCGTGGGAGTAATTTATATTCAGGCCAGATGGCTCAGATGCTGGTTTGGACTGTAGCAGTTTGGGAAACTGCGTGTTTACAAAGAGGGCTGCTGATGCACAGACTACAGATAGCACAATGACGAGCGAGGGCGACAGCTTCAGAAAAACATGAGAGCGCTGACGCTGAGATCACTGACAGGCGGGTCACATATTGATCGCAGCACCCAGCGGGATGTGTTTATCAGTCCTCTGTCTCTTGTTTTTGTGAGTATAATTACGCCGTGTTTGCCAGCAGGGACATTTTTTCTGGATCGACTTGTAATATCTTTTCAGGGAGGTTCTTTGTAAATTTGTGTAATTTTTCTACCATGACAATCCTCACTGTCATCGCTCACAGACTGACCTTTTTGAGTGCTTACAATCATGAGAAGAACTTTAATATGGTTTTACTAACGACCACAGCCGACTAATGAACAAGGCTGTAATTTAGGAAGAAAGCCATTCAGTCGACATGTTTATTGCTGTCATCCGTTCCCGTCCTTATCATTTATGCATGACGTGTCAGCAGTAACACTTCCACGCTGAGCTTTTGTCTTTTTCATGTGACATCTTTGATCCCTTGACTTTTCAAATGAACACTGTGATGAACGTGTGACCAGGGACAAAATGCACAACTGTCCATGCAGCAATGCTTTATTTATGTAATGAATTTTTTACATACAGCACCTAATGCTGTCACCTGGTTCAAAACAACAAGAACAAACTGATCTAAATTTGCCATTTCTTTGCCCTTTTTAGCCAAGTCTTGTCAATGCAGTTTTCCACATTGAGCCCTTGCAAAAATGCAGAAGGACCCTTATGACTGAACACAAACTGTTTTGAATATGACTTTAGAATTTAAGTAAAATCCTGTTGGTATCTGTGCTACTGTCTAAAAATGCATTGTGATTATTATGAGATGAAGCTTTTTATTTTCCAGATATGATGAATAAAAATTACCCTCACTTGGGTTCCCTTCTCCATGGGAGGTTTAGTCTTTTTCTAGATGTTTTCAAAGAGATTATTCAAATGAATCCAACATCTCTTCATTCTACTGTGCATTTGCATGCTTGTGATGTGAAAATGCATGTAACCCACACTTCAAAGACAACATATTTACACTATAATCTGTCTCCTGAGCCGTGAAACTGAACAAAAAAAGATGATTTTGACCCAAGAAAAGACACAAAACATCAACTTTAAACTGACAGTCCCTCCCACTGGATGTTAATGTGGTTTAATTAATTTCTGCAGGCCTTGTACTGGCTTCTCAGTCTTTTACTCTGAGGGGAGCAATTAATCAGAGGATTGAATTGTTCCGGAAATGAACATAAAGCACCTGCCTCTGCAGGATGCTTGTCAGGCTCTGACAGGACCGACTGATCCAAAATGGGGACCAAGAGGTTGAATCGCCCATCAACCATTTTACTGCAAACATCAGCCATTTTAGTGACGACGGAGTCTTTAAAATGTTTTCCAGGAATCACACAAACATTAGCAAGTAAACAAGGCACTGAGTTGTTGTCAGTTGGGTTTCCAGTCATCAGCATCTTTATCTTGGAACAACATGAATCATTTTTTATGTTCCATATTATATCATCACGATATAATATTGCAATGCCATAAATAAATTACTACACTCGGGAGTTATTTGATGTTAAAACATGATCATAAATTCTGTTTAATTGTCTGGTATAATTACAGCAAAAGCCCTTTGATTTGACAGCCGAGCGTCCTCATGAGGACTTTGCCTTTGAAGAGGAAAAGGTGCCGCTGCTCTGTTGATGAAAACAGTCATTTTCAGTTGGTTTGAATTACTGGGATGGATTGTACTGGAGGGATACTTTCAGCTGGAGCCTTTAAGATCAATATTTGTCTTATCCCGGAACAAACTACCTTTGAAAAAGAACAGGATCCAATCTCAGCAGATAGATAATAAAGGATTCCTTTGCCCTTGCCACAAATCCACTCATATCAAGGATAGCTGCAGAATCTGAATACTAAGAGAAACCATCTGTGTTTTTATTGCTCTGGTATATTTTCCCTGCATTTTAATCTCCAGCCAGGTTGGCAGACTGCTGTTCTGCATTTATAAAAACTGTCACACTGTTTGCTTGCTGACAGTCATGCAAAATGCATTGTGTCTGACATGCTGCCAGTGCTCTGTTAGCATGGAGTGGTTAGCAAAGGAGCCACAGTGCTTTCATGTAAACATAACTCCTGTCAGGGAGGCAGAGGAGAAAGGAGCAGATGGCAGAAGCAAGGCGCACGCTGGGCGTTATCACAGCCATCTCCAGAACAACAAGGGTTCAAGCCCAGACCCAAAGCTTGTGTGTTTTGTCACAGAGATGCTCTTAGAGAGAGCCAAAATCTAATCAGACATGGCAGACACTGGCCTGTTAAGTATCACATACACCCGTGCTGTGCCATTTTACAGCAGGGTGTCTTTGGAGACACAAAAAGCTGCTTCTGCCTGCACACAGCTGCTCAAAGGCTTCTTCATCCCTGTGCAGCATCTGTGAGGCAAATGCAAGGCAATGAGTAACACCACCACAGGCCTGCTCGTCTCCATCAGGAACAGAGGAACAAAATGTTGCATCCCAGAGCGTCTGGCAGCAGGTGGCTGTCCGTTTTGTTCCAGTGAGAATTGTACAAAAACAAAACCTGTTCAACAGCTTCTGAGCAAGAGAGGAAGAAGAGACCATGTAGGGGAGGAAGGACACTGTGGATCAATGAGACTCAGTAACATTAGACAAATGCTCTGTGTGTGTGTGTGTGATAGTGGGTGGGTGTTTGTTTGTTTATGTTGATGACTGTGCAGCAATTTTGTCACATATTATGTACCTAAATTTAGCCCATCCGCTCCGCATCGACACAAGGGAGTGTTTTCTGATCTGACGTCTTTATCAGCATCATTTGTCTCAAAATCACTGTTAAAGATAAAGTTTAGGCTCAAACATGACTTGGTTATGGAAACATTTATTGGGACTAAAAGGTTAAAGGACCTCTGTCCTTATAGTTACAATAACTTAAAGTAATCATCTCAAGGATTATAATTTAAATTAATGTCTACAAATTCACTAATATCCTCTGAAGGAGGCAACACAATTGTGAAAATATCAAATTTTAAATGTATATATTTGTTGTAATATAATCTATCTGTGCTGTATTATTAATTACTGCTAATACAAAATGCTAATGCTTTATGCAAATGAATTATATGGCAAAACACAAGTAGATATTTATTAAAGAGCCTATGAGGAACTTTTAACTGGTTATGAGGCGGTCTACACTGAATCCTGATGCTTCACATCTTACCTACATCGGTGAATGAGACCATCAGCGAGGAGATTGGGGATTATCGTCCTGTCTTTTAAAGCCTTTGTCCGGTTGCTCAGTCAGCAGAAACACTGCAAAACGCTTTACGTCACACAGACCGAAAGAGATGATTTGTTGTATACAAGCATGATCGATCTACTGTTCTCTTTCTTACTGTTGGAAGCAGGAGCATACTTTTCAATATTTTGTGTTTATGGCCAAACCGGTATTGTGCAAATAAGTGGCGTGTTTCTTTCACTCTCTTCCAAAACAAATGCTCACGCAATACAAGATCTCTACGACAGGAAGCAGAACCGCTTTTGTCCACATGTGCCACTACAATCAGCACAAATTGAAATTTACAAGTTTTTCCGAGGGGCTTGAAGAAGTATTCACAGCAAATACAACGAGTTTGTCGGTGAGTCTTGCTCTCACTGCTGTTGTTTTAATAAAGAAGACAATGATCATTTTTGTCATTTTTAGTTTGAAATATTGCAGAGAGGAATGGAACAAGAAGGAGCAGCCGAACTGCTGAATGAGGAGCTGCAGGTGAAAGGCTACACATAAGCTTCTCGGAAAGGTAACAAGCTCCTTTCAGATTCACTTTGTTTTGCAGACTCACGCCGTGTGCAGCATCAGATCAGGATGGTCACAGAAGGATGGAAACAGGCCAGTCATTGCCTGACAACAGTTTGTTTTGCTGCCTACAGAATTCTGTGATGTATAAAATAAACACATTTGCTGTTGCTACCGTGAACTACAGGAGACACCAAATCAAACCATGACTGAAATCCTGAAGAAGACACTTTAACTCTTCGTGGGGGAACAGTCAGATGAGAACAGGAAACAGCAGCTTCTGTTAAAGTCTGTATTTTGTTGACTCATCCATCCATGCAGAGTGTGTTGCTCTGTAATACGAGCCTGTTCTGGAAGGTCTCATGGAAAAGCTCAGGGACACAGCCGTTTATTAGAGATGGAAAAGTTAAGCGGACATACATTTTTCATACCAACCATCTTGTCTTTATCTGAAGTCTTTTCTCAGCGTTTGCCAGTAAAGCATTACTTTGACATTTGTGTTACCTGTGCAAAGTGCAGCATCTCCTTTGCTTCATTATGATGCACCAAAATGTAATGGGTTCATTACTGCCCTCTAAAAATACCCTCTGCTACTCAGTGCATGATGAGAACTGCAGTTCTAGTGGATGTTTTTACCCTCATGGCCACATTTTTTAAGTTTTATGCTTTATCTTAAGTGTTTTAAAAATAGAAGGATTGAGATCATGTGTTTGGTTTTGCAATTGTGTGTCCAGTTGTCTTTGCTCATCTATTACAGAGTAACACACAGCCACTTCCCTGACCTTTCTGGACCTTCCAGGACTGTTCCCCACACAGTGGAAAAGACACAAGCAGGGATATATACTGTATTAACTTTCTCCTTTGCTTTTATCATAATTCTATTTGACATAAACATAATTTGTTAACTAATGTTCTTTTTCAGAGGACAGTGTCCGGGTAGCAGTATTTAAAGCTGATGTAGGCCTTTAATATTTGTTGTCATCTGACAAAAATTCAACAATAACTAATTCAGGTAGTCTGAAAGAACGGTTGACTTCTGCACCTCTCTTTGGCTCTGTATTCAGACTTCAGAAAATGAAGACTGTGACACACACTTTTGGCCCATCATGGGTGATTTCAGAGAACATGTGTTCCTATTGGCTGCTACACAAAGGTAGATGCATGTTCACGTCCCCTCAGCTCATGGAGGCCTGATAAAATGGCAAAAAACCCAGAAGAGAAAGTTGCTCTTCCAGCTTCAGCAACAACTGCATACAAGGCAAAGCAACTCAGAGAAAGAAAGACCGACATATCAAGATGATCATCTAAAAAAGAGAGAGTCAAAAAAACAAACAAAATGCAACCCCGGTGAGTTGCCTCCTTAGGGGTCTCATGCTAAAGCTAGCTTGATTTCCAGACATTGCCTACCCCAGATTTATTGTTCCTATCATTTTGCAGGCCGAGGTGAGACTTGAAGTTAAAGTGACAATTTCAAATGATCCCACTATCAGATCTAACAAGCATAATTTTCCATCTCATACATATCTTATAGCATCGTCTGGGAAAAGATTTGCACACCTGGCAATTTGCAAATGAGCCGCCTTGTGTTTTGCTGCTCAGCAAATCACACTCAGACAGACGACGCTCTCTCTGTTGGTACAAACAACCAAACTAAACGGCAATCCAACTGCAGGATGCAAATTCATCAGTCTGTGTTTGACTGAAATACTTATACATTATACAACACAACTTCTCCACTCGGCTTAAAGTGAGTGAGGGCTCGTTAGACTAAGTTGTCAAATTATCACCTGGGGCCACAGCTGTTCCTGTTGAGTGTATGCTGCAGTCCAGACTCCTGAAAAAATAAAAACCCTCTTGACTGCCTGTGAGCACAACTTTACAGCTAACTAATTCATGAGAATTAGGGATTAGTTACCACCATAAAACATTCATGGTTTTATCCCATAAAAACATAATAAGTATGCCAAAATTGTCGGGGAAGAAGTCTGAGATGAAAAAACCTGCCTCAGGAAATCCATGCGTGCATTTTGTTTGATAATGATATTCAGAAAAGTGAATTATATCTCCGCGTGTCTTTCCTCCCTGGAACAGTCCCTTGTAGTGAGGCGAAGGCTCCAGATAAATTTATGGTGGTGAAACAACTGAATTCCGCAGTGTGGAGGAGTGTTTCAGTCGGCCTCACCACTCATCCCCCTCTCCTTTTTGCAGCAGTTTATTGAAAAATGAGTCCGAGATGATATCCCCTGCCCTTTCCACCAACACCTCTCTAACATATCAGTTTGAATTATCTTTTAAAAAACTTTAAAAGGTTCTTTAGGTAAGAATGTTGTGCAAATCCAAACATGTAATTTAATAACCCTGTCACCCCCTCTCATATCAGGCACCGGGGGAGGGTTGCAGGCCGGGTGCACATTCATATCTGTTGTCCCCTGACGTCACCGAGGAGTCACTGCACAGACTAATTATGAAATCAATAACCTTAATGGTGTTCTTTTATGGCACCCACTCTGACACGGTGCTGCTTGTGTCCTTGTGGGCTCTAATTAAATTGTTTCTTGTTTGTTGAGCTCATGTGTGTCACCTGCATTAATGGTTGTAACAGTGAGCTGTGGTTTCACGCTGCATCAGTGTTGCTGACACGAGCAATTCACACTGATATCACGGACTTTAACTCAGGGAAACATACAGGTTAGATTTAAAGAGAAAAGTATGAAGGGATGGTAACTTTGTAATGATTACAAGAATAAGTCGATATTCTGAGAAATGAATATGTTAATTTCCTTCCTGCTTAGAGTTGGATGGAAGATCAATACAAGTAACAAGCTCAACAGGACATGGAGATTCAGGCTCATACAGTCAGCCCAAAGCAGGCAAGGACGAATGCTAAGCAGAGAGAAAGGTTAAAAAACGAGCTGTGG
>JAPQLA010000002.1:23384544-23396104 GCA_029822935.1 Naso vlamingii | reverse complement strand
AAAATGGTGGTGCTAGAGGAAAGGTCAGGGCATCACCAAAGTAATTAGGGTTCATCCTCTGAGAACCATGAATGTCTGTTCAAAACTTAATGCTGATCATTTAAGGGCTTATGAGAGATTTCAGTCTGGATCAAAGTGTTGCACTAACTGACCTACCGACTGAAATATCTATTCCAAGAGAGTCCTAGTTTTAGCACCATTCAACATAGATGCTAATCTTTCCTGAGTAAGAAGAAAACAGGGTGAAATGAAAAGCGGGTATTTAAAAAAAAACAAAAAAAAACAATAGTACTATGCAGGGAGTTTTTTGTGGGAGTTTTTTTTATAATTGTTATTTAAGTGACCATCAGGACATCTCCAGCCGTTTTACGGTGATCAAATCCGGATGTTTTTTAAAAAAATCCTCCTGCTTCCTGCTCCAGTGTGCTTGATTTCCTTCATCAAGACTCCTCATTACCTTTCACAGGTAGAGCCTGAATGTGTGTCATTGGCTCCAGTTGTTACCCTGATAAGTATCTAACTTCAGTTGAACTCGTGTTCAAATTCTCCTTACTTTTTGTGAGAGGCAAAACTGAGATGAGACTGCAGTGTGTGTGCTGTGCTTCTTTTTTCATGTTTAATAAATGGATAAAACCATCTTTGAACATCAATTTATCTGCAGAAACAGCATCTGACTGTGCTCAGATAAAATACTGCATGCACAGACAGTGAAAAGAGACGTTTATTTGAAATGATGAAAAACTGTAATTTGAGCGAAAGATGTGAATGTGTAAAGATACAATGAAAGGCGAGAGAAACGCAGGGTTTCATGTTTCAGGGAAGTTGTTAATTCAGTCAGAGACCGAACTGCCACACAAACATACACATAGTACAGTCACACTCACACACACACAGTTGACATCTCTGTGGCTAGCTAACTTATAGTTCTGTATGTAGGGATATTGGCTGTTTGGAGAAAAGACTTTCTGTCTGAACAGGTAAGCTAGATTTTTTGGTAGACAACATGAGGACTAACAATTAAAGCAGACATAGACAGGCAGAGTTGTCAGGAGAGTTTTCGTCTGTGTTTCTAGTGACAAAACCGAGCATCTTAAGCCATAACATAATCTTTTCTTTCTAACCAAGTGTTTCTTGTGACTACACCAAACCCCAAGCAGACCTGAAGCACAGAAATGTAAAGTTTCAATGTAAAACAGGGAGAAAACAAAATTACGTTTAGAGTTTTTGTGGAAAAGGTTCAGAAAACATGTAATGACAAAAACACCCCAGTGACCTCAATATGCAACTGGAAGTTTCTCATTTGGAAAAAAGCTATGTAGTAACATCTGTTCATGCTGCATTCAATAGCAGCTCTGCCTGGAGGTAAATCTAAATTGATGCTCAAATATCTCCTCATGCTTCTTTGACTGATACCAGCATGGTTGTCAGTCACATTAAAATGTCTCCTCAAAATATATAACGTAAGACAAAAAAATCAGTGATAACGACCCGGCTAATCGTTGGGAAACAACAAATCTGACTGAGTGAGATAGGCTGAGACGCTGTCGTGCTGCAGTGTTTTTCTGGCACTTTATTGCTTTCTGGGAGTATTTCAGTGATGCATACTGAAAACAATTACCTCCAATCATGCTAGAGAGTGGGAGAGTCACAGGATGTGCTGCTAACAAGGCTGTTAACAGCGGAAAATGAATGCCGCGCACTCAGCGAGCCACCTCGGGTCTTCATTACTCATTCAGGTGCACTATTTGTCAGAAAATGGAACGAACAGCGTGGTGCATCCTCCATAATGACCTGAGAGATACTCATCTAGACCCTGGTGAATAAGTGTGAGCTATACTCATGACACTAAGATACATAAATTTACATTTATACATTTCGCCTACGTTGTTGGACCAAGGCACAAATCTTTATATGTATATATATATATATATATATATGTACCCTTAGGGTTTTTTTAAGATCTAAAAGTGCTGGAAACCAAAACAGCTGAAATCATCAAGATTTCAGCATCTGTGAAATCACCAAGAGACCAAAACTTGGAGCTACTCCACTGATAATTAATGGTGAAAAGGATTTTTGGGGGACTCTGAGTTTAACTGAGTCTCCTACATCCAAATTAGCTTCTATTTAATTATTTTATATTTTTAACTGTGGTGCTGGAGGCTTTAAACTCAGATAAAAAAACACCAGATTTTCATTCACTGTCAGTGAAGCAGCTGCAGATTTGATTGTGTCTTATCATCGCGGCACTGTGGACTCCCTGTCTCGTTCTTGGAAGACCTTTTTATATTCAAAAACCACAGTTCTTTCACCCTCAGAAACAGTTTAAATCCACATAAACAATAATCAGATACAACAAAATCCACATGAGATATATTCATTAGTTTAAGCTGGTTTTTGTAGTGCATAAAATACACACTTGGCATAGATATTTACTTTCATTCTGCTTTTGTCCGTGCTAAAAAAGACTTGAGGCTTCACTCATCAGTCAGGCGACATGCCTCTGAGCCGCCACCCTCAACACTCTGAGCTCTCTGAGCAAATGCTGTGAAAATTTAAGGGCTTCTCCTTTGAGAGGACTGGCCTTTCTCACAAGGACAAAGCAACAAAGGCAGTCTGTCCCTGAACTTGACTGGCTGTAAAATATGTAGAGAGAAGTTGGAGGGAGTCGCTTATAATCAAGAAAGTGCCTTAGGTCGACCATTAGTCTGGACACTAATGTCATTTAAGGGAACAGACAGAAACACGCAGAGCACTAAATGGTGGATTTCTACAGATGTAAACCTATAAAACTGATCATTTAAAAAGAGATGAGCCGTTTTAGGCCTATTTTAAGTTTTACTGGTTTTAACACTGCAGGGGATACTGGTAGTAAAAAATGTACTGCAGCTTTTAAAATACAACAAAAAATGTAATATGGTGCTTTAGTGGAAATTTCAAATATTAATTAACTGTCAGGATAATGAATTTGACACCCAGTTAATATTATTTAATTTGATTACTGACTCCTGTTCCTTTGTCAGCTATTGTAATCAGCGGATTAGCCCTGTGTGTGCTTGTCTGAGGTTGAAAGTCCTGGAAAGCTATTAGCACTCCGTGTCAGCCCACTCCAGAATAAATTGGATCCGAAGGATTTACAGCATACCTGATTGCAGTGGCTTGGGGGTAATGAGAGCCTTTTAAAATGAGATTGCCTTAGGTGGGGGGGGCATCACCAGAGGGCCCTTACCTCTGCCCATATTCCCCATGCAGCTCCAACAATACAGGCAGATGTTTTCAGTCACCGCCTCTGCTCACACCTGCCTGTCATGGCCACCGGACCCAGACCCAACTTCCATTCAGCAGCTGTGTCGTAAATTCAGCAGCAGTCATATCAGCGACTGGCAGCGGCTGAGGCTCAGCTAATCTCCTGAAGCTTTAAACAATGTGGCTGTCAGAGGAAGGGACTGCCAAGCCCCTCAGCTAAGCCAGGTCTCAGAGTGGCAAATGATCCCCCAGCAGCACTCGTCTTGCTGCTGTGCTGTGCTGCAGCCAGATGTGGAGTGCTTGAAGCAAGTGGGCGACTACAAAGGAAACTTATTTCTTCATCCTTAAGCTACCCTAATTGTGGGGCTGCAGGAATGACAATGCTGCTCAGGCCAGCATTTTGCTCCTGAATGACAAAGCTAAAACAACTAGTAATTTTGCTAAGACATCTATGGTCCCCAGGTAATAAATCTGGCACGAATATTGACCTGACTTCTCTTCCAGCACTACGGTTGACATTTATGGTTTTGACCAAAGTGGCTCCAAAACCACTGAAGGGATTGCTATGACGTTTTGCACAGTTATTCATGAACCCCAGTGGATGAACGCTAACAACTTCAGGGATCAGCTGGTATGTCATGTAGTACCATCATTAAATCAAAGTTCTGGGTTATTCAGTAAAATATCCAACGATTTCTGAAAGAATCGGTACAATATTTTGTGCAGATACTCATGGTTACAAGAGGATGTATCTGTATTTACTGATGAATTTTAGTCCAGTCTTCACTCTCCTTTTCACCGTGTTTTAGCCACCACTCTTTACGATAACACCAGTCATGTTTGCAGCTAAATGTTGATTGATAACTGTTGTCTGGTGCTGAGCAGGTTATGTACGGTGGCAGATATTCATGGTTACGAGATGATGCATCTTTTTATTTCTGTGAATGGTACCATCAGGTTTATATTCAGTTTTTAAGTGACATATTGTAACTACTATAGGATAGATTTCCATGAGATTTGGCTCAGACATTCATGTTCCTTTCCAGATAAATTGTAATAACTTGATTGCTTAACCTTTTCTCTAGCAGCGTCATCAGGGCAAAATTTTAATGTCTCTTGTACTTTTGTTAATGATTAAATACATGTAAAACTTGTGATTTTCACTATCAGCTGTACTTTTTCTGTTTTTTCTTTAGCTAATTATCAAATACTAGCATTTTAACACACTAAGCCAAGGTTAATATGGCACACATCATAGCTTATGTGTTATTGTGAGCTTATTAGCATGCTGACATTAGCATTTAGCTCAAAGCACCACTGCCTGTAGACTCAGTTGTGCTTTTAAAAGTTCTGCACGTGTTTATCAGGCCACATTGTAATTTGTGTTTTCCCTCCTTGAATATGAAGCATATGCTTTGTTCCCCACCTCATATATTATATTAACACAGTGAAGGGCACCGGGGAGGCAGGCTGCAGATGAGATACCAAAGCCATTAGATAAATCAAATGGGCAGAATCAGTGGAGAGGAAGGGCATGGTGTAAATTTCCCAATGTGTGAAAGCATTGCCTCCCACACTTGACACAGTTAATCATGAAGCTCTCACTGACGTCCATAAATAGCCCCACATTAGTCAGCTCACACCGCCTCAACATTCTGCGTGAGACGCGTGGATGACACGACTGTGACTCCATAACAAGTAACAGTTGCCGTGTCCACACACTGAATCCAGACAAAGTCTACTTCACTGAGGCTATTAGACGTGCAATTTATGAATGCTGCAATTGAGGACTAGCTCACATCCTGACCCTTCATGAGGGAAATGAAAACTGGCTAATGGGATTAGAGTTAGGCTCTGGGTGAACATTCCTCAGGGAGATTGGTGAGGAAGAATATTCAGAGCTGATTAAGATCATAACAATCTTCCAATTACTCCTAACTTTGAGAAAACACTCACAACAAGATGCAGACATGTTTAAATTTTTTATTGAAATAGATTCAACCAAACTTGAACCTACAATACGTGACATTTATTATGTTCTCCAACATGCAACGATATTCAAACTGTTTTTAAGGCTGGAAAAATGTTTGGACAAGTGACTTAAAATGGTGTAATTGTATAGTTTGTCCAGTAGAGGATGGTTTATTATTCAATAACTAATAACTGAATTATCTGATTATGTCACATTAATGTCATGCAGTTTCGTCTGTGCACGACAGTTGTACACAAAGGGCCATGAGTGGGAAACGTCATGTTGTGCAGTGGAATGCCAGAACTGTTAAACTGTTTAAAAAAAAAAAAAGAAAGAAAGAAAAAAAACACTTAAATTTCACATAATACCATCAGTTGCAGACTACTTTGGTTAAAAGCCCTCAGAAGAGATGACTGGAACGAGAACCAGATGTAAAATGCTTGACTTTTCAGTGCTCATTTCATATCAGGTAAGGTTATGTTTAATCAGCCAGTCTGTTGTGATGTAGTGAGAACATTTTAAAACTAAAATCTAACTGTATAATGGAGGAGTAGGTCAGTAGCCATCTTCATCTCTTTGGGGTTCCTGCAACCAAAATGCATGTGCATCGGCAAAATTTACTAACATACAGTTTGCCTATAAGTGAATTGCTTACTTTAACAGTGCACTGACGTTTGGAATGAAGTTTGTCAATGTGTAAGATATTCTGCCTCCAATGCATATCTTTGTCACAAGTATTTGAGAACAACATTCAGCCGAATCAATAGATCTGATATGTGAATGTTTTGCTCCCTAATATTTTACATGCTAAAGTATCTAAAAAAATAAATGAGTATTTATATTAGTCCAGATGTTTCAAAATGTTCAAACCAGAATTGTATTCAAGGTAACAATGAGTTTAATTTGGGTCTCATGTCCCTAAATCCTGGCATAACACCAGGCAGAGAGTGAGGAAGGAAGTTGGCAAACGTGACTAAATGTAATGGAAGTGAACCTTTAATACTATACTCCGTCCATGGATTTTTCAGCCTGAGTCAGAAAGATTTTAATCTGCAGTTGTGGTTGTTTAACACTTGATGAACAAATCCCACAAAAATCCCCCCAAATTTTAACCAGTCACATCGGGTTACAAGGTAGCTGGTGTGGAGGTGTAGAATTTTCTCGATTATAAGATTCATTGCGATGGGGACGTGGAAGATTTTGCAATAATGCAGAGACACAACTTAATCGAGAGTTTGTTTCCTGCACAAAACAATAGACTTACAAAATACTTTCCAATACTTACTGAGATGATGAAGCAAACATTAAGTGTCAAGAGTGTGAAACTAACTGCAACGCTTTTCCACTAACATGTACAGTCAATATTGACAACATCTAAGTGACCAAAAAGAGCTCTTGCTATTAGCCATGCTACAATTACACTGTTAAAACTTCATATTTCAAAAACTCAGCTAGATTAACAGCTGTTGTGTTGAGCTGCTGCTACCAACTCATTATCAGCACACATGCACACACACGTTCACATTCTCCTTTATTGCAACTCTCTTAAATTTAGCAGACAGCAATACTTTAGGCTACATTCAAGTCCCATTACCCTCTGAGACAACAGGATGCTCATCTTCTTCGTTGGTTTTACAGACAGACTAACAGCCACGTTGCCCCCACTGTGTCGGCGTATATAACGTCATTCTGGGGGCGAGACAAATCTGGCGTTAGTCCTCGTTACATAATGAAAGGAAGTGAAGATGCTTTGCCCATCTTTTTACACTCATTTGACCTCACACTTGATGTACTGGAGAGGAGTTGTCCAATGCACTCTGGGCAATTTTCACACAAACATTCACACATATTACGTATTTTGTGTGATCACAACTGTCCTTTCTAAAACAGTTTGAACTAACAGGAACAATTCTGAGGCTCACATTATACCATTTGAAAGCAGCATCATTTGCTGCAACCAAGAACTCAATATTTTACCTTTATCTGTGGAGGACGAGCTTTTCGACTGCTACTGATGTCAGAATCAAATAATGTGTCGTTAGTAACACTAAAATGTCAGTAAGTTTCCGCTGGGCATTAATGGGATTCACATTTCAGAGCTGAGGTACTGTAATCACCTGAGAGAGCACCAAGAGTGCCTGTGCAAATGTCAATTAGATATTTCCTGTCAGAGCTGAGTGTGAAAACTCTCCACCCCAGCTTGCCTCACAGAGGAGTCCTCATGGGGAAGTCTAGACCGGAAAATAATAAGTAAGCAAAGCTGTAATTGTTTCATGCACACACAGGTTTTATGAACCCTTTCTACCTCAGAGCCGCTCATACCCCAAAGTGTGCCATTCATTAAAGAACTGCCTCTACAAAATGCATCCTAAAACTCTGTGAGTAGAGATCAGACACATAGCTTTAGTCTAGGCACGCACGCAGAGTTTCTTATCCATTGAGAGCACCAGGGCTCTGAATAATATATGGCAGAATGTTTCTTGACTTCATATATTAAAATAAAGCTTTGTACACTTCACCACTTAACTCTAAAACTTACATACAGCCTCTGCAGTACTTAAAGGCGCTGAAAGCCTATTTTCATGGTTGGCCTCTCATTGAGAGGAATTGGATCCTCCATGGGGTGATTGTTAAATTTGTGGCCGAAGGCAGAGGGAGATGAGTTGCACAGCTCTTCTTAAATGCACATGCAGTTTGACTCCTTGAGTGATTATGCATAAAATTTTAAATTAACAACTTTTGTGATATTTCTGTTTTGGGTGATTGAAAATTGCGAGTCAGCACTGCCTGAGAAAGTGAACAATATCGACCTTCATGCTTTTCTTTTCATGAATGTTTGTTTAAATTCATCCATCACCCGATTTGGCACTTTCAGATTGCTAGCTAGGTGTGTACATGTAGGAGGGGACTACGCTCCCTCCATGCATTATCTTACATTGCTTATCGTTGGCAGGGTCGCAGTGGAACTGGAGCCAGTCCCAGCTGGCATTAGACAAGGGCAGAGTAAACCCTGGATAGGTGTTTTTTATGTAGGGCTGACTGACACATAGAGACAAGCTACCATTCACAGTCAAATTCTCTCTGGTTCGTGCACCTAATTTTTAAAAATTCTGAGCATTTCGATTAAAATTAGTCAGTTCCCAGCTGGAACCTAAAAATAGCAGGTGTTCTCTGGGAACTGATGCAGGCATGTCAAGCTCTACAGGTGCCTGTGTTTTGAGCAACACCCTCTGTTGATGGTGTCTTTCATTCACATAATTCAGCTCATAACTGAAGATTTGTTAGGTAGCACCATTGTTCCAAGGATCCTGAACAGAACCAGCTCAAGCACATGAGCCAGTTTGATGGAAAAACACCCACAGAAAGGTCAGATTTGAAACCCAGAACCTTCTTGCAGTGAGGTGACTGTGCTACCCATTGTTCCACTGATCCACCATGCCTCCCAGCAACATGTCAGAAAAATTAATTTGGCAAGTTTTCTCCTTCTACAATAGGCCATACACTTATCAATCATCCCTCTTTCATGAACATGAGATGTTCTGCCAAAGTTTAAACATTTTTTGGTTATTTTGATTAAGAGATTTTCATAGAAAGTTACAGGTCTTGAGTTTTGCATTGTCAAAATTATAAAATTATAAAAAGATATGTTTTACGGGATGGAGTTATTAGCCCCACGCCCAACCCCAACCTGGAGGACCAGGGGCTGGGTTTAGTATGGTCTCTACCCTGAAACCTTTTGGCTTTGTAAAACCTGCCAAGGGTATGACCCTGCCAGTATAGCTCTCAAGAGTCACAGAGACACACAAGCTTCCCACCACAAGGCACCAACACAGGAAAAGAAGACACACTCAGAATGGACCAGGACAGAATGCCAAAGGTAGCATTAGAAAGGACACCATCTGGAAAACGAAAGCCTGGATGGCCAAAAAACACCTGGCACGGAGCAGTTGAAGGCGAGCTGAGAGAAATGAAACTTACATGGGAGGTTCAAATGATAGCAAAAGACTGAGATGAATGGCGCTGGATCATCGAAGGCTCATTTCCCACCTAAGAAGAAGAGGACTGAATAAAGTAAGAACAGGTCTTGATGTTGTAACAAACTTGGTGATGTTATGCTGGGGTCAGACTACAAGATATTTTTGCCTGTTAAAATATTCACTGTGTTAGATTAGTCGATTAAAGAGTCATAAATTTTTGCCTTGTCGTGGCCAAGAGACATGACAGACTACACTATGCTCCCAAATCAGTTCACAACATGCTTGACATCACTGGTGAGGAAGCGCTCGCCATTGACTACCACTAGTACCGACAAGCCGACGTGGAAGGGAAACAAAAAAATCAAGCATGCTAGTCTTTCTGTTGTGAGGTCATAAGGTAACCTAGATATGGCGTCGGTTCTCGTCCATTATGACACACTATGGGAGATGAAACGATCGATTTTTGCGCCCAATGCCCACTGATTGTTTCCAAGCCCACCCGACACCCTATGTCTTCCTGGTCGCACTATTATCGGGCTGATATTGCGCAGTCTGACCTCAGCATTAGTATCTGTTTTGATTTAATGTTCAAGTGTTCTGTCAGATAAACTAAAATAGCCCCTTGTGTCTCTCTCCTAAATTAGGTGCATCAATTTGAGCATTTTTCTTAACAGCATTTTGGTAATAAGGGCTATTATTTTTGTAAAATGCAATTAACCACTTGGGGCTGACAGTGTAATATACTGTAACTTTCCCCTGTTATTATGAATGTGTGAGTCATGACCATTAAAAAGAGTGAAGTCTTTGATTCTTCCACTTCAAGGGGAGAGAATGTTTCATCGCTACTGTGTCGTAACAGTCCAGCTCATGATGAAAGCTGCTCTGAAAATGATTGAATGACCTTAACTCAACACAGCACCCTGCAGAAAAATCTCTGCTGACGCGACTACTCTGTTAAATTTTCAACCACCAAATATTTATACAACAACCAAGATGCATGAATCAGAGATCTCTGAGAAAAGCTCCCCTGACAGAGGCGGGAATAATGAAAGAGCAGAAAGCATTTTGGGGATAAGCTTCCCTCCTTTCCTTTACATTTTGACTGAATGGGGTCTAAATCTCACCGATGGTATGAAGGAAACAATTATAGCACTCATCTGCAGAATAATGGCAATGGTGGAGAAGGACAGAATGAAACCAGCAAAACAACAGCAGATTTAGAAATCTGCTTAAGCAGCCACAATGTTGCATAAAGAGGAAATAGGTTGGGAAAAGTGGAATCAGTGGTGAGAATCTCTCCGCAGAGCATGCATGCAGAAATATCAAAAAGAAGATTCCCAAAGCAGAATTATGAATTTATGAACCTCGTGGTTGTTTGGACGAAGCAGAACACTGAGTGACTGAAATATTCTGCAGCCTACTGATGCCACATTAACAGCTAATAACTGTGAGCACAGCGAGAACGGAGCCAGAAGCACAAAGCAGGTTTTTAATTGCATTAAATATTCAAATGTAGTCACATCTGCCGTCTTAGACCAAACTACAACAGAAGATATTTAATAATCTCACACAATCTGTTTTGCTTTTTTCACTGAACATTGTGTGCTAATAAATATTATCAGACTTATGGTAGATGAATACAAGCATCTTGTTACATTGCTGTGATTTATGTTTTGTGTTCTGCTCCCATGTGAATGTGCTCTGAATCTCACATTACACCCTTGAAGTTCGTTTGTCTTGCGCCTGTGTGCAAACTGCTGGAGTGCTCGGCCTCAGTAGGAGAAGAAAGAACAAATTTACATTTCAATTTAGCAGCTGATAATTAAGCTAAACACCAAAGCTCCTCCGTAAAGTCTGACTCAAGTTAATTGTAGATTAAAAATAAAAGCGCTCGCATTAATGGATCCGTAAACTCCCCGCGTATGAGTTGTTGCACACTGAAAGAGAGGAAAGCTGATGTTTAAATATTAATGTCGGCACTGATTTAATGTTCAGAGAGCAGCGTCCTCCTTGTGGTGCTTTGGTTTTAGTTTGTTCAGTAAGCTGCTGCGTCCCTGAAGTCAAGAAGTGACATCAGCTGCGTGATGAAGGCAAGTTTGAGCGAGCTGCAGTTTGTCTCTAATGAATCCTGTTCACCTAATCATTTATCCTGATGAACGCTGTGCTGCACGCTGGTTCATGATAGTTTATTTATTTATATGTCACATAAAATAATTGTCATAATCATCCCTCCTCGAAACACAGTATGACATGTTAATAAACAAAAACTTTTCTAGTCTGTGTTTCTATTTATTCATGTGTATCATACATACACTTTATAGATGCTTTAATGAGGTCAGACTTTCATGTTGTGTTGATTGTAGCG
>JAPQLA010000002.1:23261124-23271646 GCA_029822935.1 Naso vlamingii | reverse complement strand
GTTCATCATGATCATGTCCTTTCTTAGTAGCCTTAAGTCAAGAACAATTTTAGCATTTTCACATGGCCGTACCTATTGTGATGTAATTTCTATTCCACCAAATAACACTGACTGGAAGGACTGAGTTAACCACACTTTAGAAACCACTGTACGTCTCAGGATTTAGTTTGAATAGGGTTTCCCAAGGCAAGTTCATAGCATGGGAGACCTCTTGGTGGCTGTTGACCTGCGGACCTGCCAGAGGACAGGTGAGGTAAGACTGACAGCAGCTGTCCTCAGGGAAACCTGCACAGATCTTTGGTTGGATTAGCCTTTGCTCTGGTGGCAGGGGCCTTGTTTGCTTGGGTTGAAGGCGTATTGCTTTGCTGTTTCGCAATATCAGAAGTAACTTTCTCTTTATCAGTTAAGCATCTTCTGCTGTGGCTAGTTGTTTAAACTTTTCTTACCTCTGCTTTTTTCTTGTAACAGTTTTGCATTTGTTAAGCTTTCATTTTTTGGTGATATTTTTCTGATTCTTTGTTAATGTTAATGTTTCTGTTCCTGTGCAAAGGTGTTCCTCAGTTTCAGCTGTACAGAGTCACACTCATATGAGAGATGGAATCAACATCTGAGACATGTTGACTGTTATATCAGCCACTATGCTTTATCCATCTCTAGTGCAAGCAATATTTTGTAAAATTTTATTCTCTTGGCAAACTGTATTCAGTGCAGAAGCTCAGTGTCTGGAACATCATGTGAATGCAAGACTTGTGTTTAGCAGAGGTGTGGACTTGAGTCACATGATTTGGACTTGAGTCCACACCTCTGCTGCAGACTCAGTTCACAGTTTGATGACTTAAGACTTAAGACTTGACTTGACATGCAACTCGACTTGGAAATTTATACCAGTGACTCATGACTTTACTTGATCTTGAGCCTGTGGACTTAAGATGCCTGATACCTTCCCCCAAGCCCAAAGATTAAAAAGTAGTATGTCTAAAAAGTGCCATGAATCAGTTATTGCCCCTTAGTTTGAACAATCAAACAGCATCCAGTCAAGTTGCAGAAGAGAACCATGAAGAACTAGCATTGTGTTGCTGAGGTCTGATTGGTGAAAATAACACCAAAGGCAGTCTTGTTGGCGTAAATAGATGGCGTTCAACAAGAGACAAGTATGCTTTGCAAAATGCAAAACTTGCTGCTTGAACATTTGCAGACAGTAATGCAACAACTTCCAGACTTCAGAGTCGAGGCTCTGTTTTAAATTCACCACGCAGAGTGAATAGCACATTATGACTTGTTGAGGACTCAAAACTTTAAATTTAATACTTTGGATTTAATTTGGAATTTGACCATCTTGATTTGAGAGTTGACCAAGGGCTTGTACAAACACTCAAAACTAACTTGTGACTTGCAGAGTGCTGACCTGAACCTAATGTGTTCAGTGCGTGCATGTGTTCTTACTGGATAGATGGATGCAAAGCAACTGTTAGTATGTCCCCCGTTCATATGACTCAGTCCTTTGTTTGTGGTTGACATCAATCTCGGGGTCAAGAAGACTCCCAAAAGGACACAATTCATCAGACGTATCACCACTTGCAGACTTCCGAGCTTCCTGTCTCTTTGTGCTTTGGCTTAAAACTTGAATCGTCCTTGTCTGGAGAAATTTACTTTAACACATTGTCTATTTTTGTTTCAGATGTGCCGCAGGATACACTGGCAACCCCCTGCTCGGACAGAGATGTAGTGTTGGCAGCAATGAAGTCAATGGTACAAGCTTTACTTTGATTCAGGAGCAGATTTTGTTCCAACTCCCTTATTTTTAATTGACAAAACAAACAAAACAAAAATTATTTGCTTGATGCAGTTAATTTTTAATAAATTGTCTGTGAGTAAAGAGCCTGTACCATACTGTAACTATCTTCTCTTCTGTTCTGTTTAAGGTAACTGCTATAACTGTGACCAAAGAGGAAGTGAAGGCTGCAATGGTGGTGTGTGCCGCTGCAAGGTGATCAAAAGAAGACACGTGCATTTGCCATACTGGAATGGACTGATTGCCTTTTATCTCATTTTTTTGATGCTGTGTTGCAGATGAACGTTGAAGGCCCATCTTGCTCCAACTGTAAGTCTGGAACCTTCCATCTCAGCCCGGAAAACAAAGACGGCTGCCTGTCCTGCTTCTGTATGGGCGTCACCCAGCAGTGTTCCAGCTCTACCTACTACCGGGACCTGGTAAGTCCTTTAGGTGGCAACAGTGCAATGTAAATACTGACAGAAAAGATCATTTCAACTTCTGAACAACCAAAGCACATGTAAGTTTGCATTGGATAAAGCAGTAAAGCAGTCACAGAAATCTTATCAGTAAATGAGCTAAACATTCTCTTCAAAGAGAAAAGATGTGTGTGGTCTAGTTCCGCCCTTATCACACCAGCATTGCGTGGTTCCATTCTAGCTTATTTTTGCTCATTCAGTCAACTCCCAATTTCATAAGATGCCTTTGCCTCCTTAGATAAATACGAAGAAAATTAGCTTGGACTCTACAAAGCAAGACCCATCAACATGTAGGGCCCAACTTTTTTCGCTAAAATGTTCAAGCAGTCAGAAAAGTGAGCCCCATGTGTCCAATTAAACCTTCTTTCCCTTTTACTGTATCTTCAACTAGTGCTTGATTGCATTTTTAAATGTGCTTTTGCAGGTGACCTCAGTCTTTTCTCCAGGAAACTTCCAGGGATTCGCTCTGGTGAACCGTCAGCGCACCAACCGCATTTCTACTGGATTCACTGTCGAGGTTTCCACCGAAGGCACCCAGCTGTCATACAGCAACTTTGACTACCTGGGACAGGAGCCTCATTACTGGCAGCTTCCAGGGGTCTACCAGGGAGACAAGGTCAGTGTAAAGAGCGCACACAGTGGTTGGGTCACCAGAAGAAGCCCAAGCAAGACCCCAAACCCCTTATGAACCTGTAAGATGCATATGAGAAGGGCAGAGCATCATCATGAGAAACATGTAGACCACTCTTATTCTATTGCTGTCTCCAGTATGCTGCTTTGTCTTATTTCATATCTCGGCCAATCTTTCTTTGCTTTTTCATGCTGCTGTCTTCAGCTTTCTTTACCTTCATTGCTACATTTTGTTTCATCTTAAATCTGTTTTTCAACAAGTTAAAAAATGTCCACAGACCTCCCGGCCCCAGTGTTCTAGTACATAACATAGCTGTTTATGTTTTTGTGTTTGCCCCTCCACTCTTTATAGAAAGATTCTTTCCTCTCTCGCATGAAACGAGCAGAGCAGGTACAGTGATGCCAGTCAGTGGTTGTCATGATGTGACTGTAGTGTGAAGTACAGTGTTGTCTGGCATGTTTGAAGTAAGTGATGTGGCATTATGCGTAATAAGGAATGGCATACATGCAGCACTTTTTATGTGGTGGATTCATTATAGATGCATATCATGTTTTATGGTTTTAATAAATCTTTGTTCACTGAATTATTTATTAGAAGCATGGTATTTTACATAAGCGTATGCAGTTTCTGTGGAAGCTCTGAAAGGCAAGAAGAGGTGGAAATGCTGGACAATATTTCTAGAATATTATTTTTTTCTTATTGTGAAAAGGGGAGGGCTCGGAAAGTAATTGTTCTTTTAAATTATTCACAAAAATTAGTTTAACCTGAATTCATGAATGACAACACCAAAAGAACAAAACATATGTTAGCAAAACTTAAATAAGATGATAATAAAATAAATTTAGAACTTAAAAGGCCTTTGTTCCACCTGTACTCAAGCCATAAACACAGAAGGGAAGATTTGGATCAGCAAACAGAACGCCAGATTTTTTTTCTTTCTTTTTTTTTTTTAACTTGCCTTTCAGGGCCTCCGTAGCTTGCGGCTGAAGTTGCCCAGTAAGCCTTCAGCTTTGACCAGTTTGCCACTTTCTGCTCTAAATCACAAGACCCATGTAAATGGATTGATCATTAATGGTCCATTTAAGAGCTTCATACAGTTAAACTTTGCCTGAATAATACTACCATAACACTCCCAAATACCATCAGTTCAGTGATAAGGAAGGTGATCAAAGAGCTTGTTTTATTCACATCAATAGAGTGACTCACACTTGCCAGAGGAGCAGCTCAGGAAGGATGCTTCCATTTGGAACCTCATGGCCTCTGAGCGTAAAGACACCCACAGATCCAAAAGAGCTAGCCAGGTATTTGGTATGAATGGCGCCATAGATTGTTGTAATGAAAGCAAAACTCACACAGCTAATAAAAGTACTTGTGCACAATGTTTCTGTCATTGTAAGCTAACATACTGAGAGTTTGTGGACACCTATGGAGATGAATCTCTTTTGTTCATAGATGTAGTGCCAGGGCCTGACCGATGTCTGTTCGACGATATTACAGGCTGATAATGGCCTGTCGCAGATATATTGGTATTGCTGTTTATCTTCCATGTGCAGATATTACCTCTAAACCGTCACTGAAGGCCAGAAATAAACGCTTAGACTAGTAATTATCAGCCAATATATCGGAAATTTTTGCTTCCTAGTATCGGCACCGGCCCAAAAAATCCCATATCGGTCAGGCCCTAGTAACAGCATGGAGTATCACCTCGGTTCGATGAAGGTTGACTAAAGGCCAGTTCATACTTTCCACGTCTGCATGTCCACAAGGATCTGCTCTGGTATACGTATAAATCCAGTGACTCATGACTTTACCCTGCTGCCCTGGTATATGTAAAAATCGTCATCCACCTATGTCTGCGAGGGTCCGCGTGGGTCCACGCTGACCCGTCTGCGGACGTCCACCTGCAGCCCAAAATTTGTGACCGAAATTGTGACAGAATCCTGCTTTGAAAGGCAAGCTCTTTCACAAGTGTGAATAAAGCAGTGTTTTTACTTGACTTAACTGTAGAGAAAACACTGATTCACAGCAACATTTCAAACTAAAAGATTTCTCATTTCGTTCAACAACAACAACAACATCAAAAGAATATAATTTCTCCCATTCAGGTAAGAATGTGCTCTCTTGTCTGCAGAACCTTATTTTTTTTTCTCCTGTTGTCTCTGCCTGGATGACACAGATGTAGTTGTAGCTGCAACATTAGTAATGTTAGTCTGGCTAAAAATCTTTTCTTTATTCTGCTACAGTTTGCCCCCTGCATGTCACATATCACACCAGACTGGCGCAGACCTTTGTTTTAGTATGAATGATACCGCTTTCCCAGTCCGCACGAGCAGACGAGTCACGGACCCACATTGTGGAAAGTATGTTCAGGCCTTAAGCAGGAGCATGTTGTCAGGCTCTGCGTGTGCGTTTGCATGTGTGTGAATCCCAGAGAGGTCTGAGTTGGCATAAAAATTCTCAGGAGAGTTTTAACAGTGCAAGAAGTCGTCGATTTTTTGTGTTTTATCTGTGTGATGAACAATTCACCGAAGCATTGTTGTGCCTCACATCTAATCATCATAGACTCAAAAGCATGACTTAGCATGTTCACCCTCTTACAGTGATGTACATCAGTGTACATCATGGAAGAACTAAATTCTAAACCCCACCTCCGTCATTTTGACTGTTTCCATGGTTACATATCTCCTGTATCTGCGGTACCGCACTTTTCCACCTCCTCAGGCTGATGTCAGACAGCTGGATGCAGAGGTCTGGGCGCTCCTCTCTAACTTCTCCAGTGGACGAGCTCGTTCCCCTCCTTTCTTTCCCTCCTCCTCTAAATCCTCCTCCTCTTTCTCTTCCTCTTCTTCATCCTCTTCCTCACGGTTCCCTACTTCCTCTTCCTCTTCCTCTTCCCGATGGTCTGTGCGTCACCTGAGCCCCCCTTCTCCTCCGTCTGGTGTCTCCTCTTCAGTTAGACCAACCAGACCCCAACCCTATTCCCCAGGCCACAATCCTCGTCTGCAGGTACACTCAGTCACAGATCGCAAGAGGTCTACCAGGCTTTTTGTTTCTCCGTCGTGTTGGTGACTTCTTGTATTGTGTATTCTTGTAACAGAGCAAGAACACACTGAGCAAGACTTCTTCTTCTGGGGGTAGCAGTAAGGTAGCGTGGCATGACTGCAACTTGCTGGATTGGATGGAAACTGTCATGCTGTGTTCAGCTGTAGAGCTTTAAAAAGTTTATTATTAACCAACTGTCCTCAATTTAGCCAGGGCAGTTAATATGTAATTCAGAAACTTGCAACAGCACCCAGCAGATTAAAGTCGTGATCTGCTGAAGTTGTGCAGAAAAGATTCATTTATAGTTACCAAAAAATGAATAATGTTTTCAGAGTTTGACTGAGTGGTAGCTTCCCTTGTTAAGCAAATAGCTCCCACTCAGTGCTGTCACTGTAATTGTCCACTTGAGAGAAACACTGGTTTTACAATAGTCTGTCATTATATTGTCTTGTTGAAAACTCTCAAGCTGTCATTGTGTCATTATTGACGGTGGAAGTTTTTGTTGTAGTTGTCAGACTTGATGCTGTTATGTCAGTAGCTGTCAGTGGAGCCTTTAACAGCACTCCTACTAAAGAACACGTACTTAAAGGAGTTTAGCTGTGTGTCACACGTTTGTCCTGAGTTTCTTGTAAGACTTCACTCCTCTCGTGCTTGCCTGCTTGACCTGCTTCTCTGCCTGCTTGTGATTTAGTTTCGCTGCCCTCTCTTTCCAGCTGTGGCTTATTTTCTTATGCCATTCCTTCCTCTTCTGCCTCTCAGTACGCTCTGGTCTACAAAGGTTTCAGCTTGCACCAGGATGATCTGCTCTACTGGCAGCTCCCGGCGCAGTTCACAGGGGACAAGGTAACTGTGAAAAGTTTTTGGTAAAGTCCCCTCCTGACCTCTGGTTAACGTTTCACGGTCACAGAAACTAGGGCACCTTTAATATCCTCCATCCTCCCCTCATACTCCCTTCTCTCCGTTCCCTCACATAATCACACTCCCTATTCCCTTTTAAGTTTGTCCCGACCCTCCCTCTAAGTGTCCTCTCTCTGTTCTACATGATCTCATCTGTAGTAAGACAGGCTTGTGCCACGTCACCATGACAAGCGTAAGAGTTTTTACGCACACCAGCGACTGTTACATACAGGAAAATTAGAAAGAGAAACTTCAGATATTCCCTCTTCCCCTCAGGTTTTACTTGTTTTGCTGCATACAGCATTTTATTTAAAAGTTTATAAAATAGAGCCCAATTGATATATCAGTTTGTCAGTATCATTGGCCAACATTGGCCTGTTGCAGATGTGTCAGTATCAGTGTATAAGTTCTCTGATATTTGCAGATTTTAAGGCCAGAAAAAATGCTTGGACTAGTGATTTAAAATGGTGTAATGGTATATGTCATTTGTCCAGCAGAGGGTGGTACGCTGTTTACCAACTAATAAATTAAGTGTTTACCATTTAGTGCGCTGATGTTTGGAATAAAGTTTATTAAAATGCAAGATGTACTGCCTCCATTAGATATCTTTGTCACAAGTATTTGAAAACTACATTCAGCCGATACTGTATATACTGTGTTATCAGCCGACACACCGGATATCAGAATATTCTTTTTCCCTAACATAGGCATCAGTGCTCAATATCCCATATCAGTTGGGCTCCAGTATGAAATACAGAATTGTTTATGTAACAGTACATGGCTTCTTCAGTGATTTAGTTTTGCACTTCAGTGATGTTTGGGGACTCAAGAAAATGAGTTTTTAAAAAAATGAAAGAAGCCAAGATGTCCTGACTTTCAGTCTCTAGCATTGGTCAAGCTCCTACTACTCCCATAATGCAACTGGATGTATTTCATTGTTTTATGTTAAATATTTTAAACCTCAGCCAAGGCTCAGATTACCCAGATGACATCACTGCACCATCAATAGGTTTATGTTTTCATTTTTAGAAAGTTCCCTCCAGAGTCACAGAACATATTGTTCTGTAAAACTGTTGTCACAGGTTGATGAGTACTCCCCATAATGAGTAAACTAAATCCTGTTGGCATGGTAACTGTCACATGTTTAAAGAAAATTCACTCCTTTGCATCAGTGCATCAGATGTGATGCAGCTGCACACACTGTGTTGCCTCAAGTGGCCATCTGGCATTAATGTTTGCAGCTCTGTTTGACCTGGCAAAAGATGTAAAGCCTCTTCTTACTAACCATGTTTTAGGTGGGGTCTTATGGTGGGAAGCTTAAATACACCATCTCCTACGTGGCTGGTCCAAGAGGAACACTGCTGGATGACAGCGACATCCAGATTATTGTGAGTATTTCTCCCCTCCGCTGACTCTCGTTTTTCCTTCATGGTTACATGTGTTTGTAGCGTTTGCTCACCCGCCACTGTCGTTCCTGCAGGGTAATGACATCACTCTGGTAGCCCGTCGGCCGTGGCAGAGGAGGCAGCAGGGCAACAGAGAGACTCACCAATTTGAGGTTGTCTTCAAAGAGGTGAGCGACTCATAAGGGCACTGCTGCTGCTGCTGGTGAACACAAATTGTTTCAGCAAACACCTGACCTGCTGAAGTGACCCATAACCTAATGTGGCCTCTGGCTCCTTACATTTCAAAATAAAGGGATTACAAAAAGATGGTTTTCTGTATTTTGTATTTGATATTAAAATTTGTTTTTTCCCCAGGAAAACTGGCGCCGTCCTGACGGCATGCCCGCCACACGAGAGCACCTGATGATGGTTTTGGCTGATCTGGATGACATCCTGATTCGAGCATCCTATTCCACTGAGATGAGGTCCTCCAGCATCTTCGACATCAGCATGGAAGTCGCAGTTCCTAACTACAGCGGGTTGGCACAGGCCCTGGAGGTGGAGCAGTGCCGCTGCCCGCCTGGATACCAGGGACTCTCTTGCCAAGTAATTATTGCTTGTGAACTTCTCAGAATTCTCCTGAATGAAGGCTTATTGTGCTTTGTTTTAAATGCTACCTGATGTGTGGTATCATTGTCTAAATCTCAATGTCTCTTTCAGGACTGTGCACCTGGTTATACTCGCACAGGAGGAGGTTTGTACCTCGGCCACTGTGAGCTCTGTGAATGCAACGGCCACTCTGACTCCTGCCACCCTGAGACCGGCATCTGCACGGTATGAAGCACGACACTGATACTGCTCTTGCTGTTGCTACGTTGTGGTTCCCTGACGAGATGCACAGATCACTAAATATATGCCTCTCCTTGCAGAGTTGCCTGCACAACACTCAGGGGGAGCTCTGTGAGCAGTGCGCTCCTGGCTTCTTCGGTGACCCCACTGTTGGCACTCCAGAGGACTGCCAGCCCTGCGCCTGCCCTCACACTGACCCAGACAACCAGTGAGTCCTGGCACAGATACCAAGACCTCACATTCCACCTCCATTTATAGCTCAAGACAACTCTGCGTCCAGCTCACTTGCGTTTGTTTACAGCAAATTCTAGTGTCTCGCAAATTCATTTCCATTATTAACTCATTTCCTGTCAACTCACATGAAATATTGTCTTTACTTCCCCCTCTGAATCCATGTGATTTTGTATCTGCTCGTGCTCCATTTTAGTCTAGATTTTGTGCCAATAACATGCTACAGTATATTAAAGAAAGAGTCATTAAAATGAGACCGTTCCGGGCTGCTGCTTCCAGCACAAATTCACCAGTTTTTTTTAATCAAGCGTCGTGTTTTGTTTCCTTTGCCAATCAACATATTCATGGCTGACTCTGTGATATTCCTGGAACTCGTTAAATTACCTCAGAAAGATCGTCTCAGTCAGTTCACAGCAAAACATGAATGCAACACTAAATTACTTGTTAGGTTTTGTCTAAAATGAACTCGGTTTCTGCACATAAACTTAGCTTCTTGTCTCTGTGTGTTATTCTTGTAACAGGTTCTCCCCAACCTGCGAGAGCCTTGGAAATGGAGGCTACCAGTGTACTGCCTGTCAGCCCGGCTACACTGGCCAGTACTGTGAACGGTGAGATACACCAACATGTTCTTTTGATGCCGGTCCAAAGAGATACTGACGTTGTTTTAAGCACTTCATTTTGATGAATTCATTAAGTTTTACAGGGGCAATTTTCATGAGTTTACAAGTGCCTTTATAAGAATTTTCTGTGTCTGTTTCTTTATCAGTTGTGCTCCTGGATATGTTGGCAACCCTCAGGAGAGAGAGAAGTGTCGTCCATACGATGGTGAGGCTGCAGTCAGATTAAGTAGAAATGTCCATTTTATGTTTAAAATATTAACTGCATCACAATGCTGCAGAAAATAAGGTTAACTCCCAAAAGAGAACAATTGAAACTTCTCACTAATTGTGACCTCACACTCTTGTTTGGGTCAGTTTCGGTAACCTATGACCTCGATGTTGAATCACACACTGTCCAACAAAGTAAAGGCAGGATTATTACAGATACACACAAAGAGAATTATCCAGGCGAAAAAACTCTACTCTCTACAAAAACTCCAGCTCCAGCAAGCATCAAGCTAAATAAATACACAGTTTATCCAAGAGTTAAGTAAGCAGTAAATCCAGAGATGCAGCCGAGAGTGTGACATCACAGTGAGTGTCCAGTCAGCCGGGAGAGACTCCAGGAAGTCAGTGTG
>JAPQLA010000002.1:23148519-23162329 GCA_029822935.1 Naso vlamingii | reverse complement strand
TGACAAAGGTAAGTAATGGAGGCAGGATATGTTATTAATCTGTATTAGTTATTAAGAAATGATCCATCCTCTGCTGGACAAACTATGTAATTACACCATATAAAATCCCTAGTCCAAGCATTTTTTCTGGCCTTAAAAACAGTTTTAATATCTGCACAAACTGGAGAAAATTTACACTGATACCGATATATCTGCAACAGGCCAATATCAACCAATAACATCAGCAAACAGTATCAGGCACTTATTGTAATAGACACAATGAAGTCTGGATACTAAAGATCTCTCAGTGAGAAATACTATTTTGTTTCAGTAGCAAGTGCACAGATCACAGAGAAAAACTTCTTTTTCGGCTTGAAGAATTTTGCAGAAACTCAATTATTCACTTATTGTATTGACTGATTAACTCTCTGTTGGTGTTTTACATCTTGTCCTCACCTCATCACCTCAAAGTAGATTTCCCACGGAAGTTTGATGTAATCTTAATAGCCTTGTACAACGATTGTTTTCAATTACTCACAGAGCTGAGATCCAGGTGCCCCATAGCTGCTCTCCTTTCAGTCTTTTCCTTCCTGGCTTTGTGAGGAGCTGTTCTGCTGCAGCCTGTCTTGTCTGTGAGGAACACTGCTGGTTCATGAAGGGGATGGATGTCTTCCTGCTGCCTCATTGGTTGTAGCCAATGTTTTCATGCTCAATTTGTGATTGTCTACGACCTAAGGAGTGTCAGAATAGGATGTTGCTCTTGGAAATGTCAAGGCCTTACATCATTGCCAAAGGTGGAATTGAAATGCATGCATTGGTCTGACTCAACCACTGTAAATCGAGTGTAAATCATCGCTTGTCACCTTCTTCGTAACCCAGCTGAGGCTGACTCCTCCATCCTTAAGATGACACTTTTAAAGTCTGAAGCCCTTCCATCAGGCTGATTAATTACATAACATTGAAATAAAAGCAGTTCATTTATCATCAGTGTGTTCAGTTGTTCCCCAAATACAACAACAAATAAATCGATTTCGAACATGTCAGTCTATTTATCTCTATCTCTGTTTCTAACATGTCATTCCTAGTCTTAAGACTGTTTGTGTGGTTGCGTGCCCTCCCTGCATTCAAACCTGGACCATTAAGTGATTTTATATTAACAATGCTCCAATGAGATGAAAAAGATTAGAACTTACAGTGTGGACTGACTGCGTGGAGCTGGATACACCACTTGCTTTGCCCGAGGCCCACTTTGTAAAATGACAGGAGGCCTGGGGCTGGTTAATATAAATTAATTATATTTCTCAGATAAAATGAACAAATATAATAAAATGGCTGTTTTTGGCTGCTTCCCAAAGTGAAGCAGCAGTTTCTCTCTCAGCAGCAGATGTTGCAGATGTCAGAGTCGTTGATGTGGCAGAAAAGGACGAGTTTAAAGTTATAATCCTCTCTCTTCTTGCGCTACATTAAAACAAGCATGTTTTGTCTCGTGAGGGGGCCAAATGTCAGCAACGTTTCACACAGCAGATGTCATTTTGCAAATCAAACACAGTAGTTTAGGATCGGTATGAGGCAGCAAAAAGTTCATTTGTCCTTTTGTCCTTGAATTGACTGTTTTCATTGTCATTTTGACATTTGCTCTCCAGTCATCTTTACCAAGAGGTAAATCCAGTTGCAGCAGCCTTGTGCAGGTCAGGTGTGAGTGAATTTCTGCAGATAATCAATTGTCACCCCCCTCTGCACCCTGCACAGATTGCTTATAGACATGCAGCATCCTAAGTAACAAAGGACACTGTTATACATTTACTAACTGGTAAACAAACAAACAAACAAAAAAAAAACAGTGTGCATACATTTTTCTACTTAAAATCCTGCATTGTAAGCATCCATGTTTTCAAGTCTTTCTCTTCCCTGCCGTTGTTAGGGCAGTGTTGCATGTTAATGGAATCGTATGAAAGCAGTTGCAGGATGTTGCACCACCCCACCGCACAAGGATGCACATGCAATGCACATGCATGAAACAAACAAGATGGGAGCCTACTTACAGGAAAACAGCTTCATAGCTTTACTGGAGGTCAAACACTCCACAGGAAACCTTTAATTATATTCCACACAGTAACTATTTGCTTTGGTCGATACGTGTCACAGGAAATGAAAAGACTCCAGAGTCTTCCCTTAGAGTGCTTATGTGTATGTTGTCTTCACTGTCCACATTCCCCAGCGGCGTTGTGAAGTTGTAGAAGAAAACAAGAGCAGCTTAAAATGGACAATCACAGTTCTTCTGATCCTCACGTGGTTTCTCTGTAGCTGCTGCCCTGACATGTAGCTACATTTATGAGGAGGTGCTTATTAGTATGGCAGCTGTGTGCGCAGGCTCTGTAGCTATGGCTGTGGTCTTTCAATGCAAAACTATAAATACAGCTAGACATTGCGTTGCAGCACATGCTGATGTGTCCAACATATTAATTTGGTCCTACTGAAATGAATGAGCTGACTGTTTCTCCACTCAGTGCTCATGTTGGCCTCAGTGTGGCCAGAAAATACCTTTGATCCTTATCTGTTCCCGACCTAACCACATGTTTGCATGTGGCTGAACAGTCTTATCATCCTCTGAGTTAATCAATCAGGTCTCCCACATTGCACATTCCCATTCCTGCTTCGTCTTTGCAGCAGTTTAAACATAATTGGGCCTCTTAGAATGCAAAACAATTGCTATCCTGCACCCGCTTTACCCACGAACCACTCATGCCCTTTGTAGTTTCTAAGAATTCACCCCACATCCGACCCGGCTAAAGCATTAATTACCAGCTGAGGGCACATTGTTGTGTCTTATCTTGCTCCGCCACAAGGACTCATCAGACAGTCATGACATTTTTGGGAAGGTCATTTCTCAAAGAGCAAACGCAAATGAAAGTGACATCCTGTGAAAGGCCATGAAACAACACAAGATCTACAGCTGACGCCTTTACAAAAGTCATTGTGTCCGAGTTACATGCAGATATTTGTGCTCTTATGCAGAGCACACACACACACACACACACACACACTCACACACACACTCAGGCAACGCAGGCTCCCTATATATGCTTGACCTTGATTCCTGCTGTCGATTTGTGTCTGAGTGAGTGAGCAGAACGCAGACGCCCATCCATCATGAACACACCCCACACTTGACACATCTCCGCGCTAAAATGTGCATTTACATCCAAATGCTGTGCGGGAGCAGGAGGATAGTTGCTGACAGACAGATCAGATTAAATGTGCGTCTGTGTCTTTGTGGGCAGCGAGCGAGGAGGATATGTTTATTTACATATGTGTTTTCTGCGGAGGTGAAGGAGCTTCAGATTAATGCGGTTAGTGGGAGAATGGTTTTGGTTTGAAAGTGGAGGTTGTTATGTAGGAGAGAGCCGTTCACATGGAGACCTTGAATGTGTAACAATGAGTAATCGTGCAAGGAGCAGGTGCAGCAAAACATCCAGGTTCTTATGCGGCCCTCATCCTCCTCTGCAGTCATCCATCGCCAGTCTAAGTCCCGTCCTCGCTCGGCTTCCTCATTTAACCGCGGCTTCAAATTCACTCCGTGGCCCAGAATTGTTTTAAATTACTCTCATGTCCCTGTTGGCAATCACATCCAGCCTTTGCGGTGAATATAGATTACAAACAGGAATAGGCAGACAAGTGATGCACCACAAAATCAGGTGTGTATGTGCTTGCTTTTATTACAGCTGACTTCGACAAAAGCAATCCTCTCGCCTTAAAAACTGTTTAATAAACTTTTTTTTGGGGGGGGGGGGCTTTAATCTGTTTTTTCTTTTTCATGCCACAGTTATTCAACATTTCCTTTGGGTAATGTGAGTGGGATGACAAGAACATTTTATTTGTTATTTTTGTTCTTAAAGGATCATACCAGTCGATTTTTGACTTCTCACCATTAGCAGAGATCACCCCTTGAAACTGAGCCATGTGTTACTTGAGTAGATCTCAGACTGCATTTTTAAACCCCATTCACTGCCATTCATGTTGGAACAGGGTATAGAAACACTATAGGACACATGAAAGTTGCTAGGTATAGGTAATTCACCCTTCTAAGGAGAACATCTGCGTTTATTTGGTCAAAAGCCCTTGAGTCAAAAGTTATTACGCCTGGAAAAAAATGTTCCTGACAAGTGCTGCCTTCCTAGTGCGAATATTTTTTTTTAACTAACATCACACATTTTCATCTACTCTCTGTAACAGTTATTTAATATGGACAAAATGTAAAAATAACCTTAATATTAACATAGATAGAGCTATTTTGAGAAAAATGGTTGGGGTTTATGTAACCCGTGAGACTGATGTTGACAAAGAAAATGACGTAACACGGCTATGGTTCTTTAAACAACATCCAAAACAAGCTCCAAGAAACGGCCTTGCAGGGACACTGTGCATGCTTTACAGTGATTATGAGCATATTTAGGAGAGTACAGATATAACTGAAATCCTTGCCATGTCCTCTCATTGAAGACAAGTATCATTGTAAAAACACAGTTAAACCTATGAGGTCAAATTTAGCGCATGCTGCTTGAGTTTGATTTTAATTCCCGTTCGTTGAACGCTGAATATAAATTGCAGAGGTTTATAGCCATTTAAATAGTTTATTATTGTAATTACGAGTCTAACTCCTTCATAAAAACCTTTCAGCTGTAAACTTGGAGGAACATTCTGAACCTCTCCGCCTTTAATATCTGATATCTACTCAGGAAACCTCCCTTTTCTTATCTGGAAAGGTAGAAGACCCCAGTGCTGGACGTGATTCTGCTCGGGCAGTTCTGGTTCAGCGTTTTCCTCTCTTATTTGCCAGTGTTTGTTTTCAGCAGGGTGAATAGAGGATGTTTGTCAAATACACCCACTTCTAAACCAGCTGGGGAACAATGAGAACATTGTGCAGGAGTGCAGTTGCTGTAGCTCCTTGACCACCTCTTGTTTGCTCGGTTATGTCGACGGCTGAGATTGCTAATAAATCTCGCAGTGAGTGCTTTGCTACAGGAAGTGCAGATAAAGGAGGAGAACTCAAGTGTGAATGTACTGGCATGTATCCATGTGTCCTCTTATTGGTCTGTTTTTTGTTTTACCTTTGCCCTGAAAGTTGGACTCCCGCCCTGTCAGCGTGTGTTTCCACCTCAGAGAATTAGTCGATTTTAATTTAAGCTTTGTAACCTTGAAAACTTCATTCATCTTTCTCCTGCATGGATTTTTTTTACTTGACTGCTTGCAGCTCTCTTCGCCCCGTACCTTTCCTTGCCTCTCATTTTTCTCCATAACACCAGCAACACTGGTGGCAGCCAGGCACGGTGAAATACAAACTGCAATTGGATGAAGTGAAAGGCTTCCAGACGGACGTGAGCGGGGTGAAAGGATTGGGAGCCCCATGCCAGGCAATCTCCCTGATAATGGAATGTGGCCGCCTAACAACATTCATAAATATTCAGAGGAGGCAAAATGAGGCTGCCCAAGAGATTGTGTGGCGTAAGCTGTCAGCAGCAAGCCCGAGACGAAACAACAGCAGCAGCACTGCTGTGTCGGTGTGCTGTAGGGAAGAGGCAGGGATCTTATTCTGTCACGTAGCAAGAGTCGGGAATGTGTGGGTGGTATTGTTCTTTTTTTGTAAAGGTTTGTTTGATTTTAAAAAATGAGCCGTGTTGAGCTGATCTCCTCTTTCTGAATGGATAAAACCAAACATCCCGCTGGCTCCAAAAAAGTGATGTACACGGGCTGATTGAGGCCGTGCTTCACCTCAACAATCAGCATACGCTGCAGTTTCCCCTCAAAGCATGTGTCAGAGCCACAATTAACATGGCAGTGGCTAGCCACAGGTTGGTTGAGAAACCCTATCCCTGCGGGTCATGGACACATACTGAAATTCTAATGACTAAAAGACTCTGCAGGATGCGTGCAGCTGGAAAACAGCACTGTTTGTACCCAAACTCTTAATGCTTGTGCTAATATCTGCCTTCTCAGTTTCAAAGAGCTCAGTTTGGTGCTGTTGAGCAAACATGATCTTTTTCTAATATTATCACAGCAATATCAGCAGAGTTAGTTCAGGTATTAAACAAGCAGAAGGCTTCTCTCTAAACACTGGTGATATTTAAGTGATGGATCTGGAATTTAAATATTATTGAAATATACCAGAGCATTAGATAATCTCCACTTTGAGCTCTATTTTCATGATGCTGTGTGCTTTCGTCTAGAATAACTGTGAGAAAAGGACAAAGCCATGAACTCTGCCTCCTTGGCCACAACAGTGTCTGACCTTGTAAACCGTTACTGCTCTTACATCTGTCAGGACTTCTCATCTGATTTTTTTTTTTTTTTTTTTGTTAGACATCAGTAGATGTAAAGATTTGATTGAGCATAGAGCGTGTTTCTGCTACAGATGACTGAGCTGCATGGCTGCTCTGTTTTAATCTTTGAGTTACACCCGGTGCGAAGGACAAACTGTTTCTTGAGCACTGAGGCACAGCAGAGCCACCGACAGACACGAGGAAATAAGACATGAACTTTGCCACCAATTTTTTTAAATGCCCAAGTGTTAATAAAACAAGTTTTCATTTTGTGCTCTGGATAGATAGAAGTATGGTGTGAAAATATGTATCATATTTGGGTGCAGACTAGTTATTTATTTATGCCTGATTGGCATTTTAGCATTACAGCATCAGAGTGGGTCACTAACCCTCATTTGATCAGACTTTTTACCACCAGATGTTTCCGATTTCTGGAGTCAGTTTCTATTTTGGGTGACTTTGGGCTCTTTGAGCTCCACTTTGTGTTTCATAGTGAGCATGGCAAGCATTACACCTGCTTAAGATCAACATATTGCCATTTTGAACATTTTAGCGTGCAGTCATAGGCATTTAGCTCAAAGAACCACTGTGCCAAAGAACAGCCTCGCAGAGCTGCTTGCTGCTGGTCTGTGATATGATTTAATCTCGGCCTGCAACTAACAATTATTTTTATTATCGATTAATCAGCCAAATATTTTCACCATTATTTATTCCAGTGAATCTCAAAGAAGTATGAAAAAATGCTCATCTCAATTTCCCAGACTTCAATGTGATGTCTTCGAATTGCTTCTTTTGTCCAAATAACAGTCCAAAACACAAAGACTCCTCGTTTATGATCATAAATGGCACAAAAAAGCAGCAAATCCTCACATTTAAGAGGCTAAACTAGCAATTCCTTTTACTTTTTGAGTTGAAAAATTACTGAAACGATGAACTGATTATCAAAATAGTTGCCAAACAATATTCTATCAATCAGTTAATTGCTGCAGCTCTAATTTACTCCATGATCTTATTTAATTTTTTGAGTAAGAGTGATGCGTCTTGATTGAAGAGACATAAAGAAATAGTTTAACACATAACACATGTGGTTATAAACCTTTTCAGGACCGCGTTTTTAGAGCCATAACAAAGTCTGATCAATTGTGCTTTACTCTGAGACTAAACTTTACTCTGAAGTTGAATCTTTACTGAGAGACTGAATGTTAATGCGTGATCTGTGTGAAACCCTCTGATGTGCGTCAGTGATACTGTTACTGAAAGCTGTTTTCTGTGGAGGATTTAATTGACTGAGTCAGTCTCACTCACAGAGACAGATAATAATAATATTTGATTTTGTGTGGTGAATAAATCGGACCATCTTGTGTCACAAATCGAGAAGAGTGTGGGAATGTTTTGGTGTGTGTTTTATTTGTCTCTGCATGCGTCTGTTGATGTTTACTGTCGTGATGGTTGCCCTTTTTCAGCAACCTGACCCCTCACTTATTTTGTACTATTCGTGTGACCTCAAACATCCATAAACAAATAGTGGTCGAGATGCATCCATGCTAATAATTCTGCATTAATTGTCATCTAAAATCAGACGTGGAGTGTGATTTAGATGTCCTGACCAAAGGAAGTGCCTTTGCTGAGCTAGTGGCTAAGGATTGTGGTCTTCTTGAAAAGCGAGCCAGAAGACGAGACTTTATCGCTGCATTTCCGAAATTAATGAGTGCTTTTGGAAGTTTGGGAGCTTTGGTGTATATGCTTGTGTGTGTGTGTGTGTGTGTGTGTGTGTGTGCATGTGGTTATGTGAGCTGAGGAGGGGGATATTTTGAAAAATATTTTTGTGGACCACTTTTGTGGTATGGCCATTTCTATGAACCTTGCTTCAGATTATATGTTTAGTCAAACAGCCTCAACAGCTCTGCGTCTAGAATATCCCAAATTCCTTCCAAGGCAAACCGTTGCTTAATCTCTGAGCGACTATTTTATGAAGCAGCTCCAAAAAAAAAAAAAAGAAAGAAAGAAAGATAGAAAAAAATCCAAGCAAGCAAAATGAAAAACCCTCATTCCATTTTCTTATTTTGTCAGAAAGTCCCCCCGCTGTGGGACAGCGTCGTTATGTGCTGGCACCGAGATAAAGCGGATCAGCTGGCATAGAAGAGGCATCCATGTCCAATATCTGTTTTGCCCTCCCAACAGCGTTTTGTTATTAACTAACTACTCAGCCTGCTGTGGGGAAAGCAAAGGAATGAAGAGGAGGAAATGACGGAGAGAGAACGAGCTGCCAAGTGAGCCAACGTGCCACCCTCAAGGACGTTGACTCCCTTAACTGAGGACACCGACGGTCAGGCATCGACGTTTGTGCGTGTGCACGGGGCAGAAGGCGTCAGTGCCTTTGGGCCATTCCTTTGAGTGTTTATTTTTAGTTCCTCGCCAGTAAAAACTGGGCAAATCCTAAGGCTAAATCATCAGGGGGCCTCAATTAGAAGAAGAAGAAAAAAGGCAAAGCTGTTCTTTGGCTGGGCAGAGCAGTGGCATCCATTGCATGCTGATGGGTCAGTAGTCACTCATTAGCTAATGATAGCAGTCAGATTGGGAATTAATACCTGCTTAAAAACTTAACCGACAAATGCACTTGACCCTTATGGTTGTGGTTTTGTTACAGTATTCCTGCAAAGTGCACTCATATCTCACTATTCATAATATTGTCTCTTTCACTGGGATTAATTTTGAACAGCAGAGTGAAAAATAGTCAGTGGCAACGATACGATGACTCACTTGATGAACTCTGAGTTGCTCCATAAAACAAAAGCTCTGAATGGAACAACCAACTCACAAAAGGAGGGAAAAGTTCAAGCAAGAGACTTTTTAAGTTGTGTTTCTGCAGTGTTATGACTTCTTAAGATACCAGTAATGAGAATTTTTTTTTGCATTGCAGATAAAGACTTTGATTGATGTTTGGAAGAGAAGTAGGCGGGAGAGACGGGTGAGAAAAAGGCAAGAAAAACCTCTTTCAATGCAATGGACGGGAACAAGATAACTGGGGGGTGAAGGAGCTGGGGACAGAGAAGGGTAAAAGGAAGAAAGGCGCATCATGGTGGTGAGGGCTCTCAGTGAGCGAGCTGAATGACAGCATATCAGATAGCAGCCGAATCGTGGCGCCCTTGTTGATCTGCTCTGCCAGGACTGTCACAGCCATGACTGGAGAGGAAAAGACACTAGCGCTCGTGCAAATGAATGCAGGGTCTTCCTGTACAAAACACCTTCATGGTAGTGCAGGGGTAAAGGAATTATGAATATAATCTTATATCTAAAAAAAAACCCACAGTGACAGACTAAATGCATATTATTGCATCTTAACTTTAATTTGTAGCATTTTTTAATTCTGTTTGTATTCATATACTGCACTGTAGCAAAAGCAGAGATTGTACAGCAACTTTTGCAGAAAACTTAAACGTTAATATTGAATAATTAAGGGCTTTAAACCTAATATTTCCGCAGAGTTGCACATCTATTTATGGCAACACTATTATTATGTATTATATTATTTGTAGAATTAAATACCAGCAGTGGCCGTCAGTGCATAATATAAGTCCTCAGTCAATGTAAGTTGTGCATGCGCGAATAGGTCCGCCGTCTTGGACAGCTAGCTACGGCTACACCACTGGGACAAATCACGTGGTTATTAAATGCTAATTTTAAATGTTATGATCAATTGTCTACTATTCTCATCATTACATACTGAATATGTTAAGATTATGAGTTGAGTTAGTGGAAAAGGCGTGGTTTATTGTAAACTGGATGTAAACTGTTGATGGGTTATAATTTGCCAGTTAAGTTAGCTGAAGTAGGTCTTAGCGGCTAATGTTATGCTACCGTCTTTGGCCGACACTAACTAGCCACCACAAGTTGAAATTATAATACAGGCTGTCACTAGCAGCAGAGTCGTTTAAACTCTTCAACTGCCACAAAGGCAGAACTTCTGTTAGCTCTATCCAAGCAAGCAGTGATGTTTAATAGAGCAGCCCTATTAGCTGGCTAGCACTAGCATTCTTGCTGGCCAGGCTAGCGCAAGCTTTACTATGCTGCACAAGAAAAATAGTTAGCATTTCCATTCAGTATATGATGTAGTTTTAAAATGTTAAACCTGATTTAGACCCTCAAACTCAGATCGTGACATTGATTGTGTGGTTTGTCCAGCTGGTGTAGCTGTCGCTAGCAGTGTAAGATGGCGGACATTTTTGCGCATGTGCGACTCACATCGACGCCGGAGTCACATCAAGTACTGACAGAGGCTGCCTTCAAATTAAGAATTTATTTTTGTTTTGTTTTGTTGTTTTTTTAGGATGATGATGTCTGAAAATAAAACATATTCGCTAGAATGATGCCATCACTCTGGCCAAGTCCTGTAAAGGAGCCTTATGTAGTCCTTCATTCCCTCTCTGTTTGCACCTCTTTTTGCTGTACGACCCTCCCACCTTGCAGTGATGTCATAGGTGAGAAAAACAGGCCTTTGAATTCAAAAGTATGTGTGCTGTCAACATTGCAGTGAATGAATGTTTTTCCTTTCTCGTTTTGCCGTCAGCAGCCATCTCTTTGTCTCACTCTTTCTCTTTGCTAAATTTTGCTCATTCTCTCTCATCACCTCTTTCTTTACCCAAAGTGGCTGATACTCTATTGACAGGGGCGAGAAAACAGTCTAATGGTGTGTATAATTCCAAAATGGTTTCCGTAATTAAATAGCATCTTGACACTAATTAGTCCTAGCTGTTGATAATACAGTCAGCCCAAATTCTTTCCCAATGCTTTCTATTTAATTAACCAAATGGACAGATTAATAAGGTGCCTGTTCCTGTCAGTCTTGCCGTGGATTCGTTGACTGCACTTTCTCAAACCAGCACCTCCTGACTCTCCCTGTTATCGGCTAATTGCTGGCTTAAAGGGCACCTGGCCCACCGAGGGTACTGCTGTAACATAGCTGACACACATTTATAGCACTTTGGTTTCTTTCTTCATTTGGCCCACTTACAGAATGAAGAACAGTTTACCAAACCTCTAGGTTGGGATGCTTCACAAGACTTCTTTGTCATGCTGGTTTTATGCCTTTTATAGATGGATGTGCTAGTCTGTCGGTTGGTGAGCTCACCACTTTTGTCCAGTTGTTTTGTATCTTTACAACTATTATAATGCATACAATTTTGCTCTGAAATATTTCAGACATTTCTTATTCCCAAATTTCTGCTAACCTTTGAAGATCAGTTATCTCTCCTTACAGTACCTTGAGGTTCACATTTGTGGTTTAAAGTGAAATGTCTAAAATACTGGATGGATCACAATGAAATTTTATACAGACATTCATGTCCCCTTCCGGATTGATTGTAGCTAGTGCCATCATTAGGTTAAATATTTAATATTTCCAATATCTTGTTCTTATGAAGAACACCAGCAAAACCTGACATTTTCTGCAGCCTCAGCTGTACTTTGTGTTAACGGCTAATTAGCAAAGGGAGTCAGGCAGTGATCTCTGTTTCTACCTCAAAACACAATCACTTCACGTCTGTGCTCTCTTACTCTGTGTCTTGTGAATGTATTGGCTGTCTGTCCACTTCTTCCGGCCTTGCCTTGCCTCTTTGTTTCCCTCTCTCTCTCTCTAATCATCCCTCTTTTTTCCTTCCTTCCTTTTTATGTCTCCTCTTAGAGATTCAGCTCATGGCCACCTCTGAGGTACGCTTGGCTCTTGACATACAATATATGACCTTTAAACCATTTGTCTCTGGAGACACTCCATCTCCGAGCTCCTCTCCACTTATGCATTTTCTGTTTTCAGCTGAGAATTAACATTGCAACATACGGCACCTGGCTGACGCAGTCGGCTAGTTTGGATTGAAAAACCTCCTCTGTGTGTGGGGATGATTGAGTCCTCCCTCTTCTAGCAGTATAATTAGAGAGAGCAGCTCTCCATGCAAACTCCTCTTTTTCTGTGGAGCTCAGGCAAAACAGTAGGGTTCCCCCAGGATGCTGATGGCTACCACCGCACCCCGCTGCATGGGAGTAAAATATGACTGCATTACTAAGGCAGCACCCACAGCTTTTCTCTCTAAAAAATCCTCAGTGTCTCTCATGTGCGCTCAGAAGCCTTTTGCAGGCTGTTAGTTTCAGACGATAACTGATTTGCAACAACAGCAAACAGCACACTTACAATAACTTAAACCCCCTCCACTGAGCCTGGGGGCACAGGCGGCAGCCAGCACTCCTCCTCTGTGACGGATGGTCTTAGACAGGTGTTTGGAAAGCTCAGGAATGTCGGACCAAATGTCTCACCCACATGACGAGTGTTGTGTGCTGTTTGTGGAGGATGTGTTGTAAAGACCAGGCCTTTGTTTGACTAAAAGTGCTGCATAAACTCTCTTTTGAGCTTGTCAGAGGAAGTTAAGCCCATGGGATCAAATCGTATTTTAAAGACAGAAAACTATGACTTAACACAAGAACTCTAACGCAGTGCTTTATAAGCTATTCTCGTGTAGTCCATCCCTTGGGTGGCTATTGACTAAAGTCCGAATCAGCCTATTTTGCCCCCATCAGTCCATAAAATGAGGTGTGATTAATGATGTGAGGAAATGACTGGTATTCATCAGCATCTAGTTAGCATACTGTAGCTGAGCAGCAAAGACGTGAGATGAAGGCAGTAATAAGCTGGCACAAAGGTGATGGAGTTATTAGCCCCCTGGCCTCTTCTTAGCACCGTCATTACTTCCCCACATACAAAAAAACCACACTCACTCACACCTCATAGACTACACACTTCACGTTTCCTCTAAGTCCGCATAAACCCCTCAAACATGTATATTTATAGGGGGTGTAAAACCTGCGAATGTGAACTCTTACACCATGCTGTGTGATTTACAGCAGGATGTGTCTTGTACTGACTGGAGCAGGTATTTCTCTCTAATTCACAAAAGGTCATGTTTCTTCACTTGGAATGAGTCTGTTTCCAGAACTCATCCCTCGCCTTCCACTCAACATAGATCTTAATGACACAAGCAAGATATTGCTAATGCAGCTGTGTGTGCAATTCTGAAAAAAAGTGAAAACTCTGCCCAGCTTGGAGCAATCTGATTCTTTTTTTTTTTTTTGTTATGTGGGGGCTGAGTTTCATTTCCAGCTTAAATATTTGGAATGTGTGGAGAATTTCAGAATGTAGGGAGGCTGGCCCGTCCCGCTGTGGTTTCTTGCATGCCTTGGTCTTGTTCAGACCAGTTTAGGTTTCACGATGGAACGGAGAGGCGCAGAAGCATGCGCATCACATCCTCAGGTCGTTGTTGACAAGGTCAGCCCGGTGAGAAAGGTCAAGGATCACTGCAGCAGTGTAGTAATTAAAAGAGACCGCTTCAGATTGCAGCTGGGAAATGTAGCAAGGTAAAGTCCACTGCTGTCAATGAAATGGCATTCTGCACAATAACAGCCTCTGACAGGACTATGGCACATTCCATCAGGAGAGTTTGCCAATGCCTGCACACACAACCTGTCAGTAG
>JAPQLA010000002.1:23072804-23084681 GCA_029822935.1 Naso vlamingii | reverse complement strand
AGGGAGTCCTAGAGAGAAGGTTGAGGTGGGCGGTCAAACAAAAATAAAATTCAACGCTTAAATTCATTTCAGCCAGCCGACTCACGTTTGTAATGTAACATTTGAAATATTTATTGCAGCAGCAGAACATAGTCTGAGTTTGGAGTCCAGGCTCCGACCTCATTACTCCCCGCAGGTACGTTTGCATAGATAGAGGAGTGATGAGTTAAACATACTGAACCCCCAGTTGGAGTCTGCAGGTGGATGCTGGGGTGGCGGTGGGGCTGAAACAACGTGCAATGGTACTGATGCGGGGCGGCAGTAGCAATGACAGGCAGAGGGGGAGTTGGCTTTCCTTGCAGTTTAAATAGACCGCCAAATTGAGAGTGCAGGAATAGCACGTGGCGATTGGGGCATGCGATGTGTCACATGTGTACAGCAGTGCAGCTTGAGCTGTCTGCCTGAACTAGCTCGCAGGCGTTGCTCCATTTGTGACAATACCATTTCATTCTCGTCTTTTTAGATCTTATTATTAGTCACTGCATATTGAAATACATGCTCTTTTTCAAAGTCAGTCTTTCAATCTAAAAAAGTAATGCACACCACTCAAGACAATCAGAATCAAGCAGCTTCTATGAGTGACAGTGATTTATCAGAAAGTTGCTGTGACACTGAAAACTAGCTACCTACCTTGAGCTGGAACAAAACTTTTTGAAAACAAAAAAACCCTCAGACCTCTAGACCGAAGATGACTCAGCTGCAAAAGAGGCACAACCACAATTTGAAGAAATTTTGTAACAGAGGGGTCCCCGCCCGAGGCTAATGCTGTATAGTGGTCCTTGACATGGCAACATTTGTGAACCCCTGGTCAAGAGTGAATAAAGTTAGAATCACCAAAGTACACCAAGTACATCACCAAAAAATTCTAGTTGATCATAAGTGATTACTGACAGGGTTATGCATTGTTTCTAAGGAAAATCAGGCATATTATGCGTTTAAAAGGATAGTTGCTTTGTTTTTTAAGGTAGTTTTAAGGTAGGGGTCTTTTGTGCCTCTATTGATACGACAGCTGAAGGATTGGGGAGAGAGAGAGAAAATGACATACAGCAAAGGGCCACGGGGTGGAATCGAACCCGCGGCAGCTGCAGTGAGGACACAACCACTCTACACAGGGCGCTCACTCTACCAAATGAGCCACCAGAGGGTTCCAGTTTGGGTTTTTTTTAGGCAAGGTTGTAGGATGTACTTTTGCCTAGTCAGTTTCTTTCCTGCAGTCTATAACCGCCAGCTTGCTCTCTGTGTGGAGAAGATGCGCAGTGCCCCAGCAGGAAACAGAGCACAGTATTGCTGTAAGCAGCACCAACAGCAACACATCTTTTAGCCAACAAGACCCTCCACCTTTAGTACATATATATGTACCTTTGCGTGTATGCTACTAATTTCTTGCCCTTTACATTGCTGTCATACAGCAGGTTTCTTTTGGACCACCTGCGGTTGTGCGTAAGAATATGAACATTGTGCGGCTGAGGGAATGTAGTTCTAAGTGCCTCGTACAGCCCCACATGAAACAAACGAACAAAAACAAACTGTCCCTTTAACTTTGCCTTTGTGTAATGATCTGGTGATCACAGTCCTCGCTGCCAAATTTGGACACTTCACGTTTTGTAAAAGCTCTTTACTCTTTCAGGTGACGTCATCGTGGACATCAATGGGACGTGTGTGCTGGGGAAGACTCATGCTGATGTGGTGCAGATGTTTCAGTCCATCCCCATCAACCAGTACGTGGACATGGTCTTGTGCCGAGGCTACCCGCTGCCTGAGGACTCCAGCAGCAACGAGGAGACCTCTGGAGGCCTCTGCACCTCCAAAGACACTTCCCCCTCCCCCTCCACCTCAACACCACAGGATCCCTACTACACAGTCCCAGACGGAGGGACCCTCCCCAAGCAGACTGCTACAGTACCACCTATGACCAACGGAGGACGCCACCACCACCACCACCATCCTCACCACCACCACCACCACCTTCCTCACATCCCCAACCAAGAAGGCCCTGACCCCACTCTGTTGCAGCCAGAGCTGGTGAGCGTGCCGTTGGTAAAAGGTCCTGGGGGCTTTGGCTTCGCCATCGCAGATTGCCCCCTGGGCCAAAAGGTGAAGATGATCCTGGACGCCCAGTGGTGCCGTGGCTTGCTGAAGGGCGACGTGATCAAGGAGATCAACAGGCAGAATGTCCAGACGCTGAGCCACTCCCAGGTGGTGGACATCCTCAAAGACCTGCCTGTGGGGAGCGAGGTCAACGTGCTGGTGCTTCGAGGAGGTGAGTTGGCAGAAATGAGTCCACTGCAGCCACAGGTAAGCCTGCAACATGGAACTAATCCTCAGAAGTATGTCGCAGCTGTTGATGCTGTGACATCTCTGTTGCTAAATCACTGCTCTCTATATTAATCTGCTCAGGTTACTGTTCAGACAACAAACAGGTGTTAGAGCCCCGAGATAGTCTCGTGGTTCAGTCCCACGCTTCTGAAATCATTTTAATCCCCACACAGCTTTGTGTCTGCTGCAGTCTGTCTCTCTTTTACTTTCCCTTTTCCCATTTTCCCAAACCAAAGCAGTAAAACAACACAGATGAGAGGCCCACCTGCTTGCATTTAAAATTAATTTCTTTGGGGATTAAAGAAACATTGTTGAACCAGCGTTAAAGGTCGACTAAACAGAGGCAAGATTTAACCCAACGTGTACAGTGTTCAAATTTATAAATAAAAGGACAGATTGCGGTGTTCTGTAGGTTTTGCTCGGACACACAGATTCTCCCCTATGTTAAATAAAGCAATTTCACGCTCTGCTCCACAACAACTCTGCATCATCCGCCGTGCACCCTCCCAAACAGGGAGGATGTCATGCTTAGTCACATGGCGAGTTGTGCCGGGAAGGCGAAGAGAGATGGCAGCTCCGGTGATTCACTTGCTGCTTAGAGAGAAAGAGAGGAGGAAGGGAGGGGAGACAGAGCATGGTGGGTAATCATTGCCCTTTTTCTTACTTCAGGCTCTCACTGATTTGAAGGGCTTGTTCCTTTTTGCCTGTGCTGCAGTGCAGTAGCCTAGATTCGAGAAACAAGTGTTGCACCTACATATCAGATGTGCTCAGCTGGGCTGTGCTCGGAGCTCCAGGGGCTTGTCCTGCGCACGCATGTGTGTGTGTGTGTGTTGCTGTTATTAACTTTTTTTCCATTTGTGCCAGCTTTATATGCATTTTTCTGATGGTACATGTCCATGTATGTATGTGTGAGTGTGTGTTACTGCTTAAAACGGAGCAAGAGATCACAGCTTTCCAGGACTAAAAGGCGCAGCGCTGCAGGGCATCCCTCAGGTCACCCATAGATCAGGATTAGGTGGGGCTTTACTCCCAGCCAGAGGCGAGAGCTCCCTTCTGATGACAGCAGCAGGGAGAAATGAAACAGGAAATTATTTGGCCCTGATCCTTGTTCTGGATTTCAGTCCGGTAATGAGACATATTCCGCCTTTCCCCACGGAGTACATACTGCTTTCAGTGCACATCATGCAGTATGAAATGACCAGGGAGATCCAGTCAGGAGATTTAAAAAGGAATGAATCAAACTAACAAGTAAATATTCACTGAGTTTATTTGAATCTGTTGAAAAGCAGCAGACAGCGAGAGCACTGACAGCGTTCTAGTTAGTTTGCTGCACTAAACAGCTGGCAGGCTTTACCCACAGGAGTGCATGTTTCCCATGGCTTAGGGTCACCTCTGTGTCTCCCATCCTGGAGTGACATGAAAACCATCTTTGCTACTGGAGTACACTGCCCCCTACTGGTGGAATTACACTGTGACTGACAGGGGAAGGCGAAAAACAGACACAAAACCTTCAGGCAGAAAGTTCTGAGTGTATGCAGAGTGAGTAAGTACACATCAGAAGTGCGAGAGGAGGCTCCAACACTGAAGGCAAACAGATCAGCAGAGTGAAGGAAGATACAAAGAAGAACTCGTGTGTTTGTATACATAATTCCTGTTGATTTTTGAGTTTAATATCCACCTCTTCCTCTCTCCTTGCAGGTCAGACGTCACCTGTGAAATCACTAAAACCAGTAAGTTCAGGCAGATCTTTTTATGTTTCTGCAAATGTGTTCCGATGATAAAACTGCAGCTGAATTATTAAACAGCAAAAGGTTTTAACTTTGTCTTGGTTACCCGCAAGCACCACTCAGAATCTGTGTGTGTGTGTGTGTGTGTGTGTGTTGTGGAAGCTGTTGTTGGCTACATTATTCAGTAAGCCCACATTAGCCAGGCTGTTATTTCTGGAACTGCATGTGGGTAAATATGCTGGCTCCTGGCAAACAGCAACTTAACATCCCTCTGCGAATGGGTGTTAAAGATGATATGCCATGTTCAACAGCTTGTTCCTGTGCTGCGGCTCCTCCATGCTGCACTCCTAAAATAGAGAGAGGAGCTGAGGCAGCAACAGGCTTACTCATACGGCTTTATTGGTTCAACACAGAATTAAAACTATTTTTAAAAATGAAGACTAGTGCTGCAGTTTGGGATTTTCGTACTGGAGGGTGAACTCAACTTAAATCAATTTTCCTGCCCCTAATTCGTTTCTGTCTAAAATATAAATAACTGGCATAAAATCATAGAATGTATCCTATTTTATTCATTTATTTATCTGTTTATCTGACAGTAGAGATGTTCCGTTACCATTTTTTCCTTCGTGATACTGATTCCGATGCCTAGACTTGCATATTGGCTGATACCGAGTACAGTTCCTTACACATCTCCTTTGACTTTCCAGTGTAAAATATTGCTGAATACAGACATTTTGCTAGTTCTGTCAACTCTCTCATTTCTTCTTCGTTGCTCTTAAAAATAGTGGCAGCACAGCGCAACCTCCCGAGAGCTGTTTTACAGCATCAAAGAAAAATTGATTTCAGATTTGTAACATCAGTCAGAGCTAATAGGAAAATAGCTGGGTACCATTTATAATGAAAAACAAATTACATGGTATCTGATCAGTGACAGACTGGTGTACTCGCCGATGCCGATACCAGCATTTTTGGCGGTATTGGCAGCATTTTCTGATACTTATATCGATATTGGAACAACGCTATTTGACAGGGACAATGCACAGGTTCTTAGTTGCACCAGAGTTAGCTATAAGCTAATTTACATCTGCAGTCCGTGGGGAGGATACAGAGGAAATGTCTCTAATAACTACATAAACATTACAGCATAAAAAGAACTATAAACACATAATCACCAAACAAAACATCAGCAACCTCATCAACAACAACAATTAGAAAACATCAAAACATTAAAACATAACAACAATAACAACCAGAGTTCGTGAGATTAAGTACATTCATGTATGATGAGGGCATGATTGAGCTGATTTTAGCCATGATTTCATCTTAGATTTAAAATCAGCAAAGCAGCAGCTGCACTCTCATATTATGTGATACTGAGTTCCAAAAATTGGACGCTCTAACAAAGAGGCGGCTGATTTGCCAAACTCAGAGGTTCTGCGTTGTATCACACCACCTCTGTTGGTTGTCCTAGTCATCCGCCCATTATCCGAGCATAACGTTATGGACTCTTTTAATGGGGGAGGAGCAAGACCGCTGATCACTTTGCTCACCAAACAAGCATCAGCAAGGGACACAAAACCTCCAAAGGTTAAAAGGTTACATCTCTGAATGATGTTACAGTAGTGGTAACTTGATGGTTTTGTATCCAGTGCCTTCAGTGTTTGTAAAGTGTTTGTAAAAGAGCAAGTGTTGTTTTTTCAGCTTGTGATGCAATGTGAGATATGTGAGAGGATCATTGAGTGCATATACAGCTAGTCGGTCATATTAAATAAAGCACTTTATACAGGAACAGAAGTACATTTACAGTAGGTGATTTTTGTGGATATTCATGATAATTATCAGCCTGAAGTTAAAGTTCACCTTGCTCTTGTTTCTGTGTGGCAGTGCACGGCTCCCATACCCCAGCCCACACCTCAGCAGCTGCCCCACCCCGTGCCCCAGCAGCTGCCCCATCAGCCCAGCGCACAGCAGCATCGACAGGAGGTGATCAGCAGCACGGAGACGCTCGGTCAGCCCTGCGAGTTGCCGCCCAATCCGCTTTCTTACCCTGCCAACACCCTGCGCTCGTCCTCACCCAAACTGGACGCGTCTGAGCTCTACCTCAAGTCCAAGGCCATGTTGGACAGCAAGCGTAAGAGAACATGATGAGATTCTCGGCCCTCTGACGCTTAGGACTCTTGTTGAGAGTCTTGAATGTGGAAAGCCTTGCAACTAATGATTTTTAGTTTCGCATGATTAAATCGACTTTTTTAAACTCATTGGATAATGTATTGCCTAAACAATGATGGGTAATTAAGAAATTAAAAGTCTAAATTCAACATTTAATGTTGCTTGTTTTGTCTGATCGAAACATCATGTCAACACTGAACGTCTTCTGTTGATGCATGTTTACAATCACTTAATGGCCCTACTTCTGACTATACATCTATTATTTTATCTGACACAGAAAAGCAAAAGATCAGACATTGTATAATAAGTCTTTTGCGGTTGAATCAACTATTTCTTTACCTGTTGAAATAATTTATTTGTCCAGGGCCTTGCCTGCAGGGTTACAACCACTGCATTACACACCCACACGCCCAACAACACACAACAAACCGCATAATTAATGTGTTCTGTATTTAAATGGCTGTTTTGAACAAAACTCCTCTCTGCAGCTCCTAATACCAAGGACCTGGATGTGTTCATCAAAAGGAACCAGGAGTCAGGCTTTGGTTTCAGAGTCCTCGGAGGAGAAGGGCCGGATCAGCCGGTAGGTGGCCGCTCAGCACAGTCCAGCTGTTTACAGCCAGGCTTAGTGTGCTGCGAGAATCCTAAACCCTCAGATACTAGAAAGCTTCAGTCACACAGAAAGCAAATTGATGTCTGAGCTGTTTTTCAAAGATCCCCTCCAGGCAAAAAGTGTTTTTCTTACATTTTTGTCCCTTTAAATGTCAGATCTTGACTGTACTGTCTTGTATATTTACATTCCTCTACTGAAGGGGGCGCTGTCTGTGCACTTTACTGAAATCTGAGATTCAAACATTAAGCGGTCTAGTTAGATTTGGTCTGTCACTATTTCAAAAGCCAGTTGCTGGGAAAGAAATTCAAAACCTCCAGCACAGAGTGAAAGTGTCAGAACAGAGAGCAAGAGTTTGCATTAGCAAGTACTTAGCTAACAAGCTAACAAACGATGTAAACACATAAAAAACAGTACAGTTACTACAAATACCATTCTGATACATCTGAAAGTCTCCAGTTTCGGTCTGATGGAGGCTTAAACATGTTTGGCTGAATCTCTTCATGTTTCTGTAATGCTAACGTTAGCCGTGTTGATGCACACAGCTCTTTCACTGGTCACCCTAGCAAGAGGCGTGTCCAGACTTTTTTAACTGGGGAGGCCCAAGAGAGGCACTGACTTGTGCATGGGTGGCATGTGGGATTTGATGATATGTCAGTCGCCCTAGCATATTAGCCTGAAATACTAACATCTGTGTGCAGGCACATACAAGCATCAGTATAGTATTAATTTACCATTTTTGTCCTCACTGTACGTCTAGTTGCGTTTACTGACATTACATTGTTCCAAGTTTACTTTAAAAGATAATAGACCTACCAGTCTCAACACAGAGTGGCACCATACAAATGTAATATAAAGTAACATAAAGCAAGTTATTCTTTTGAGAATGTTTACTTTGAAAAGGTGGGTTAAATACAAATGATAAAATGGCACATTTGAAAATGGAAACACGGTGCAAAGTGCCAACAAAATATATAAATTCAGAACCCTAGCTAACTACACAAAAAAGGACAACACAATAATAAATAACAAATGGTTAAAATATTTACTTTACAAAACTAAGCAAAACTTATAAAGTGCTTTTACTGCCTCTTAAATTTAAGACTGAATTGCACCTCTACCTGTCAAACAGTTCAAACAGGCCGGCCTCTGACTGGGCAGATAACCAAACAAATAAGGTGGCACCTGGGGTGGCCAATCAGATTACAGGGGTGGCCCATGCCATCTCTGGACACTCCCTAGACACGCCCCCAACCCTAGCCGTGATGGTGGACGGTGCACAAGCCTGTGATTGATAGATCCAGAATTTCTCAATGAGAGAAAAAGTAAATGTGCTTCCTGCATCTTTTTTTTAGCTTTTTGTGAACTTTTTCTGTGGGAAAATTATGTGGGTGTTAAATAAAATATGAATCATAGCAGAGTGTTTTTAAGTACTTTAAAACTTGTGTGGAAAGGAAATTTAAATAGCCTAAACTTCTACAATTGATGTAGGACAATGAGGAAATAGATTATCTAGCAAACCTCTATTTTGTATGTAGGAAGGTATCAAACACAGCTGAGAGGATTTCAGCTGATCATTTGCCATGATGCTGCTGAATCCTCATCCTCACTCTGGCTTAGATCTGTGTGTACATCTTCCCTCATATCCTCTTGCTTCCTCAGGTGTACATCGGTGCCATCGTGCCACTCGGTGCGGCTGAGAAGGACGGGCGCCTGCGGGCGGGCGATGAGCTGCTCTGCATAGATGGTGTGCCGGTGAAGGGCAAATCCCACAAACAAGTGCTGGAGCTGATGACCAACGCTGCCCGGAACGGCCAGGTCATGCTCACCGTCCGCAGGAAACTGCCTCTGTCAGGTGGGTCTGCTTTTGAATAATTAGCTCTACATTTTTGTGAGAGCACTTGAAGCTTTTAAGCACGGTTACTGGTTTAGATCAGCATGCTGGAGGAGGACCTCGGAGCAAAAGCTTTGATCTGGGATTTTTTCCTCTAATCCTTTAAATTTGTTCTGGATGACTTCCTGGCGGATAAATCTGAATAAATAAAGTTCGACCAAAATTGACTTTCAGGCTGTTAGTCAACGCAGACATTTTCCTTAAGAGAAAAATAAAGTTTTGAAGAGGATTCTGTAGTTACTTCATTTAGAGGAAAGTGAATAAAACTTTTAATACCCACCAAAACAGGAGAAAAACAAAAACGCAAAGCAGTTGAAGTTTGTTTGCTTTGTGTTTATCTGTCGAGGCTGATTTGAATTGTGTGAAGGGCAGCGAAGATTAGATCAGCTGGTGGAATTGATTTACATCTCAAAGGAAGAGAAAAAAAAACACGCTGAGTTTTCTTTTTCAGCAGCACAAACCCCTGCTGCATTCAGCCTTGTTTACCCCCACAAAAAACCGCTCCATGAATAGTACAAGCACTTTTCGAAATTACTTTGAATTTGATGTATTGCAACAACAGCTTTGATCACATTACAGAAATTAAGCATCAATCATGTGAGGGTTTTTGCTTTCAAAGCAGGGCTTTAGAAAGAGATTCCCTCATGCCAGCTGACAAAACAGGGACTCAGCAAAACAAACATACAATGAGGAGAGACTGAGGTAGATCAGCCGTCCTGTGAATGACAAATTGTATGGAGCTTTTATCTTAAGTGTGGAGTTGACAGTCTTTTATTTCACATGAGCAACATGCACAGCAACACAGGGTGCATTTTGAAGTGTATGTCAAAAGGTCACAGGAATGACATGCTTCTGTGCCTTGCCATTTGTCAGATGGCGATGGCGGGGAGGACGGCGGTCAGCAGCCCCAGCAGGTGGCGTCTGCTTTGGTCAACAGCTCTCCCAAAACGCCTCGTGTCGAGTACCCTAACGCTATCCATCCTGCTCAGTCCTCTCGGCCAGAATGCTTTGACGTTACTCTGCAGCGCAAAGACAATGAGGGCTTTGGCTTCGTTATCCTGACGTCCAAGACCAAGCCCCCACCAGGAGGTAAGAAACACAGAAAAGCACAACTTATACACAGCTGAGGAATCTAACAAAACTTTTGAAATATTCTGAAAATTCTTTTTGGATTTATCTCGTGTGCCACTGTGAGACTGAACACAGAAAGACTGCATAGCGCTTTGTTTTGATAGCTTAATGTTGGTTTAGTGCTGCTCAAACATGCAAAAACAACAGTTTGTCATTTTTCTGTGTGTCCCTGTCTCAGTCATACCTCACAAGATTGGCCGCATTATCGAGGGAAGCCCTACAGACCGCTTAGGTCAGATGAAGGTGGGAGATCGGATCTCTGCTGTCAACGGTCTGTCCATCATGGACCTGTCGCACAATGATATCGTCCAACTCATCAAAGACGCCGGCAATTGTGTCACCCTCACTGTCGTGCCAGAAGATGGTGGGTTAGCAGAGAAAGTCTGAGTCCTGTGAAGCAGATTTATAGAAAAAATATCTGGAGTATTTAACGGGGATATTTATGCACAATTATTATAAATTAAAGTAGTCAAAAGGAAGATTGAAAACTGCTTTGTTGCATCCAATACATGCAGCAGATCACAACCAAAAGGGTTTGTTGTATGACTTGTTTTGTTACAGACAGTGCTCCCCCTTCTGGAACAAATTCAGCCAAGCAGAGCCCTTCGGCACAGCACAGAGCAATGGGCCAACAGCCTCCCAGCCATCCAGACAGGTGCACGAATACACACACGCACACACACACACACACAGTCTCACACAAGCACAAGCATTCACACAAGCCTCCCAGCATTCCTCTGCAACACTGAGTCCACTGGAGACTGTCTAATACAGGTTCTGCCACTTCAGCCATAAATTAGCACCAATCCTCTCAAAGCAGACTCTGGTTTGCGCCACAATGTGGCCCATTAGCATCTGTCGTTGGCCCGCACTCTGCTTGTTATCCGGAAAGACAGAAAATCCCCCCATGGTCACTGTTTGGATGCAAAAGCAAAGAAAATGAGTCAGATTAGCAGGGAGTCTAGCTGGCTCTTTGATCTTACTTTTTAAACAAGATTACCTGTGTCAGACTTTTTAATCCATCGCTGCAGCAGTTATTCTGCACCATCAGTCCTCGCCCTCATTCGTACACTTCACTGCCTATCAGCATGTGTTCCCCTTCGCCTCTGTTAGCCTTCTGTCCGTCCCTCAGCAGCAACCGCCCTCCTCTCCGTCTAATCTCTGACACATGCCTTGGGTCAGCCCTGGCATGATATGAGCAGAGGCTGTAAGCTCGGCTGCATGAAGTGTGTAAACTCTCCTCCATGCCATAGCTGCTGAGAAGGCCAAGACTCTAGATAGTGTGTCAGCGCAGCTAAGTTCCCACAAAGGCATTGTAATGAGCTCTGCGAGGCATTAAAGTATGCCCCCGTTATCAGCCGCTGAACTGTAAAAGCAACTTGGCTCTTTGAAGGATTTACGTCGGGCTCTGTGTGTCGCATAATAAAACTAACAGAGAGAGGCTCATGCTGCTGTAATGAAGGCGTGGCAGTGAGTGCATCATGCTGGACACAGCAGAAGAGGAAAAAAAGAGACTTTTTCTCTGCTCTCACTAGTCTCACAGTGTAGAGCCTCTGCAGTATTCATGTGCTGCAGGTTGCATGCAGGCATTCAGCATGTCAGCAGACACACTTGTGCCATATTGTAATTAAACACTAGTACTAGCAAATATATTTCACATCTACAGCATGTCGACCAGTATTGGCTTCTTACAGATTTATTAATATCTTTGTATGTTCTGTGATATGAGCTGATATTGAAACTCTCTCTGAAGGCTGGGAAAAATACTGAGACTAGTGATTTAAAATAATTTAAGTTAAAGGTTTGTGTGGCAGAGGGCGGTTCATTATTTAACAACCAAAAGGTGAATTGTTTACTGTTCATTGCACTGATATTAGGAATAAAATTTGTTCAAATGTAAGATTTCTTGCCTCCATTACATAACTTTGTTACAAGTATTTCATAACCATATTCAGTCGAGATTGTACATCTGTTGTATCAACAGATATATC
>JAPQLA010000002.1:23029908-23047232 GCA_029822935.1 Naso vlamingii | reverse complement strand
GTCTCCCTCTGAGACGCAGGAGTAGCTGGCTTTGAGTCACCGGACCATTCCGAAGACTTTCCAACTCGGTTCAGGTTCACTGCCGGCGTGGCCTCGAACTTCTGCTCCACAGGAGCTGAAAGGCAAACAGCAACAATCACTTCATCACAACAACTTCAGGTAAAAGCTGCCATTCGCATTTTATTTTTTTGAAAGAATTAAAATTCATGATATTATGAAGTCACCTTGTTCAGTGGCCAACTCGTACGATTCTGGAGTTCTCTCTGGAAGTGGGGGCACAGGAGAGGGGGGGCTGCCTGAGAATATTTTAAAAAACACCATCGTTTATTATGGATACTGCACTCGTTATCATTTCAACATTAAAGAGCTGACATTTCTTTGATAAAACAATTGCATCCGTTAAAGTTCATCAAACAATAATACCATTAATCATCTTTCAGACAGATAGCAAGAGAACAAAAGCATAACTGAGTGTGATGTTAAAGAGTTTAGATATTATTTCTCACTTTTTTTCTCACCTCCCAACTCCCTGACAGCCTCAGCAGCAGCATTGGGTGGAATGATAACAGCTAGCCTTTCACAAGGATCTGAGAGCTCTGAAAGACAAAATCAGAACATTTTATCTTATGTGTGTATCCTTTGAAGTCCAGGATGTATCCGCATATAGCAAGCAGTGTTAACAAGGAAGCTTTGTGTGCTTGCTTCAATGGAATAAAATTATCAATCTAGTAAAATTCAAGTAACCTATAGGAAGTGAGGAGTATGCTCTGAGGTTTTTATCCAAACTTTTATCTACACTGAGGAGGGATTCCCTTCCAAATTAGCTTTGGCGCTTGAAATGGTTCCGCGCAGGATTCTTGGAACCTCGATGCTATTTTAAAACCACGTTTTGAGTGGAACTATTGTAATCAATGATACTTCATCGACAGAGGGCTTTGCACAACGCACAACGACTTGTAACCATTTATTTTTGATTGAATTCTCTGAATTGTTGTTGTTGATGAAAAAGACCAGTGTAAGCACCAACCTTCATTCACAGCTAGTATATAAGATTCAGGGGTTCGTTGAGGAAGAGGAGGTGGCTCCTCCTCATCCATATGAACTTCAACAGTACCTACAAAATGCACATTAGTTAATACAAATAAATTCTACTCCATGCTGTCTGTGTTTGTCAAGACAAATGTGAACGTTACCTGAGCCAGCAGTCTGGTCATTAACTAACACTGAGGGCGTGCTGAAAATTGGACTGACTGTCCATTGACTGGGGTCTTTAGAGTCCACTGGTGCCTCCTCTGAGGAAGGAGAGCTCATTGGAGTTTCAAAGTAGGGATCCTCCACCATCATACAAATGGCTGCGGCCACAGCAGGTGAAGGTGGAGGGTCCTGTAATGGTATGTTGCTGCTCTCCTCCACTGCAGAGGCTCTCTGGCTGATATGTGCCTGGTTGGGTGAAATCCTGGGTCCTTCCTGCAGGTTCTGGGTGGTGGGCGGAGCCTCAGAATGGGTTTGGAGCAGGTGCCATTGTTCGTGGTCCCACTGCGTGTCCCTGGCCCTCGAGGCATTAGAATTTTCCACAGTGGAGGGCAAGGCAGAGTGACACTGTTGTGCTTTCCTTTCCTCATCAAGCAGGTGCTGAAGTTGTGGCATCAAATCCAAGTCGTCACTCAGGTCAGACAACTCGCTTTCAGTGTCAGGCGTGATGGCACATGGCACCTCTGCCACCTGGTCAGATTTACAGCACTGGCTGAGTTACTACAGCTTTTGATAAATGAGAAAACCTTCAATGTAAAGTATAAAAGCCTGGCAAATATGAATATGTCATTTAGTATTGTATTATGTGTAAAATTATACAGCATTATATTAATCCTTGCTAACTTGTTGCTTCACTTTACATTTCCCCTGATTCATATTTAGGTGTTTTCTCTCTTGGATAAGTTTGGTTTTTATTCATTATTTGATGCTAAAAAAAAAGGGGGAGCAAACCATCATGATTAACAACCAACCCCAACTCGCAAGTAAGTCAGGGGGGTGTATGGGTGGAACCTTGATCAGTGACATTTTTTTTGCTTTATTTTTGTGCAAGAGGTCACATTTGTGCAAAGAAGACATGTCATTCTTTTTTCTTTTTTTTTTTTTTACCATCATAGGTGTATATGTGTTTATGTAAAGGAATAACTCTCCATATTGCTCAGTTTCAGCATTTCCCAATTTTAGCATTTGACCCAAAATGGGTCACAGATCTGTTTTTATCTGGTCATCAACTGAAAGGAGGGTTTTTTGTCTGATTGTTTTATTGCTAGGGCTGGTTGTTAAGCTCAGATGCTGTGCGTGTCCCCGACAGTTGTGGGGCAAAAAATCGATTCTTAGATGCATTGCGATTTGAGCATGGATTTTGAATCAATTAAAAAAATTCCAAAAATCAATTACATAAATTCTAAATAGCGTAAAATAGACGGAACGAAAAAAGAATTGCAGTGCACCACACAAACAGAAGCACATGTGAAAATAAGCAAGAAACATGGCTGACCGCAAGATCACCAGCACCGAGGGGATTTACAGCTAGTGTTTGGAAGCACTCTGGCTTCTACAAAATTGACAGTGAGTGAACTAGACAAGAGACACACTGCGTGTAAGCTTTGTCACACTAAGACAAAATCAAGATGTATCAATTCAAGATGCATCTTGATGCATAGATAATCGTATTATAATCTAAGTGTAGGCCTCTGTATCATAATCAGATCGAATCATTAGGTGCCTAGAGAGTCCCACCCCTAAAATTGAATGTACATATTGTAATGATATTAATTTTGTATTTTGCCGTGGAGATGTTATGGCAATTCATGGAGTATTTTTGTAAGCTTGGGTCCCTGGGAGACACCAACTTTCTCTTTTGGGTCTAAAAAATGGTGAAAAAGGTGGGAACCTCTGCTCTATTTTATTTCTTTTATCCTACTCCATTACATATTCGTGGTGCAACCCTTTGTCATACAAGAACAAATAGATTATCTTGGCATACAGGCCCAAGAAAATCCAGTGCTCTTCTTTGCCTGTGTAAAGCACTTTGAAGTATTCATTTTTATAAAGCTGCTTTCCTTTGCATTATTGTTTAGCAAAATAAATACCAGTAACACAGCATTATTTAACAGAGTTGTAACCATTCATTTTTGAATCACCCAGCATTCAGTGTGTTTATTTTCCACTCAGGTCATGTGACCGCATTTTTTTTACCAACATATCTGAAACCACATGTAAGCTTGCCACAGCTGCCGTTTCTGTTTTGCTTGCTGCGATGCTTGTGCTTGTCAGTTGGTGACAGTGGAAAATGTTTTTTATGTTTTATTTACATTGTTTCCATGTACCCATTCAAGAGGGGTGGTTGAGGGTCGCTCACCTCATTTCTGCGAATCTGTGCATCCATGGACTGTAGAAATCTCTCAAACAGTAACCTGATGGTTCTGTAGACCAGCTCATATTGTTCCTGAGGTGAAACAACAGAAACCTGCTCTGTTACGTGATGTACCAAACACAAGTCATCAAAAGCTCTTTGATGGAGGGAAGCACCTGTCATGCAGAGCTGTCTGAAATGTGGTTCTGCTTGTTGGCAGATTTGTAACAGTGATGCACTGTTAAAAAATGGAAAGAGCAGCTACCTTGGTTTGAACGATCGAGGGCCTCTGGATTCTCATGTTTTGAACTAAGTCGTAGATGTTGAAGTCAGGAGGGATCATCTAAAAACAAGCACACACATCAGCACATACAGCTTGATCATCTTTAAGGTAACTTCCAGATAGATCATGTGAAACAAGCACTTAAAATCTCTGATTATCTTACCTGTTTCTTCAAGAGGTTCCAAGTATAATCAATGACACACAGGACTCCTGTCCTACCGCAGCCGGCACTACAGTCACAGCAGCAAAAACACACATTTTAACCAGTTAGCTTAGGGACATTTCTGCATGACATGTCAGATAATTAGCGGCTGTACCAGAAATAAAGAAGGCATCGGCCATTTGTTGAAAAACAGATTTTTAAATGCTGAGTCTCGATTATCTTGATTTTCTGGAACTAATTTAACTGCCCTGCACAAACCACACCCAGCTTGCACTGTGAGCAGGTTTAAACAAATACTGATAATACTTTCAGTTCATGATTTTACGAGTTTAAAAAAGCTTATCTCAGTGAAACTGAAACTTGGAGATAGATAATCCTGAAAGTATATGTATTGATTTTAGATGTAATGAATTTACTCATTCAAAATATCACACTTGATTGTCCTCTATAAAGAACCCAGAGTATACTAACGTGTCATCAATAAACCACAAAAGATGGAGACAAAAACATGACCCTGTGTACATATAAAGTGTAGCTGAAAGACTAAGCTTGTTAACCTCATAATGCTAAGTTTTTATTGACACTGTCAGACAGCAGTCACTTCAAGTCCATTTAATTCTGTAGGAAGCAGTTACTTTAATGGTATTTTTGTATTGTACAGCAGTATAATATAAGAGGTGTGTGATATGATGCATTTTCCATGTGAATGTTGAGGGACAAAATGACATTTAGAGAAAAGTCTGCATTTCTGTCACCAGCTTTAGTGATGATGTCACTGTCTGCTGTGTAGGTCAGATCTGCCACTGACTCAACATTCCACCTCTGACATGGTGTCCTCAGAAAGGTGAAGGCTTGTCACTGTGTTGTATGCTCTCATCTTGCATTATTTCACAGTATTTTAACTTATCCTTTATGGATCATCCATATTTGTAAAATCAGCTCCTTATTTTAACCCTAACCCAAACCCTAAACCCAAAGTAAACCCTAACCCTAAAACTATGTAAGCCTACTGCTTATTTAATAATAATAATAAAAAAGACCTCTTCCTTCTTATGAGCTGAGTCCATAAATAAACTACAATTATCTTGCAGTGTAACTTACACACACAGGTCCCATAATATATCTCCCCACAGACAACTTAATGTTGCCAGACCAGCATTGTTTTTTCTGCTCATGAAGGCTATGTGTCAGTGAAACAGTGGATGTGGGTTTTTCTAAATGAGCTGAAGTGTAAGTGTTGGAAAAACTGAGGGGACATGCCCATAAATACACTTTGAAACGTGGTGGGTTGTTGGCTTCCTGCCAACACACATTTCCTGCCTCAAAGAAAAGACAGAGGGTATCTAACCTTAACGGCCTGAAAGAGGGGACATATGTGTGCTGCCCACAGGCAACGGCTCACCCATAGTAAGTGCTCAACCGAAACCGAAAATATCATTCGTAGGTGTTATCACTGCTTGCCACAAGTTCTCACACATTAAAAGTGAACAGAGAAATGAAATGCATTGCTCCAGTCAAACTCTTGATACTGTATCAAAACAAGCCCTGTCTATCCAATAATTGTGATTAAAATATTAATCAACCTCACTTGTTAAGCACTTTTTGTACAGTACAAAAGATGAGGCAAGAATCAATTTCTTGGCCTCTGGAAGTCAAAGATTTCGCCGTAATGAGTCCTTAAAGTTGATGTGAAATGAAAAATGTTACTGTAATCCTTTTAGATCACAGCCCTGTTCATATTGTTTTTTTTTATTTAACTGTTTTGTAAAAAAAAATGACCAAAAAATGTTTCTTTGTATTTTTATACTAAAGTTAAAAAAAAAAAAAAACTTCCTCTAAAAAGGTTACTTCTGAACAGTCTAATCAAATTGCTCCCAACATTTTGTCCCACCTGCATACAAAAGTTAGATACTCTCGAAATGCCATTTCACGTAGACTTTAATGACCTGGGCTCTTTGCTTGTAAACCTGAGTTTTAAGTCTGATTAAATTACTGTCTTGATTTGATTCAGCCCCAAAAATATCATGTCTCTTCTACTCTTTTTTAGATTCAAATAGTTTTAATCAAGTTGTAAAACTCTTCAGGCATACAGTACAACCATGTGTTGTTCACACAGCTATGAATTTTTCAAACAATTTTGTCGTTTAATTTGGCCCATTTGGACCATTATAGTAAGAACAATGGGCCAGGTATGGAGCCCTGTGGAACACCATGTCAAATATGATGATGATTTAAAACAGATTTTTTTAACACTGACAAATATCTCTCTTCCAGTTAAACACACAGATGTAATTTCTGCCACTAGAGATCTCATCAAAACAATAAAAACAAAAGATTTAGTTTGATGCCGTGAAGAAGTGTGGGGTCATGGGATTTGTTTATTTCATTGTTAAACAGCAACCTTTGCAGATAAAAATCTATGTGACTTACTCATGCAGAAATGATCAGAGATGAAGTAATGTATTAAAGTATTATTTCTATAATGTTTAGTCACTTTGCTGTCCTCCTCCCTCACTCACTGACTAGCGTTACCCCGGAAGTTAAAAAAACATGCGTAGAATTTAAAAGTAATGTTACATTATATAAAATTACGGACTTCTTGGGGTTTAAACATAGTTTGGATACTGTAAGTACACAATTTAGTAAATTACATAACAAAGATAAAGTTATTTTAAGACATTTTGATGAGACCAAATCCAAATTTATATTTATTGTGAAACTTATTGTCTCTAAAAAATTGTTTTTTTATTGCAAACAAATTAAAACAGGCCTTGAATTTTTTTTTAAAGACAGATTAGTATTATTTTTCTTGAGAATAAATTGAAATTAAAACTCATAAGGAAATTCTTACCTGCAATGGATGCAAATGGGAACGTCATCGTGGGCTTGATGTGAACGCATCTCCTGCAACATTTCCAGGATGGGAGGGATGGAGTCTGGCACACCATGATCCGGCCAGTTGACATAGTGAAGTTGTTTCAAAGTTCGGCTAGACTGGAAAAAACAAAAGCATATTTACCTCACTTTTTACTTCTATAAATGACATAGTGACAGCTGAAAGTTCTCTTGAATCTACTGATTTTTAGTCGACAATCTTTTCAAAGACATATAATGTGACCTCATTAGTTTCAAGATTTCAACATCTGCTGTTGGACTTCACAGCAGCTAAAAACATGTCTGATAAAGACTGCTTGTCTCAGGAGAATTTCCCCAACAGTTATTCCACAGTAAGAGTAAAATCACTGCTTACATTGTGATAAGTCATCCGTAATATCCTTGTCAGATAATCTCCTTTATTTTCCTCAGAATCCTGTAAAAAATGAGACAGCATAACATTTTTAAGCTTAGTACTTCTTGCTGTTTAAACAGGTAATGCATATAGAGTGAACAATATATAAATAATGTATTAAAAGTAGTAAAACCAAGTATATGACACAGTATTTGTGTGATGATAGTGTTAAATTATGTCAGCCTATGTGATGAAACTGTTCTCAGGAACCAGCCAAAGTAGTAGACGTGTGACGATGGAAATACTCACACAGTAAATTGTAAAATGCTCACAGACAAATGGCGGCTCTTGTTGTTGAGGCCAGTAGCGCTCAGACTTTTTCTACAGGGAAAAAAACACACTACTCTAAAAGGTCTTAGAACCACAACAAAGATGCCTTCACATCACGTCAAACACGTGTATTGAACAAGGTGAATGCAAAGTGAGACACAGCATGCAGAAGTATTAATAGTACAAAAGCAGTGCAACAGTTTGTTGAGAAGAAGAGAGGAAATCTTAATTGGAAAAATGGCGTTACCCTTCCCAGCTCAAACTCTCGACAGGCCATCACCACGACCTAAAGCCAAACACAGAAATAAGAATTACAGTGTAGCAAAATAAAACATGTATACACCTTTCAAAGGGGGTGGGGGCGTTCATGCTTATAGTTGTTTGGGGAGCAAAAAAACATGTTAAAACACCTTGCTGTGTCCACAGATGAAAAGCCGGTCTTACCTTTATGTCGTACTCCCAAAGCATCCTCAAGAAGTCCAGCACTGTGTGAGGCAAAGGACCCTGAGTGGCAATGTAAGCCCTGGACCCAGAAATGCCCTGCAGATACAACACAGCTTATTGTCAAACATGTCAGAGGATGTTAGCTACATTCGCACAGACCACACTGGTTGCAGAAATAGAAATAAACTGCACATGCAGTTTAGATTAGATTCAATTTAATATCATGCACGGTGTAGACATACTGAGGTGACAAAATGCTGTTTTAGTATCTAACCAAAAGTGCAACAAAGAAAAAAGGCGCAGATTAATGATCACAGGGTCCCAGGAGGGGTGTCTGTGTGAATATGCAAAGATAAATTCAATATAAATGGTATTATCAGTACTGAGAGACTGCAATGAATACACTAAAATGCAATGCACCAAATGCATTAAATGTTGCAGTTAAAAGTGTGAATACAATGCAGGTATTAGAAGACCTTATATACACACACACACACACACACACTAGAGTACCTTGATGAAACTGGCGTTGATGTAGTCTGTGTCATTTTTAGCTGTGGTTAGAGTGAGCTTCACTCTGCTGTGGTCAACTGAAAGAAGAGGAAAACGAAGCTAAATATGAACATCACACAACTCGGGAGTCTTAAACGGTTTTGTACCTTTTCATACTACAAAAAAGCTAAGATTGGAATAAAATAAAAATAGAATAAAATATATAATTAGATCTATTTGTTGAACTGCATGTGTATGCAACAAAACCTATAAAACTCTTTTACTTCTACCGTAGGCCATGAACTTATCAATCATCCCCATAAAATGTATTTGCATCACAATGTCATGCAACTCAGTTATTGTGGGCCCAAAGTTCTATGATCCATCTGATCATATTTTCAGCATAAATGGACCAAATGTGTGAATATATAGATGTCAAAAGGTCTGCTTCTCTTTGTCGTGTCTTATCTGACACTATCTTCACTGCCCTGATGAAGAATTATATTCATCATCTTATGCAGAAGTATGAATTCAAATAGCTTTGAACAAAGCTTACAGGGAACAATGTCCTTGTATCGGTTTTTCTTGATGTTATCCGCCTTTTCCGCTGCCTTGGTGGGGTAGGTCTTGTCAGTGCGATACTTAGTTGACTGGTTTTTCAACCTCTGAAAGACAAAAAAGAAATTTAACCTACCATACACAAACCTTTATGAAGCCTAATGTGCTTACTTGTTAAAACAGTCTTTTCATTCTTTATAGGCTGAACTGTAGCCTGGTGTCAGTTCTGTTTCACGTCATCATGATCCAGTATTCACAGAAGTAAAGTTGTAAGCTGATAAGCTGCTAACTGACAAGCATGACAAGAATATATGGGACACAATGTTTCTGTAATGGAATAAAATATTTTAACTTGTAGCCTTAGCTTATGTTGAGATGATATATGAAGAGATATAACTGAGTAAAGGTCTAAGATTTTTGTTTTTGGTTTTTTTTTTTGGTCTTTCAAGTTATAATTGCTCAGCTGTATTTAACACCATACAGCAAGGCTAGTTCTAGGCATGGGGGGTTTCTCTCCTGAGAATACTTCATTTTCAGACTTGATTTTTTATGGAAGATTACATTAAAGATTAGATAATAATGAACATTACAGCACAGTTTTACATGCAAACAAAGAAAAGCACTATACGTGAACTGGAAAACTGCACCACATAAAGGCAGGTAACCAATTATTCTTATACCAGTTTCCATCCACAGCTAGAAAAGATAATATTTAGACACAGTTGTCACAATTATTAGGTCACAGGCAGGAATATTAAAATTAGCCATTATTTACTACAGTATACTAGCTTTAAAAAAAAAAAAAAAATCGACGTTATAGCTTTTAACCAACCACACACACACACACACACACACACACACACACACACACTTCAAGGCAGTCTAGAACTGGGCCTGCCTCTCAGCTGTGACACAAATCTGGTTTGATAGTTGCGGCACATTTAACCTATTAAAACATTTCTTTGGTATACTTTTCAGTATTTTCTGAGTTCACCTGTTTAACAAGAGAGTTTGTAAAGAGCCGTGGACAAATGATACGTGACCTATTGCACAATGGTAACACGCGGTCAGTTTTAAGGTGATTCAACCCCAGATGACTAGAGTCTATGATTCACTTCACTGAAAACTTACAAACTGAGAGGATTTCCATCCGCAACTTACTGTGCGGAAGGTTTGACACTCAAACTGAAGTCATGGCACATCCATGCTTACAGGATTTGTTAAGACACTGGCTTTTTTGTTCAGAGGCCAGTTCTCACTGCTCCAAACCGCTGCTGAAGGCCTTGCAGACCATCTGCGCTGCTAAAACCACAGAGTGCTTTTTGTTCTGAAGGAAGTGATGCAACAGACCCCTTCCTCAGGAGTGGTCGGGCTGATGGCAGCATGACAGCAGAAGAGCAGCATGTGAAGCACAGGGTGCTGTCCTCCGACTGGAGCGTGTCACTCATCACCATGGCAGCAGCCCACAGAGGATGACACCCTGAGGCTCCTTATAGGGAGAGGTTTTGAAGCCTGTGCATGTGCTTGTGTGTTGCATGTGCATGCATTGTTACATGGCAAACTAATTGAATAATATAAGTTGCCAGATTTTATCATGCATTTGCCTGCGGGCTTCCTCCTGCGCCTTCAGTGACATGAATTAGAATAAAGAGGAAGCACCAAAGTGGCGTTTGAGCCAGTATCACAACAGCAGCGAGTTACTTCCTTGAACATGACGCCTTCTGTAAAGTTTAGAAGATTGTAAAACTATGACTTTTCCCTCTCACTGCACTTACTTACAGTTCACTCAGCAGGCTATAAACAAACACAGAAGTTCATGTTTGTGCTTACTTTGTTTCTAAATGAACTAACTAACATGAGCACTGGAGTCCATCACGTAAATCTGCCAGATTTAGCCATACAGGCTAATTATTATCTGCAGTGGCTGACAAGTTGACAGTATAAAAACATTAAAGAAAACATACAAGAGCACAAAAGCAGAGACAAGTGATACATTTACACAATCGCCTCTCAAAGTTATGACAACATGCTTTGATTGGCTTTGTACTTCAGGAGTCAAGAGGTGTGATGCTCTTTGGCTGTGACGGTTTGGCGTTCCTGTAAAGTCATTTCTGGTTGTTTCCGATGAAGATGTGATAATGTCAGCAGCAGAAACAATGAGTCTACAATGCGGAGGCTTCACTCTACCCACAACTTCACAGTGAACTTCAACAATAGGAACAAAATACTTGACTCACCGCAAACTCCTCAGCTATGCCATTCGGTGCGTCCTTGTCCGCAGCCTCCTGCCTCTCCAGCTGCGTCAGGAGGCTCCTCAGTATCCAGGCTTGATGCTCCATGGCTGGCTGTACAGCACACCGCCCGGGACAGGCATGTCAGGACGTCCGCGGGTCATGGATCAGGGTCGCCAAGGCTCGGGTTCAGGGCGGTGCCACCTCTGTTGCTTCTGCTCAACGCACTTCTCTATTGCAGCTCTCACATGAAGGAACTGCTGTGAGGGATTTGGTGAACTCAACTGTCACAGAGGAAGCAAGAGCAGACGAGCAGGTTCTGTGAAGAGATTAAGAATATCGCCGCGCCCCCTGGGCGTCTCTCATTGGGTCCTAATGTCACCCGCGTGTTTGATTGCATGACTTGTCGCGGAGGGAGTGCGAGGGAAACACCCACACACAGAGTGGGCCACACATTTAAGCGGTGTGAAAGGGCAAGAATGGCTGTTCCTACCATAAGTCTGAGTGAAAGGCAGGCGGTTTAGCCCGTTGGACAACATTCAGAACACGCAAGAGGAGACGAGGAGGGATGAGGGTAGGGATGGAGGCAGAGTGTGAAGGAGTGGTAAAGAGAGAGAGTGTCTGAGAATCCTGAAAATCCTGCTGCTGAGCCAGCAGAAACCCATTCAGCTTTAGGCCTAATAAATGCCTGTTGCTGTTTACAATAGTCATGTTCTTTTTTGGTGAAAGCTACCTCAAAGTAACCGAGATGAAAGATCAAGTAATCTCTGCCATTTCTCTATGAAACTCAATTTTATCAACTTATTGGAATTTATTTAACGCTTAAAATATCTACTGTCTATGATAATTTACTGCTGTGTTTTAAAGAATCATGGACATTCAAGGTAGGGCCTGACCGATATTTAGGCAGATATGCTGGTATCAGCATATGTGTTTTTTGCAGAAGTCTGGAAAAATGCTTGGGCTAGTGATCTAAAATTGTGTAATTCCTCAGTCTGTCCAGCAGAGTGCGGTCTGTTATTTAATAACTATTAAGTGAAGTGTTTATTGTTCAGTGCACTGATGTTTGGAATATCCCAAATGTTAAATAACCACACTCAGCCAGTATTATATATTTATAACATTGGCCAATATATCAGATGTCAGATATTTTTTTGCTCCCTAATATCTGTTTCGGCACCAGCCCATAATATCCCATATTGGTGGGGCCCTTATTTAAGGTGCTGCATATAGCATTTTGGTGCTAATTGCTTTACAGGTCCTATAATATTGACCCTGTATATTATAAACAGTGCACTTTATATTGTCACCCATTAGTTAAGATTTTGTCAAATGATTCAGAGCAGATTTGACCACTTTCTTAGCCACAACAACAAGACACAATCAGTGTCATGAGAGTTTTACAGAATTGTGTTGCAACTGTTGCTGAAATGTTGTGTAACTGTCCTTTAAGTTCCACACACAACACATCGTTTTTGTTACAAACTACAGCAAGCTGGAGTACAAAAATGGTTATAAAACAAAAATGTATTGGAGTTCCCTGTGTGGAAAAAAACAGTCTCAAGATGTAAAGGAAAACAAGCTTGAGGACAAGTTTAACACAGAAGGTGACATGCAGTTCATGTGAAAAGAATGTCTATTGTCATAATCTGTGATACAAAGATGACCCCTGCATTCAGCAGGTGCTGGACACTTCATCAGTAGCATGGTGACATCTAGTGGATGTGCGAAGAAATAACACAAAGAGCCGTTCTTGCATAGCTAAATGTTTCTCCTTTCTTGGTGGTTTGTGGGGATCTTGGTGTCAAACCATCATTAGATAAAATCAATCTGGTATCACTCAGAGAAACATGGTCATACACTTTAAGTGCCAAAGAGAAATGAGGGTTCTGCTTTTATATCAAAAGCTGCAGAATATTCAAATTCATTTGTGTTGGAAAAATGAACATAATTGTAGTTTTCCCAGTAATAAAACCAAAAAGACACTACATATTTTAAGGAGCTCTTACAATAACATAGACTGAAATGAATGTGGCCCATCTGTGGAGAGTTTCAATTATGTGTTCAGGTAACAGCAGCACATTCGATAAAAGGAAAATCTGTGAGCTATGATGCGCCCACAGGAAGCTATGATCACCCACAGTCCACCTCTAGCTTCCTGAGTGTTGACTGTAATTTTTTTAGCTTTCCTGTTCTTATAGTTACATCGCAATGAAGATACTGTTTCTGATTCTGCTCTTTCACGGTGAGTAAGCAATCCTTTTATTATAATGCTCTTTTTAAAAAATAATTTATATAGTGTAATTTCTATTCCTTTTGAAAAATTAGAGCTTAAGTATAGTGTACATTTAACTTATTTACACACTTATTTGTATACAGATACAGATTAAATATAGATATAGATGGTAACAGTAATATTAATAATCTTACTTTGATTACTAGTTGAAAAATACATAGAAAATTCAAACTTTTTTGCTTGTGAAGTTTTTCTGTCACATTTTTATTTGAACTCAGGCGTACTTTGTCAGACACGTTAGCAAATAATTGTCTTCATGTAAATGTAGGATTTTTGGATATGTTTATATGAATCATTGTTTAATTTTTTATTGCTACGTCATGTAATAGCTCATATCAAATGTGCAATGCATGTGAAAATGTGTGCGATCTGTCAGACATGAAAATTTTTCTTTCACATGAGGGGGGGTTCTGTGGATGCCAGAAACCCCCTTCATTTATTTTTTTTTGCATGTGGCCCATTGTACATGTTTTTGCGAAGATGACGAGGTTAGTATTAAAATTCCGCCCAAGAATGAGACTAAGTCTGCTAAAATTAAAAAGAAGAACTTAAGAAGAAGAACTTTGAAATAGCCTGAAACAAGAGAACTGTTCTGTTGCTTCTGTTGCAGAAGTTGCAATCTGACTGGACTCTTTCTTTCAGCAAGTCTCCAGCTCCAGTGTGATAAACAACAGATCACAGCACATGTAGGAGGTGAATTCAGTCTTACCTGCAAGTATGAGCATGCATTCCTGTACAACAAAAAGTACTGGTGCCAAGGGGCCTCGAGAGACACCTGTAAGGTCCTGGTGGATTCAGAAGGTGGCACTAAAACTACAAATACACACAGATCTCACATCATAGATTTAAGGAGACGAGGATTGTATGTGAGAGTCACAGATCTCAAGTTTGACGACACTGGAGTGTACTGGGTTGGGATTGACAAAATATATGCTGACATTATGACTTCAATTAAGGTGGTTGTCACTGAAGGTAAGAATTAAACTGAAGTTTTTAAATTGGCCAGGAAAATTGTAAATTCGTATCACAATATCAATATCATTTATTGACTGCATTTGGACATTTATCCTCTTGGCTGTCCAGTTGAATAAATTCAAACACATAACTTGCTTCTCTCTGTCAGTTCCAGTATCTAAACCCAGACTTTGGCCCTTGAGCTCTCTGGTGGACAAGCCAACATGCTGGGGGCAGCCAATGACCGTGCGCTGTGGTTGTACAAAGGGCACAAGTGTTCGTTATTCCTGGTATCAAAACATCCACCATGAGGACATCCTGCTGCACCACTCACAAGACTTAGACCTACACTGTGGCACACTGGAAAAGGACAGCGATTACTACTGTGCTGCCAGTAATGACATAAGCAATCACAGGAGCGATGCCCTCTCTGTGAAGGTTGTGATGACTGCAGACAGCAGCTGTATCTATGTCATTAATATTCAGGGTAAGAACAGATGTGATGTATGTTCTTCCTTACAAATATCAATGCATCAATTAGTAACACATTCCATGAAGCCTTTGTGCGTCTTGTTTTATTGATATCTTCAAAATTAACAATGGAAGTAAAATGAAAAACAAAAAATTCTTTAAAACATCATTTTACATCATTGATTCAGATTGATCAAGATTAATAAAGTTAAGTATTAAAAAAGTTTATGAGCATTTATGTACTTTCACAACCATAACATGTGTTGTGGTGGTTAAATACTACTACTACTACTACTACTACTAATAATAATAATAATAATCGTGCACCTTTCAAAACCAGAGTTATAAAGTGTCTTACAGACAGAAAATTAAAATACTATTGGTAAAAACAAGCAAACAGAGATGTTAAAATTCAAATGTTCAAAACCACTATAAAGTGCAATACATGAAGTAAACAAAAATAATACTAATAATACTACTACTACTACTACTACTACTACTACTACTAATAATAATAATAATAATAATAATAATAATTGTACCTTAATAAAAGTAAATAAGAGTAGCACACCTGTTAAAAGAAGGCTCAATGCTAAAAGGAAGTTGTGCAGTGATATAAAGTGTTTTAAATTTAGAATATTTTTAGCCATGGTATTGTTCTATTATCGTTTTTAAAATTACCTTTATATTGATCATGGTCTGTGTTTAGGATTTTACTTTGCTGACCCCTAGTGGTCATATTAAGAAGACACACTCACTGCAAGGTCTCCATACAACATCTTATTTTCCAACAAACGAAAAATTATGCCTTCAGCATTATGTTTTAAAATTCTCATACAATCACACACATGAACTTGAAGTGGCAATATAAACATGGGCTTCATAAAATGTCCTGACAAAATCTGACTTCTTATTAGGCTGTTGTGAAATCTTTATTGTACAAAGTTAAACTTCAACAAAGAATGTCTCTGTCATGTTTTTCCTTTTAATCATCAGGCCAACCCGTTTATGACTGTGCAGATAGAATGACCACGGCCCAAACCCCACCTGCCACTACCTGCCAACCTACCATGAAAATCCAGACTGACACAAGAAACCAGTCTTTACATTTCAATCAAACGGATCAGAGTCTGTTTTTCAGCAGGTAAATATTTTTGTGGTACTCACTTTTGTGAACATAAAAGTAAAGGTTATAAGGGCTCCACAAAGTGTCTGACAAACAGTCACTAATCAAATTGATATTTTTTTCAGGACGTGGACAGGAGTGCCGTTCTGGTACGCATTACTGCGTTGGAGTGGTTTTGCAACCTTACTGATATTTCTGTGCACAGTAATCAAATGTACAAAAGTAAGACACAAACGTGTGAAGCGGAAAAAGGAGGTTCGCTTCAAGCATTTGGCTCACTGAAGTCATATCAGTTCGAGTGGCGACGATTTATTGTTGTTATCTTTGGTGACACATTGTGTTCTGTAAAGTGTCTGGGACTTAATGTAGGTCAGCATTGTTATCAGAGTGTCTCACTGCAGCATTGCATTTATAATTTATTTCAAATGATGGCTTTCTAACTACCAACATATAAGCTCACTGTACAGGCTTTCCATTCATTGTATTTACAGAGGTAGAAAAATGCTTAAAAATACTACAATAATACTGTTTTTTTAGTATAATATATAAAAATGAAACTTTTTTAATGAAGTGAAGCAACGACACAGCCTTGAAAATGCCAGCTGGAAATTATGACTAATGAAAATGGAAGCCAGATATGAAGTTATGTGAACATTTTCTTGTTTGTTAGAACATGATTTTACTTTAATCCGATCAAACACATAACAGTATTCAGCCTGTGTTTATTTTCATTCAGTTTGTTCATGTAAACAAGGAACATTATGAAACAGCTCTCATTTCCTTCACACTCCAACCTAATGAAGCCCATGCTGTAGAACACTGACCAGTTTGTTGGCTTTGTTATTGCTACATACATGAATGTGATTTGAGAGACAAGTCAATGACAGACACATGTAAATAAAGCTTTCCAGTGTTGGTTCTTTTTGTCTTATTGAGTGTAAATCATTTATAGGTTCTGGTGTCTCAAATTCTGAACAAAGATTGTTTCCTAAGGACTTCAAGAAATGCAAATACCTCCGTCAGTTATTTGGAAAGTAATCTCTGGCACAAACTATGAACAACAGTGATGTGTTTCAAGGTAAAGGAATATATTTAGATTTGGGTAATAAAAAGTCCAAGTGTTGACGGAGGAGTAACTTCAGCCGTAACATATAAATTCCAAATGATTCCTGTTAGAAGCTAGACATCAGAGAACTCCTAATTTAAAACTCACATTGTAATGTAGTAACTCTCAGCTGCTATCCCACAGACATAAACTCCTTTCTCACCATGATTATACCATCTCAGTACCATAGACAAACGGATATCAGACTTGAATATGTATCAGTCTGACATCAACTTGCAAACCATATGCAATAACAT
>JAPQLA010000002.1:22884425-22895238 GCA_029822935.1 Naso vlamingii | reverse complement strand
CCCCTTTTCTCCTGTTTTATGTTAGGAGTTAGGTAAATTTATTGCCATTTGTTTCATTTTAATTTTAATACTGGTCGGTAAGTTTAGGGACCTGGATGGAAGCTTTGTTGCTTTGGCATTGCTCACTCTGAAATTAATAAAAAATACAGCCGCAGAGAACTTCTCTGTGATTGTGGAACTAGCCTTTCTTGGAAGTGGGAAGAGAGCGGAGATACATACAAAATGCTATGCTTTGGTTTCCTCTAAACCACAGACATAACAAATACATATTTAGTGCCCTTGAGCAGGCTGCACCCCTCAAAAATTATTCTAGGATTAGATTTCTCTTAAAGAATTGCATTTCCCTTGCCAACAAAGTTCTGTACCCAAAGGCAGTCCAACCTAATCCACATATGTAAAGGTAAAGCATCTTAACAGTATGTTGCCTTTCCCTTGTGAGGTCTGCATCACCTGAGGAAGTTAAACAACCATAAGGCAACGAGTTTCTTACTCCGCACACGTCTGATCAACTTGCCGACAGGGAGATGGGCAAGTTTGAAGCATAGGCAACGTTTCATTAGTTTAGGGTGAGCAGGACACACTTTAACGTGATGTATGCACAGCATGGGACAATTAGGGAGGTAAACACAAGTAAACACACACAGCTGTTATGGGATTGTTGCTGACTAGATGCGCTGCAGAGGGAGGGAACTGGGCTAGTGTGCTGCAGGGGGAGAACAGCGATGTCAGGACCAGACTGTCTGGACCTGCTCCAGTCTCATTAAGGCAGAGATGGTGGGGAACGCAGCTTGTTGTCACGATACACATATATTGATCAATCCCACATATATACAGTCCTGTATTGAAACTACAGTTTAGATGTGCTGTACGATGAGTGTTAATAATTGATTCAATGCATGTTTATAATCTTGTAGCTCTGTTGTTTCTTGTTAGGAGATTTGGCAACAGACTGTAGTGTTGACAAAGTGGGATGATTAATATTAATTAAAACATTTCCATGCTGCATTGTGACAAGGCAAACCTTCATCCAACTGCTTTCAGTTCACCTAGAAAAAATCTTCAAAATCAAATTTTTGTAGTTTTTATTCAGCATATAATTACAGCTGTAGTTTGAAAATCATACGCTAGTGGTGGACCTGTTTTGTGACTTAGGGCTCAGTTATGCTCAACATTAAATGATTAAATTACATTATTTTCATGCTATCTGTATCGTATTGTGACCCATGTATCGTGATTTGTATCATATCCTGAAGTCCCTGCCAAAACCCAACCCTAAAGTTCAGTGACACAAAGGTACACTTACACACTAAACCTCTATGTTTTTCAGTTTTTTTCAATATCAGTGCCTCCAGTTTAAGTGCAAGAGAGCATTTAAATTTCATGCCTATTTTTGATGTTTTGGCAGCTACGTCAGCGTGTTCGTGAAGTCCTTGCCAATACCCAGCCCTAGTTCACTGGAAGCTAACAGATGTGGAGGAAATGGAGAAGTTCCTTTAAGAACCTTTGGAAAATGTGGGGGCAGCGTAGACAATAGCACATGCAAGACTAGAGTACGACACGGCCAAAGAAGAAGAGGAGGAGTGAGATACGAAAAACACAAGGAAATAAATCCTACATCCACATGTTGCGATGTATTTAATGGCCTCACAGACCACCGCTGTCTATTACACTGATAACAATCTTGTCCACCGTCACCATGTTTGTTATTATTATCATGGTTCAAAGAACTTTATTCACTTCCTTTATTGAGTTTATGCAGAAGGACAAACAGAAACTTTTTTATAAAGGTATTTTTGGGGGCTTTTTGTGTCTTTATTTTTGACAGGAAAGCTTAAGAGTTGACAAGAAAAGGGGGAGACGGAGAGGGAATGACATGCAACAAAGGGCAATCGAACCCGGAGTCGCTGCAGTGAGGACACAGCCTCTGTATATGGGGCGTCCACTCTACCAACTTAGCAACCAGGGCGCCCCAGCACAAACAGAAACTATTGACTCTGAACTGCCATCTAGTGGATATATTGAGTAAAGTCAAAGCCAATGTAATGTGGGCACTGACGTTTGAAGCGGACGTGTTCAGTTATGGGAGTATAAATGAGGCCTTACTGTTCAGCGATGATGTAGCCATCCTCCACAGGGGTACACGTCACCCCCGCCACTTCCACGTGGCCCACCATGTCTGAGAAGGCCAGACCAAGGTTGGTGCCATGGATGGTCACCCGCGTGCCTCCCTCTGGGGGTCCAGCCACTGGGGACACCTAAAGGACGTAAAAAAAAGCACTAAGTCTTACAACAGAAACTTGTAAACGCTTTGGGTAAAAAGTGACTTTGAAATACAGTCTTATCTTCCATGACAGACAAGTCTTGAACTCATCAAAATGCACAGCTTTCCATGAATGCTTAAGGGTACATGTGCTTTTACAGTCCAGGTGACTGTAAAAGCAATTAAGAACACTCCTACGCCTGCATCCGCTGAATGTCAGAACATGCCATGAGTCATTGTAGCTAATGTATAGTTGCTCCTTCTGTCTAAATATGGCACATCCATACATGCACAATCAAACATGACAACCATCCTTTTAAACTTCTTTTCTTATACAGCCCCTTCCTATGAATTATACACCAGTAAATCCCATAAAAGAAACTTTACAATCAAAAGAAAATGTGATGGATTATTAACGTTGTGGTTAGGCATGTGCTCACTACTGCTGTTGCCATGGATGATAAATCTAACAAGGGGCCATATTACTGCTTATTGCAGACCACCTACTCATAAAATACAATATGGCTACCCAGCATGACCTTGGCACAGGGTGGCACGCTGCCTTCTGTGCCGCAGAGCCCTGTTGAGGCTCCAAACTGGCCATCATCCAGCCCTTTAAACAAGAGAGGAGAAGAGGAGGAGGAAAGAGGAGTGAGTGCAGGGAGGGAGAAAACAGAGGAAGGAGATAAAGAAAGACCAAGAGGGTAGACAATAGTGTTGGAGGGACAGGGAAGTGAAAGGAGATAGAGGAGACTGAGAAAGAGGAGGGCAGAGGGGAGGAGATGACTGTCACTTTGCTCTGTGGAGCTGCTCGTGCAATGTAAACGATCAATATGCCATTACTGGCCATGCAAGCAGAAGAGGGAAAAAAACAAAACAACAGTCAGTTTTGCCCGCTTACTGAGCCGCAAAGTGCCACGTGATGGCGACCCCTCAAGTGTTGCTGCACACCCTCCTCTTCCTTGCCCCCCTCACACCCACTAGGGTATTGCGGCTTCCCTGTGGGACACCGGCTTTGTAATCTAGATTCAGTGGACATTAATTGCTCTGGATGTAAAGTAAGTGTGTCACTGCACCGCCTGAGGGGTCCGAATACATGAATCTTTTAGCACTGCTTGGGCATGCAGGGTATAGAGGGGGGGAAACATAATGGCTAAATATATCCATGTCAGGCGATGGCAGCAGCTATTCGAGTAGACTTTGTGATGGTTACGTAAGCAATGTAAGGGCCTGCGAGAGAACAAGAGACAGAGGAGGGGAGCACGGCGATGGGAGACTGTAAGAGCAAAGAGTAAAAAAGAAGAGAGAGCAGGGAAAAGAGAAAGAGACCGTAAGAAAGAAAAGAGCAATGAAAATGGAAAGCGCAGCAGAGGGAACGTGGATGCCACTCTGCGCAGTCCCATCAGCCATGATGGATGACAGGTGAGGCAGGGATGGTGACAGGACAGCAGTGCTGTATCACAGATGGGCCTGCTAAAAGCTTGGGAGACCTCCTTCTTCTACCCTTGAGGCTGAAATGGAGCCCTTCCCACGGTGGACCAAGCACAGGATGACAGTCTAATCCATGCATGAAACCCATTTGACTGAGCTCCCCATTGGCAGATAGGGCCTTGATTCATGAGTGGATCATAGAAAAAAAACACCACTTCAAAGGCTCAGGCCACTGATGTCTGCAGGCTGCAAGGCGTGAGAGAAGTGCAGCTCTTTGTCACAAACAAATGAACAAAATCTATAAAGAGCCCTCCTTGTTCATGAAAGTGTGGTTTGATGTCTGTAAACCGGATCCTAATGACCTTTGCAGACCAGAGGGAACCACTGCACTCGTACAGTAAAAATCTTTTTAGAGGGCTGGCGTTTGTCTTTGTATTTCCCTGCTTCATCCTCCTCTTTGCATTTCTTTCCCCTCTTTTGCTTTCAGTCTTTCATCATCTCGTCTCCCTCAGGCTAGGTGACACATCCTCTTCCTCCTCGAAGCACCAGCTTGCTTGTTTGTCTTAACATACAGACATTCAGAAGGAAAGAGGAAGAAGGAAACCTCATTGGAAATGCATGCACACCCTGTCGCCCTTAACCCCCTCCGTTCTCACCCAGTGCTGCCATGCCATGCTCTCTGTGTAATCCTTTTAGGAGTGCTGCTGCCCGCCTCGCATTGTCACACTGTCAATAGAAGCTAATTCCCAACAAATAGCCAGTCAGCTTGCACATCGCACTCCCCCGCTCTCGCCTTGCGCTTTCTGTAGCATAATCTATTTCTCCAGCTCAGGGGATCAGAGTGTTGGCCTCTTACCACCATTATTTCCTGAGACATTCTGCAGGATTTGGCAACAACCACAGAAAGACTAAGAGGGGTGACATGGCCCGAAATGAGAAAAGAGGCATGAAATCCACAAGAAAGAAACTTCCAGAAAAGAAAGCATCTCTTTTTGGGGAGATGATCTGCTAGGTTGAGCAAAAGGGAAACTTTGGAGACGGAGAAATGGCTGTCGATGTGAACTGCCTGGGGAGGTCTGTCGGTGCACTGTTGACTTATTCAGCTGAAGTAATGGTGGGGAAAGTTGTGCTGATGCAGCCGAGGCTGAACTCAATACATATAGCAGAGGGCAATACAGCGCCCTGGCTGCCTTCAGGCTATGCAAGCCTAGCATGTCACTGTAACTACAGTAGCTGACAGAGCTGAATGGCAATTTCCAAGACGATTCAGAGCCAATTATGCTCAATCACCCCACCTATTCTTCACAATTACAATTCAGCATTTTTACTGTATATTCTTTTCTTTTCATCTTAAATATCTATCGCTGTGGCTCGACCAGTATATCAGAATGCTGATATTATCAGGTGATATCTGTCAATCACAGACATATCTGTATCAGTGAATATGTTCTCCAATATGCAATGATGTTAAAGCTGTTTTATAAGTCTGGAAAAAATGCCCAGACTAGTGATTTAAAATGTTGTAATTACACAGTTTGTCCAGCAGAAGGTATTCCGTTATTTAATAACTAATAGGTGAAGTGTTTACTGTTCAGTGCACTGATGTTTGGAATAAAGTTTGTTTAAATGTAAGATATCCTGCTTCCATCACATATCTTTGTCACAAGTATTTGATAATCACGTTGGCCGATATATCAGATATCTGAATTTTCTTGCTCCCTAATATCAGTATCAGTGTCAGCTTCAAATAAACAATAGTTTAGTCCAGCCCTATTTATTACAACAGAATTCTATCATCATGACGCTCCAGAGAGATCCTTCCAGATTGTCTCCACTTGACAATAGATTTTTGCATTCTTTCCATTGCTTGATATGTTGCTTTTGAAACTAAACAGCCCTGGATACAATTTAGGAGCTAACAGCTAATCTCTTTGTCTTTGGACTCTGCTCAGACTAATTTGAGCATGCCACATTTAATTGTGAGGAGCATTTAATGGGCTTGATAAAACCCTACTGATCACTTGCTTCCGAATAAACCACATCCTAAATACTTTATGGGGTTTTAAATGTCTTGTAGTCAGCTAAGAGATACGGGTTCTGATAAAAAGGAGCTTTTAGTATGGTTAAAAGGAGAAAACAAAAGGCAAAATGAGGGGATAAAGAGTGTATTTGTGGGGGACTGTGTTTTTCTCAGTGAGTAAACTCATGCTGTGTGTTTGAACAGACCACGTCATAGCATTACAAGATGTAGACGTTTGGGGTAAGTAAGCACTAAACCACATGTTGTCTGGCTGAAGACCTTGTTTGCTGTGCACTGTTCTTCTCTCTATTGCCTGGTTTGATGAAGGGAAGCGTGCATGCTGTACAGCAACCCTCTAAGGGTTACAGCAGTGAGTATGAGAGTCCAGATGTATCATGATGCTAACTGATAGGCCCATCATCCCTGTGGTGTCCAACATATCAACAATAAGCTTGCACACACTGTGTAAGGGAGAACTAAAAAGCGGGACCTTTTTTTTTATCCTAAGGCAGCAGCTGGATGTTTATATTCACTGTCATTGGGAGGCAGGAAAGCCTCTTTGCTATACTGTAAACTCTTACAGAAGCCACGGCCAAAGCCTATTGAGGAGACGCCTTTCATATGCCCATCTAACTCCCAGCTTCATTTGATGTCGTTCCCTGCGCTGTTAGCAGGGGCTTACATCTCTTCAATATTAATGGCCCATGGTGGGAGGCACCATGGCACTTAATAGAAACATTAATTATTCAAGAGGCCTATCTGGTGGTAGGCACATCTACTAATGTGCAAGTATGTATACAAATCAGCTCATGATGGGGGCTTCGGTGCATACAATCAAAACCAAATTTATTAATAAATTCAGCCCACCAGGGGGATGTCTGCTTCTTAAAGAAACTGTAATCACTGTGAGACGGAGGGGGTAGGGCGCGGCACAAGTGCATGCCGACTTCACCGCCGACGAAGAGGAGAAATATTGGTGTGTCTGCGTGTGTCTGAAGTGCGTGCTCATGTGAATCATGTAAATTAAGGCAGAGTTGGTTTCGCCACCTACAGTTGTAAACAGACCTGAGCTCAGACAGCCCACGGAGGCTCTGTTTCTCTCTCTCCTCTTCCTCCACCGCGCTCTCCCCACCTTTGCATGCTTCAGTCCTCTGCTCTGTCCTTTGTTCTCTCTGTTGCCTCACTTAACCTGACTCAAACCCTCCGCACTCGCCTCACTCTCATTCACAATTTAAATATCTCCTGAATCCAGAGGAGAGGTTCCCCTTGCAACAACCTGACAAAGAAGTTTATTTTATCAGGAGTCAGACGGGAGTTATTAAGAATTATTTCACTTTATTTATGTGCTAATAACTGATTTTAATTATTATTCCCTGATTTTGTTGCATCAATCTTTGGATAATGCTTTGTATTTTTTATGGGAAGATGCTTGGATAATAAATTGACATCTCTGGCTCAGAATCAAAGGCCTTGCAGCTGCTACAGGTGGACGAATTGGTGTGTCATTCCCTTCAGTATATTGTAATAGTTTTTTTTACCCGGTTGTGACTATGGGCGAGTCTGTAAGCCCTTACTATGATTCTGACAAACTGATTCTTAAACCTGATGTTTTCGGTAGATACCTGCGATGTTGCTGAAATCCTTTTCATAATATCTCGAAGTGATGTCTTGTCAGTTTACACAGCCCTGATGTTACGATCAATATACAGGATAACAGGATAACAGATGGTGTCAATAATTGAAGGTACTCTGCCTAAAGATGCTAAATGTTTAAGTGTACTTTTGAATATATTTATCATTTAATACTACAGTTTTGTCATCCGTATAGTCATGGAAAAATTGATATGAGTATAATAAACAAACATGAGCATTTTATTAATTTGGGGAGTTATTAAAAATTGGCATTTCCCTGTTCTCAAATAAAAATAACAACAACAAGACAACCTTCACAAGTTGAATTTTAAATCTGCCATTTTTCGTCCCCACATGCTTGCAGAGTGGCAGATGAAGGTCTGGGCATGTGGTAGCCTTGGTAATCGCATACTGTGACCAAAACGCTAATGAAAACTGGGGGGTGTCGGGGAGTGGAGGTATGTCCCACTGGATGGTAGCAAGCACGTGCCACAGACTAGCAAACTGAGAGCATAATGGAGTTACACGAGAGCATAATTTAATTCACCAAGATAAGTCAGAGATAGTGACATGCAGAGACATGATGAGGGACGAGAGACGAGGGACGAACTTATGGAAGAAGATAGGGAGAGTGATGGAGAGGCAGAATTAAAAAGAAGTAAGGGTGGCCTCTCCTTTTCTGTCTTATCTGTGTACAGTATTGCAAATCAATTAACCAAGTCGTTAACTTCACTTTTTAATTGGCTGGAGTTAGATGTGACTATGGGGTGGAGAAATGAGCAGCCAAATGAATCAGTGCGGAGGTAGAAGGGTCTGGTGGGTTAACCACAATGCACTGGTGCGTTACCAAGCCTAATTAAACAGTATGTCCTCCTGGCCTGACTCCCCTGTGACAGAAAACCCACCAGGCAGGATGAGAATGTCGTCTTAGTGAGCAAAAGCCTACTTATGGGACAACAAATAAGCACTTCCAGGTCCTGACCCCGGTGTTGCTGAGGTGGAGGAACTCCAACCGTTAGGTTGAGTTGTCACAATATCTGAGAGAGCTCACGGAGCGAAGGAAAAATACAGCAGAGCCACACATACACCTCCTTGTTGTCTACATGAATCACAATATATTAAAAGACTTCAGTCTGTTAGCTAGCGACTTTTCTGTTAGTGTGTTTTTTTTATGTCGTTTCCTTTTTACATTTGCTGGTGCCAAAGTTACTTTCAAAGGGCTAAAATAACCTTGTGAGAAGACAAAAGACATTAAAATCTATGAGCAGGCAACTGTGCATACTGCACAAAGAGAAAGCATATGTCAAAGAGACAGGCCTTTAAAATTGAATACCTTTGTGTGTGTGTGTGTGTGAGGGCCCTTGAAAAAACCCCTGAAAGTAGGAAGAACTCTCTCCTGAATGTGCACATATGTTGTGAGCCCAACATATACGGCCACACAAGTGCATATTTTAGCATACACATAAATATGGTGGAGCATATGCTTTATTGCTGTTAAGCAAAAACTTTTTCAATTAAAGAAAGAAATGCAAATGAAAAGAAGGCAAGACAGGAAGACATCGAACATTTACAAATCAGCAGGCATTAAGTGGGCCCAGCACCCCCGGGGAGTGTCTTTAAGGCTCATTCTCATTCTTCTTGGGTCCAGAGGAAAACAGAGCAGAGTAGCACAGCTGCTTCTCATGCAATACCTCTCAATGACATTTCATTGTCAAGAGTCCTAACCATCCCTTAAGAACTCTGCTGTTATCAGTGCAACTTTTGTACGACTCTTTTAAAAAACTGAGCACACTAGAATCAGGGTTTACTCGGCTTTAGTTGTTACGATATGCTTTTAGAGAATGCAAAGCAAGTCTCAACTATGTGATAACATCGCCTCTCGTTAATGACAATGTCTTATTAAGCTGGCACAGGCTGCTGTAGCTGTTAACTTTTACATTTTAAGTATCATCCGACTGAAAGCCTCATGACCCTTCATGAAAATCTAGGCAGAGATGCAGCAAAGTTCTAGCTGATTATTGAACATTGATTGGATTTGGATTTGTGTGGGCGGGCAGCAGTGACGGACAGAGGATTATGGGTACTGACCTCAGTGATGCGTGGGTTGGTGCACTTCACATTCTTGCTGGACAGGTTGAGCCAGCGGGTGGTGTAAGGATTGATTGGGGGGCAGTGGTGCCGCAGGGTGCACCTCCCCTCTCCACTGCACCAGCCACACTGGAACTTCCTCTCTGCCTTCAGACACATGCCGCAGCTGTCTCGCTGGGCCGCGCACTTGTACAGGTGCACTGTGGGAGACAGGAAGTAGCGGAGATAAGTGGTGAACACCAAACAACTGATAAACCTACATTAGTATTTGGAAGGAACTTTATTTAGGGAAAACAGAAAGCAGGGCTCTCGTGAAAAATGTCTCATCAGGCTATTTCTTTTAGGGCCCAAACGATATATCAGTTTGCCAATGTTACTGGCCAATACTGGCCTATCACAGATATATCATATCAGCGTATATGTTCTCCAATATGTGCTAATATTAAAACTGTTTTTTAAGAACGGACAAAATGCATGAACTAAATGGTGGTCCATTTATTAAATAACTAATAAGCAAAGTATTTTTCTCTTTAGCACACTGATGTTTGAAATAAAGTTTGTGAAAATGTAACATATCCTGCCTCCACTACATATCTTTATCACAAGTATTTTATAACCACATCCAGTCGTGATTGTACATGTATGATATATCAGATGATATTTCCGATATCGTAATTCTCTTTTACTAGTGGCCCCCAAAGTCCCATATTGGTCAGGCCCTAAGCTCTTCTTCTCTTAAATATACAATAACATATTTAAAAAAACAACTGTGATCAACAGGCCATAAAAAATCTTAAACTCAGTTTAAAAAAGACAATATTTGAATGTAGAGAGACAAACTTTTGGAGGATTTGTGGAGATTTATCCACCTTCACTCTGTTTGCCAGCGCACACTGACAATAGCCTCTCTTGTTCTTACCTTTGATATTCTCCGGATTGTCAATAATGAAGTTGCCGTTCCACACCACTGAGAAATCCACTGGCAGCTCACTGATTTTCATTCCCTCGTACAGATACTAGAGGCCACAGATGACGAGATGAGGAGTAGGAGTAGGTGAGATCGAGAGACGGAGGTGAAAGTGAAAAAGAGAGAAAAAAAGACAAAAAAGAGAGGAGGATTTCAATGGGAGGTTTGGGAATTGGAATTCCCATGATTCCTTGCAGATGCTGCGCTACATCCTTCCAAAGTTACCCCAAAGTTACATCATCTCTTCATCAGAGAGCTGACAAAGTGAGAAGCCACAAGAAATGGGACCGCTGAGCAGAAGCTTGAACTTCCCCTCTGGCCTTTGCAGAAGCTGTCCTCAACTGCCTCCTGTGCCCTTAATTCATGCCTGACGTTTTATTGTGCATGTGAGTGTGTGTGTGTGTGTGTGTGTGTG
>JAPQLA010000002.1:22866176-22879985 GCA_029822935.1 Naso vlamingii | reverse complement strand
TGTGTGTGTGTGTGTGTGTGTGTGTGTTAGAGAATAGAGTGATAGACAGAGATGCAAAATATCATTGCCTGCATTATCTGGCAAAGGAGACAGTGATTTTTAGTGTTGAAGGGACAGTGCAGGGATAATATGACATGCAACAATTCCTGCATCCCTGCTAGTGTCCCTGCTGTGATATCCTGATATCCTCAGCCTCCTGCTCTCCATCCAGTGATGCTCCAGGGTTAGTGAGGCCTTTGGATCTTGCACAAACAGAATCTGCCACATTGGAATGAAGCAAGCAATTGCAAAGGCACCGCTGACACGGCGATCTCCTATCCAGGGATTCAATACAACATCATTCAATCAAGGATAGATATGGTGTGAAAAACGGGCATGAAATCCCTGCTGAAGACCTGTTAGGCTGATATCTGGGTGTTTTGTACTGCAGTGTGTCTGAGAGGAAGGCTTCATTAGTGAAACATCACAGAAACTTCCTGTTTTGGGGCTCAGGGAGCAGCCAGCTATCAGATTACATTAGTCTTTACAGGAGATATTTTTAGGGGACTGGGCCCGGCTAAGGTTGAGGACAAATTGTAACTAATTCCCAAAGCATTGATTCAGTGGTGTTGGGCGGCAGGTCTGGGACACTGTACTTAGTGAAGGGAAAGACAGTGAATGGGCTCAGAGGGAGATACTCACAGCTGATGGACACTGCAGTTGTAAAACTTGACCTCCGTGCTGATAAGCATCTGACCAGTTTCCTTGGAATTGAGCCTCAGCTCAACGCCTGACCAATCTGAAAGACAAGAGTGGAAAATTAATCGTAGGCTCCTTCATTATTACAGTGCAGTCCCCTTATCTTTTCATTACTTTGCATGGTTATAAACTGTAAACATCATTAAAGTGGTAATCTCAAAGATTTTCATTTAGTTAAGTCTCATTCTATCACAGAGTGAGGTAAAACAGTGTTGATTGAGCCTATGGCCTACTGATGAAAGCACTTGTATTTGCAGCATTGCAGAGTTCTACATGTTTTGATTTTATTTTATTTTATTATTGTGTCATGCATAAAAATGCCAAGCCCCAACAGGCTTACAAGACACCAAAAACAGACAAACCGGATTTGAAATAACAACATAAAGACATTGATGAAAAGGAACAACCAAAGACTATAATAAAAACATAAATAACAAACAATATTAGACAAATAAACCCTACTGACATTTTTTTTCCAAGCTTTAGAAACAAAACTAGCCAACTTATAAGCATTAGAATTTGACATCCACTTCATTCTATCATCATCAGTACACCAAAACATTCCTGGATTTTGAGCAAATGCCTTGCTTAGCAAAGACAGCTCAAGGACAGCATGAATTTCAGAGGCCCATGAAGATTGTGTGATTTACACCCAAAAAAAACCTTCTTGTTGACCCTGTTTTCTGACATATTAAGCAAACGATTCTGAAGTCTTATCGTTTCTACAATGTGGGTGTTTGTGGCAACAATCCCTCGCTAAATCAGCAGCAGCACAGTTAGTGACACCTTTTACGTAAGTAAGTAGGCGTTGCTCTGTCCAGAGGGTAGGTGGAGCAAATGCCACAGGTTCACTCTTACTTGTGTCTGACCAGCATAGGTACTTGTGTCTGCTATTGCAACTCCATTGAGTTATTATGGCAAAGAAAATACAGCATCCAGGCAACAACAGTTTAAGTACAAGTACAGGTCCAAAGAAAAAAAAAACTCAATGGTCTGAAGAAGCGAAACAGGTGACATCATACAGGCAACACTGTTTGGTTTGACATGAACTCTGGGAGATGAGGTCCAAAAGCAATTGCAGCTTATCACCAAAGGTGCAGTTAAAAACAATGTCATTCAAATCTTTGAGATTACCACTTAACTCCGTATGCTAATTATCTAGCTGTTATGAGCTTGGCAGAGAGGAGAACAAGATCTAGAAGGCAGAATTTCTTGCATCATAGTGTACAGATGCATGCCAATTAAAAGAAAATATTCTTGCATACATTTTTGCAGAAAATTAACAAATTCCAATCACACACACAGCCATTTAATCTGATCAAATTTTGTTTTCGTGCATCTTGCTGAACAAAGTTCTGGCTGTGTTTCTGTTCTCTGTAAAAACAGCCTCTTATCTCTTCCCACGAGAATACAGACTCCATAAATATGTGTGTGTGTGTGTGTTTGTATTTGTGTATGTGTATGTGTATAGCAGCGTGAATTTCAGATGACATTCAGTGTGTAGGAGGCTCGCATGACCCCCGGTGCCCCGTTCTCTCCACAGCACCTGTTGGGAATCAGGCTCGGTTTCACACAAGTCTGTTTAGCAGGCAGGCGAGGCTCATAGCTGACTTCTACCATTGCACATTTGTCTCACAGGATCTGGCAAACAAAGTGGTACAGAGTTCCTGTCCACACAAAAACCTCCTCTAGGATTTTATCTTTCCGTAGTGTCGAAAAGCAGCAACTATTTCCTTTATTTTCAAGCTCAACATCAGTCCAGTGTTCTCACAGTTTTAATTACTTCTCTCCTTTAGTTTCCCTTCCTCTTCACATTTTATCTCATTTCCTCCACACACTCCTCTATTTCTTTTTTCTCTCCTCTCTTCTCCTCTCCGCAGGTCATTGCCACAGCACGATCAATGTTGATGTGCAACAGATAGGAAGGTTTGCGCTAGGGGACAGGAGATGGAGGAGGATAGAGGGGAGGTCAGGAGGAAGAGGCCTCAGGGGAACGAACGCAGAGTAAAAATGGAGGTAAAAACAGCTGAGAGAGGCAACAAAAGAGGAGGGAGGAGTGGGGAACGTGGTCAGGAGGGAGGAGGGAGGGGGATGGAAAAGGAGGAAAGGTAGGATGGATTGATAGCTAGACAGATGTGGGGGGTGGGGGTGGGGGGATTGGCTGACATTTACCTAGGGGAGAACATTCATATTAGTGCCTGATGCACCACTCCCCATGGGAGCTCTGGGCAAACAGGGCTGTCATTTACTCACAGGGAGGAGGATTACCAAACCCCCCCAAAACACACAGTGATTTCCGCACACTGCACATAATATATTATTCAGGGTGTTTGGTTTTGTCACCCTGCAGCCATCTTGGCTCGCAAACAACAGGTATTTATTGTCAAACAACAGGTGTTAGCGTTCATAATGATATATATGTTTGCAAATAAATGAACGCCAGACCCGCTGTGGTATATTTATTAAAGTATGCTGCAGGGAGGCTCAAAAGGTCAGGGGATTTCTATGAATAGTATATCAGAGGTAATTAGCATATTTTGATTCCTGCACCTGAAAGATGTCTTTGGGGTACACATTACAAGATAATCGGGCTGACTTTGGGCCCGATTCTCCCCTTCTGACAAAAGTCAGCAAAGGCTCGATTATCTGATGGTTCTAAAGATTATCTTGCCAGATTTTCCTGTGGTGTGATGTGTGTTAAGAGTGACTTTACTCTCCCCGATCTGCTCAGAAGATGATCGGGGCCACCCTGATCTGAAAGCACAATGTTAAACATGTTCAATATTTATGATCAGAAATCCTGTTGTGTGGGGGAGACACTGAGAACAGCCAGGCACCACTCTGTAGATTGTCACATGGAATGGAAGGATGGCCAATCAGGAAGCAAGCTGATTGAAGACGGAAACACAATGAACAAAGCCATGGCGACGATGATAAACGTGAAATGTATTATAACGTATAAACATAAGTGAGACGGACCTCATAAATGGAGGACCAACCTGTTAACAACATGAGTGTTTATACAACATATCCTGTAAAACATAGCACAACAGAACTGACAAGGAGAGGAGTTGTACTGAAATTGCTACCGCAACAAATGTACTAGGTAGCTTACCTGGCTAACCAGGCTAGCTACCAGGTAATCCGCCATGTTTGTCTACTCTAAAGTCGTGTTTGACCGTGCAAGATTTCCAGTTTTTCGAGTCGAGACTCTGGTTGCTGGTGAACAGAATCTGTTAATGTGGTGTGCTGTGTTGTTCATCTCGTAGAACACCACACACTGTAAGAACAAAACTATTAAATCTGTCATTATTTGTCATCATGTGTCGGGTCTCTTCTCACATTTTAAAAATCAGTTAAGATTTTAAAAACTGATGTGTGCCAGACTTTGGGCTACTCTGGATTTGTGAAATGAGGGGAAAACATGGCTGATACTGCCTTCTGACTTCCATTTAAATACACTTCATTATCATTACTTAAATGAATTATATATTTATTACTTATTGTATGTTTTTCTTTGTGTATTTTTTTAGATATCACTGAGAAGCAACAAGGAGAGCAACTCCCTGTGTTTGGGTTATGTGGAGACAATAATCTACCACATCAACATGCCCGTCGTACCTTCAAATAAATCTGATTGAAGCTGCATGTTAGACCGTTGCTTATTAGTCTCATCTGAGGGCAGTAATGTGGTGAGCTGCAGCTCAGCCACAGGCCGGGGGACCTCAGTCTGATATCCCATCAGCTCTAATGGAGCCTGGCCTCGCATGCAGCACACCTCACAGCCAGACAACTGATCCTGGATTGGTGGGAGCTTGTTATGTAGATGGTGCCTGCCTAAACTTGGAGCGTTGAGTCGATAAAGGTGTTTCAGGGTGTGTGTGTGTGCAGATGAACAGTTAGATCAGTGCAGCATGAAAAGCAGAAAGGGCAAATGGGAATCCTCCAAAGGCTGCGTTTAGATCAGTGATCAGATCAGTGTGCTGTGGACTATAAAAGAAAATAATGTTTTTGAAGCAAGCCACTCATCTGTTTGCATGCATTCAGTGGCAGCATGTCTGTCTGTCAGCTGTTTGTACCTTGGTCAGTAGGAATGAGGGGGACATCCTTGGCGGCAGGAGACACACAGAGTATCTGGTTGCCGTTGACCTGCCCCTCCACCTCCGTCAGGTTGCCAAATGAACAGGTGATGCCTGCAGAAAGGTCTGGAACGTGGCTCACCTTCACCAGCAGCTGCACAAAAGGTGGAACACATAACAGTGTTTACATGATGTGACAAATTGGTGGTTGTCAAATTTTTATGACAGTTTACAGCCAAGCGCTTTCATTCTGACACAACCGGCTGATGTATAATGTTTGGTTGCATTAGCAAAGAAACTGGGAAAAAATCAGATTCCACATCCCTACTGGCATCAGCGCTGGCATCTTTGGTAAAGATGAGGCGAGGGAAAACGTGAAAATACGTGATGGCTTGATTGCAGCAGTGTAATAAGCTCCAAACAGAATGTAAAAAGAACACACTGCTGCTGGCAAATCTGTCTACTGCTTTGCCAAGAAATGTTGCTGTGTCTTAAAAATGTTATCAAGACCATAATAAAGGGAAATAAGACTGTGTTTTGATTTTAATCTTACATTGGAGTGTGGAAGATATCATTCCAGAAGCAGAGACAAAAATTAGGATTCAATCTGTGGTAAAATCTGCATAAAGGAAATAAGAAAAAATTGCCATGTGGCCATTTCTATTTTTGTTTCCTCTCTCTGTCCCTCACAAGGACACACAGATACATAAAACACAGGCAAAAAAAAAAAAAAAAAACTAAAAACCTACACACATAAAATGTGTAGCACATATGCAGTAAAGCATACACATACACATGCACATGCAGATGCACAGAGAGGCGTTTGAAGTCGCTCTCTGGAGAGCAGTGACACCGGGGCTGGAGCATTCAGCTGCTCTGCCTATAAATAAATGTATTCTGCGTTCTGGGTGTGTGATCCGGCTCTCCAGCCAAGAGAGGCAGCCTGGATAATTATCACCATGGCATTTTACAGCCTTGTTCCATTAGCTGTTATTTTTGGGCCATACCGTTTGAAGTTTCTCTTTGTTTTATCTGCCTCTCACTAAACACCGCGGGGCTACTGGGACAGGCGAGGCAGCTGAGCAGCTTAACTGTAGGCCTTTCAAGAGATGCTGACTGTCTCAGCAGCTGACTACACTGCCTCCCTCGTTAGCCGGCTTACTCTGGTACCCAACGAGAGGACGCGTGATTTCTCCTTTCTTCTTCTGCTGAGGACCTCTCGTCTTCCCGTGTTTCGCCATGTTTGTGTTGCTTTGCTCCGAGGTGTGTCAGACAGATCCTTGATTACAGCAATCACAGCAATCAATGTCTTTTGTTCAACGCAGAATTCCCCGAGTAACCTCTCACATTAATTAGCTCTCATCGTTCCGTCAAGACACACACATATACAGATAAACACTCAAACTTTGCTCTTGCACACACAAACATGCACTCACAATTACACACAAGGTTGCTGCAGAGTGTAAGCTTGTCTCAGAAGGTTACGCCTTTGCTCTTTTTCTTCTTCTGCCCTCCCTGACGATGGTGAGGGTGAGGGTTTTTTTGCAGCTTGGCAGCAACAGCCAGACTAATTGGTGGCAGAGTTTTAATAAAGGTAAGTCGATTGTTTTCTCTGTGTTTCTATCCCTCTCCGTGTCCATGTGAAGAGGCTATGTTGTCATGGAAATAGCTGTCTGCCCCTGTGGAATTTTTGAATTTGTGAGTGTTTTTGAGGACGGTTTGGTGAGATGACCCTGCTGCTGGCATGGCCGACATGAAAAGAAGCATAACTGCTAACATGTTGTCTGATAAACTGGACAACAGGGCGAGGATGAACTTAGGGATGAGATGTCATGTGATGCAGGGTGAGTCAACGCCAGAGCTACGGGCACATTTAGCAGAATTTTTCAGTCTGATGTTTATTCAGTTTCGGTTAAAGGGTCGTTTTACCAACATACAAGGAAAAAACACGCCTGCGCTGACTGTCAAACCAGGGTATTAATGTGCAATTTTAAAAGGGCTGTAGACATGTGCTGCACTTATGTCTGTCATCATTTCATTTGCAGATAAGTAGCATTTGGTGTGTGGGACTAAATTGCCAAAATGCTACATCTGAGACCTTGTTATGAGCAGTTTTTCTTTAGTGAAAGTATGCCAAATAGCTCAGAAGTGTGCCAGTACTTATAGATTAGCAGTGCATGCTTGTACTAAGCTCACAAAGCTCAGATGTTTAGACCTAAATCTTCTCACCAAAAACTCTACAAGTCTCATCCACGCAACTGACCTAATTGTTCAAACCTACACAGATCAATCTTGGACAGACTGGAAAACGTGCTTTCTCTTTTTTTGTTTTGGATGAACTGACCCTGAGCGTGGGTATTTAAAGATGCTTTACTGTGAGTCCATGCCTGTGCATGTGCAGAACTTGGACACTCACAGTCTTTTCACTGCTGCTCGATCTGCTTGTTTTCGCTTGGTCCGTGTGGAAATGCTGCACTGTACTCGGCTGCACTCGGACAACTTTAACACCTACACTCCCGCCCACACAAACATGTCTTGGCACACATATTGACTGCTTTGTACCAAGTGAGCATATGCACGCTGAAACGCCCACGCAGAGCTCTTATGAACCTTCCCATCTAATGTTTATGCATCAACCACAATCAAGACCAGGCAAACTGCTACAGTATGTGGGATCATTGAAATTCTTCTGCCTCTGTACGTGGGTAGGGAATATGTAAATGGGAGCTAATTTTTTATTGTAATGTGTGCAAGTAGTTGTTGAGATTGCAGCTGTTTGGTAGGTACTTTGTGTGTTGGTGTGTGCTGAAAGAAGAGCGTTGTGCGAGTGTAAACTTACAGGAACGCTGGGCTCTGACACCGCAATGCTGTCTGGGTACACAGTGGCCTTCACACACTGGTTGAGAGAGGCGGCGAAGCGGTACGGCTCATCTGCACGTTCGCAGCGGTTCCTCTGAGAACAGCTGATCAGGGAGGAGAAGGAAGCACAAAGAGAGAGGGAAGGCTTACTGATACTTTTATTTCAACAGAAGCACAAAATAAAAGAAAGGTCTACCAGAGTCATTTCAGCCATTAGAATAAAACAGACAGTTTCCAATATGTAAGTTAATGATGAATGGACTGTATGTATGTAGTGCTTTCCTATTCGTTAGCCTACTTAAAGCATTTTGCAACTCAAGTCAGTACTCACCCATTCACACACACACACACACACACAGACATTTACACACCAATGGCAAGGTGGCTTCTCTATACAATACCAATCTGTTCATCACAAATTCATACACATACGTTCACACACTGATAGTACAGCACTTCAGGCTTAAGTACCTTACCCAAAGACATTCTTAAATGCAAACCAGAGGAGCTGGGGATCGAACCACTGACTTTCTGATGAATAGCTGACCTCCTGTAACTCAGGAGCTACGGCTGCTGCTTTAAGCAAAGCATAAATGACCCCATGGATGAATAATCAAAAGGAAAGACGACAAAAAGGAGATGAATGGCATGAAAACAACGTAAAAATAACAACACTAGTGATAGAAATGATTCTTACGTCCATAGGTGGAAAAAAGCCTTTTTTTTTTTTGGTTTAACAAGTAAGTCCCAAGTCTTTGCTCTCACGTCCCAAGTCGACTCACAAGATCTGAGCTTGGAAATTGGACTAACAAGTCATATGCACTCCTCTAATCAATTAAACTTACAAAAATCACAAATGCTTTTTCAAATTTTATTTACTTCCTAAAAACACTTAAGACAAGACAACAACTTAACCCACTTCATTTAACTTCACTTCAACTCAACCAACTTGATTAGAAGTTGACGCAGGCTTCACAAGGAGAGGAATCTACGGGAAAAAGTGCCGACTTGTTGGAAATGAAAAGCATGAACGTTAGTTGATTCAGGAAATGAAAGGAAAGGTATTGATTCATGGCACAATTTTGATATAAAGTAGCTCATTTTTAAATCTCAAGTATTTACGAGCACTAAGGCTCAAGTCCAAGTGAATTCACAAGTCATTCATGTTTAAGTTCAAGTTGAGTTGTAAGGATTTTGTGATACTGTCAAGTTGAGTCTAAAGTCATCAAATTTGTGACTTGAGTCCACATCTCTGCTCATGTTATTAAGAAAATGTTGCACTGTAAATTCTCTCCCATTTTATGCCTTTTGAAAAAAGACAAATTGTCAGCACTGTGACAGAAGTTAAACCCTATCAGACAACAGATTGAAGGAAAGGGAACGATGACGATAAAAAATGTCACAAAAGCTAACAGGTAACATTGTGTCTTTTCAGCTAAATGTCAGCAGCTCACTTTGTCTACAAAATATGTGCCAGCAAAGACCTAAGAGGACTGTACTGCCATCACCCCTGTCGTGGACAATGTTTGGAAACATTGTATTTAATAGACATGTATGTAATCCACCTTCTGGTCCATTGAGTTTGTGTTGAGGCATCAGACTCATCACTTACTACCTTTTGAGTTACACCAGATACCTCAGACTTCGCTTACTCTCTCAGTTCCTCTGCTGTTTGCATTAGTCACACAGATTTATTTGCTTCCTGTTGATTGAGGCTGTAAATGTGACATGTTTGAGACTCCGGCTAAGTTATGTTCCCCTCACCACACTGTTTTATTCTCCTTCTGCAAAGCATATGGCATACTGAAGACATAATTTCAAACAGTTTTGCTGTTTTGTTGGATTGCCTTAAAAGTAAGAAAAATAGCTCACTCTTGTAAAAATGTGCAATTTATGAAACCACTACCATCAATTACTACTGACTTCTAGGAAATGTAGCTCTGAAAGTTTTGCAAAAATAGTGCATTCATTCCCAAGAAACCACAGAAACAAGTGGAGGCACCAGCAGTGGAGCCACTGCATCCAGCGGTTAATTTAATACATCATATTAGCCACAGCACTAAGCACTACACAAACTAATTATATCCTTCAATCACTGCATAACTTTGGACACATAACTAGTGCAAATTACACGGCGTTCACTCATAAGAGATCTTAATGGTCAGGCAGTGTATCAAGTACCTCGCGACACCCCCACACTCCGCCACATCCCTCATTAAAACTCAGCCGCCTCCTCCTTCTTATTAAAACTGTGTGTTCCCCGCAGCCCATTACACCAAAGGCTCTCTATCCTCATTCAACCCAGCAGTCTGTCGAGCTAACTGGCTGTCTGGTCACAGCAGCTCTAATTGGACTCCGATGGGTCAGCCGCTGTCTGTGGTGCTGATGTGTCACTACAAGCCCTGTCCATTCTCCCCTGGTTGTTCACAGTGTGTGCGCATGTGTGTGTGTGGCAGTGTGTGTTGGGGGCCCATATCATGCTTCTTAACCACATACTCTCAACCATACTGACTCTAAGCTACATCTTCATCCACAGTCTCTGTGTGTAATTATGTTGTCAGAAGTTCAAGCCATTTCGAGCAGACTCACATGAAGAAGCACAAGCACGCCAGGGTACACACACACACATGCGCGCACACACACATACAAACACTCTTATGCACAGTGCTCCCTTGGGATTTTAGAGAGCAGGAAAGTGTAGAATTATTGTAGTAGTGTGAAGCTCCCACTGGGAAAGGGGGGCAACTGTCGCAGGATTGAACTTTTTCTTGTTGAATTATTACCTGGTTTTTCCCTTTCATGACTTTGGAAACTCTCAACATCATTTCTGCATTTTTAATGTGACATTTTTATTGTTATTCCTGATATGAAATCTCTCGCCTCCTCGTTTACATGTTTGACTCCATTCATGCTGCATTTGCCACATTTTTCCCTCCCTCTCCCCTCTCTTGTCCTTGCCTCTCCCTTTTGTCTCACTCTTTCACAGTTGGAAATTAGTGCACATTTCTTAGGCAAGGTGTTATCCCGACTGCAATTTGGCGCTTCTTTTACATCCACAGCGGCGGCAGAAAATGACACTTTATGTGCTTTCCGGTGGTGTTTGCTGCGGCAAAATGTTTTATGCATGCCTCCAAGCTGTATGAGCATGGATGCAAAAACCTGGTCGGTCATTAACTGACAAAAAGCCCTGCATTGATTTTCCTCACTGTGATTTCTTTCTCTCTTTTTTATTTTTTTAAATAAAATTCATTTTGGTGGGGTGAAGTAAGATGAGAGCACAGCAAGGGGGTGGCGGATGGCTGCTGTTGCCATGGTTTCAGGAGATGGCCATTATCTCTGTGTAGTTAGAAGCTGACCCCTTGCCTCTCTCATTAGCTGAAGTGCATGGCGCTGAGTGTTGACTAGAATTCTGCCTTCCTCATATTCCTCCTCCTGACCCCCTCCCCTCATCCTCCTGTCTGGCCCTGGCCTGTCACTCAGTAGCTTTGCAGATGCTTTGTGTTCCATCACTCACATTCCTGAAGAGGGGCCCTGCACACGGAGCAATGAGGTGTCCAAAAAAGCCAAAAGCTTATTAAATTTCTATATTACAAGAAATGCAAAAGCACACCCACAAACACGAACACATACTGCAGACTGATATCACAGATGCATGCTCTTCTTTCAGCCTCTCTTCTGTCACAAGCAGCTCAAAGCTATTTACCCTCCAGCGGCTGCTGGAGGCAGTCGGCCTGAGTGTTATGCTCTCTAAGCCCTGTCCATGGTGCTGAAGTAGCTGCTGGCACTTCCATCATTACTCCTCTCTGGCATCTACAACTCCACTGCAGGCTATGAATGCACTTATAAGTGACAGCAGCATTTCACTCAAAAGTGAGTGGGGGAAGAAACAAAAAACATACACATAAAGAAGCAATGGAGAGCATATCGTTTCCCCCTTTGGCAGTTTGTGTGGGCTGCACTGTTGGAGTTGGAGCTCTGAGGTGCAAATGAAGGCTTGCTACAATATATGCAATGTAATTCAACATCCTATATCTAATGTAAAGTGTAATTTGCAGCTGCAGAAGCAGGTTTTACTGTGCAGAGGTAACAGAAGGCAGCCCTCCACAGATACCTGCTTCTTATTCTGTTGCCCCAGACAGGCAATTACACTGTAGTCTCTGCTGTGCAAAGCTTTGATAGACACCCAGACGTATGGATACACACAGCTACTCACAAGTACACACTAAAACACACAGACACATCCCCCTCCGTGAGGCACATCAGCCTCGGAAAATTAATGTATACACTCAAAGTGCATCCACAAGAACGTGCACAGACACGTACATATGCATATTAACATACAGCCCCTCACACTAAATCACACGTTTACGCACACCTTTACATACACACAGGCACACACACATCCAGGCCTTGACAGCAGAGCAGGAGAGGCAGGCGACAGGGGAAGATGTCTGTTCTCCTCTCCCTCCTCCCCTTCCCTCACCACATCTAAGGACTTCAGTGAAAGTGTGAAGGCCCGTCTGATTGCAGCTCGAGCTGTGAGAGCTGTGTTTAAAAACAGGAGGAGAGAACGGAGGGGGAGCCATTTTCAAATCACCTTCCCTCCTTCAGTGGAGATGGAGCGCAAAACGCCGCAGAGACGGGGAAATGAGAGGAGAGCAGGGATGTGCCGGTGGCAGGAAGGGGGGTGGAAAGGTGTAGGTACTGAGAGGGCAAATTAGATGTATATTGAATTTTTGATTGTGCTTAACAAAGCTTTGCTTGTCCTATGTGGCGACGCATTATGTTAGAGACTCACTGGAATGGTTTGATTTGGCTGAATGGAACCTTTGCCCTGGGACTCCGTTTGTAGACATGATAATGGAGACACTGTAAGATAAACATGTATGAAGACTGACTGCACTGGGACTCTGACTTCCCAACATGAAAAGAGGAACCATTAGTTAAGCAGGAATGTGCATGTAGGACTGTGCTGTGCAGGGCTGCCTACATACATTAATAATTTATTTATGTCCACGTTAAAAAAGAAATGTACAGGGACACAAATATTACAGCTGCTGTAAAGATACATTCAGCAAAATCTTGGACAAATACACGTATATTTGACAGCTACCAATGACAGAGAGACAGCACAGAATTTTTGCAAGCCGTTGAGCTGCCTTTTTGGGCATCCGGAGTTGTTGGAAGCCTCTTATGGCCAGCCTGTGGACGTGTCCTAAGCTGCCAAAAACAAAAACAAGTAGATTGCACATATAACCTAGCTCTGAGGTGGTGTATAGGAACAGCTGGTTTTTGATTACTTTGGTCATGAAAGCTTCCTCTAAGCTTGAATCAAAGGTGCAGGCCTCTTTAAGAAGAGAAACTGATTTGGAGTCTTTATTAACAACAACAACAACAACATCTGGTGTGCTAGCAGAAAAATGCGAAAAAAATTTCAGGGTTATCAATACAAAAATGAAACCTGGAACGTTTGACACAATGTACAAACAATGTTTGTACATTCTCATTGAGAGTGGAAAATGTTTGGATATGTCCTTTGTTATGAGGTCAACTATTCTATCGTGACGTGCTATGTAGAGTCCTTTACAGGCATAGCGGCCATTCAGAATGTGTGACATGGTTACTTCTTGTGTGGTGCTTCACCTATAAGACCATTTAAATGGTCCTATAGGTGAAGCAATGAATTAAAAGTTAAAACTTACATCAAACAAATATCATGCGATGCAAAATCCATCTGCCTTAATCCAGTTACATGATGTTATAACACTTCCAGATGAGGCAAAAGGATGGTGCTTTCTTACTGGCTCTATGGGAGACGTGACTCTGCCCACTTAGGAGATGGGAAGTGTATATACCGTTTAACACCATTAGCACAGCGTAGAATAAAGGATCTTGTGTTAATAGATGACTATCTTTGGATGCAAGCAATGAGGTATATGGGTGGAAGGGAACCAGACAGAGAGGCTGACTTTGGTGGAAAGGATTTGTAATCTGGCTTTTACCGTAAATGTGACAATATCCTCATTGACAGCAGCGTTCCTGAGAAATGAATGGGAAACAGAGTGGTCTGCAGAATGAAGACATGCAAGTTTTCCCTGAAGTCACACACACACACACACACACACACACACAC
>JAPQLA010000002.1:22840024-22860111 GCA_029822935.1 Naso vlamingii | reverse complement strand
ACTTATCCACAAAAAACAAACAAAATTAACCTCCTCTATCATTTGCAATATTAAAAACAATAACTCTGCTACATTGCATCTTACATGATTCCATCCCATGTATATATGACAACAATGTTAATGTTTTATGTTGACCAGATGCAGAGGATGATGGCCCTCAAATGTTGGGTGCACAAGCGCCGTTTGTCAGTGTGTGAGATGTCAACTGCACAGGCAACTGTTGCCTTTATCACAAGCCAGAGAAAAAAATTGGCGAGCAGGTGGGATCAGTTGGCCACAGAAAGCTGTTTCTCTGCCATCAATGGGCTCTTGTCTGCGCCAAGGCATCTGTCCACCTGGGTGGAGCCTGTGCAAACACACCTACGCATGAATGAGAAGTGACAGATGCTTTTCCTCGCAGCGTGTTCAAAGTCCAACTGGATTATGAAATTTAAAAAACGTGATGTGAAAGTGTGATTTTTAAGAATGACGGAGCAATTTTAAGAGAAAGAAAGAATTATTAACGCTTGGGATATCTTTTTATTCCTCAACCCTAATCCCAAAAAAGGATAAGATGTGTGCAAATCGTAAGCAAAACAAGAATTTAATTACTTGGAAACAAACTCTTTTTACTACTTTCCAAACAGGTGTTTCTGGAGCATTTCACAACTTTCCCAGTCTTTTGCTGCCCCTGTTCCAACTTTTATGAACAAGCTGCCAGCATCAACTTCAGTATGAACATTTAATTACAAAAAAAAAAAAAATCAACAAGTCTAATCAAATTAACATTAATTGTTTTGTATTTGTACCATTTTTAATTAAGTGTATCTCAGAATTTATTGGCAAAACAAGTTCTGTTTTATTTGTTCTGCACGGCATCCTAACTTTTTTGAAATCCAGCCTGTTAAACAAAAAACTTTTTTAAGCCAATAAATGACTGCAGCATGATCGCAAAGCAGAAAAGTAATTATTAATGTCGTACTGTAAGCTTAAAAATGTGAACGAACAGCGTAACATTGGAATTTCAAAGCAAAACATGTTGAAAGTGTCAACAGCAAAGAGTTTGAATAAGCACATTCAGCACAAAGCAAACACACTCCACACCCACGAATCCACACTGATCCACACCAGGCTGTTGGAACACAATCATTTGAATAAAGAACAAACATCCCTGTGCTTATGTGCTCAGGGGTTTGTCATTTAACTTACACAAATACAGGGTGGAGGATTTACATACAGTATGCGAACACAAGCAGAAGGGAAGCAGAAGATTCACACATGCATCAACTTAGTTACAGACAACCACCGAGTGTTTGTCAGCTGAGCTGTTGTGCGCCTGTTTTTAGCTACATAACATGCACTCATCCTTCTGTCGGATGAGTGTGTGTGTGTGTGTGTGTGTGAATCTAGCTGTGTCTCTGTCTGTGTCTGTCTGCCACATGGCCCTCAGTCTGTTTGTGCAGCCCAGAGGTCTGTGCGATCTGGAGGTCAGTGTGTGTGTGTGTCTTTAATGTCCCATGGCGCTGCCTCGCTCACATCTGCATCTCCTTGTGTCAGCGAGAATAAACATACACACACAAACCCCACGACTGTACAGCAAATGAACAGAGGCACATTGAAAAAGGTGGGTTTCAGAGTCTGACACAGATTAATTTTCAGTCCTGTCTGTCTTTCAATTTCCTGGCAATTGCCTTGCTGGATAATGACAGCAGACTCTGACAGTGTGTGACCTGTTCGGCTGCAAACCTCAGGCTCAGATCAATGCCTAATAAGTGGCTCCTCTGCAAAATGTGGGGGAGGGAATGAAAGGTGCAAATAACACCATTAAAGTGTTTTTCGAACCCTGTGAAAATTGCCCACAACTGGGTGATATTAATTGCTGTTAGCACCGCGGGCTGGAATTAACTGTCAGCTAGGAAGAGATAGCAGTTGGGTGTCCATCAAAGGCTTTTCTTTTTATTACAATGTATCAAATTAAAAACGAAAAAACAGCTGACAGCAGAATGCGTAACATGTTCCTTGCTGTTGCATGGACTACGAAAACGGTCGTCCTCAAGACTCTCAGCTGCCGCGAAAACTCTGAGCGCTATGTGTTCCATTCAACACGCTTTTTTCTTTGTTTTGTCTCCGCTCATCAAAAGCTCAATAACCCTCCACCTGTCTGCCTGGTCCCAAACCCTACGGCAACAGAAAGACGAACCCGGGGGGACAAAGCAAGCCATTGACACGGTGGGACGTTGACAGTCTCTGCTCTGTGTGACAGGACACTCCTGTTAGATTAACCCCCTGTCACCTCAACAAACTCTATTTGTGTGCGTGCGCGTCTGTGTGTGTGTGCACACGTCTCGCCTTAGCTTCGGGACAAACAGGTGGCATGCTGTAATGAGCTGCAGACGGGGTCACATCAGCAGCAGAAGCTGCAACTGATGACAAACAAGCCCACCAGGAACGAGACTTGGCTGGGGAAACAGTCGACTCAGTCTGTGTGTGCGTGCCTCAAAGTCTTCTGAATCCCTCTTCACCCAAAAAGCCTTCAGATCCTTCTCAAAACACGTGCAAGGCTGCTGAAACTTTAGAGTGTAACTTTCACAGAGGCTCAGCCCCATGAAAGGGTTACAGTGTGGAGACAGCTGTCAACAGGGGGGAAAGTCAGGGAGAAGCGGGGGTGTCCCTTATGGAGCTGTGTCTACAGACAGACAGACAGACAGACAGACGGACAGAGAGAGCATGCTGTCAGCTGATACACATTCAAAAGTAATGCGGAAGAGGGAGAGCAAAGCAAACAGGCAAGCAAAAACCTGAGAACTGAAAGAACACAGAATAAGAGAGAAAGTGTTTTTTTTTTCTGTTCACTGTATATACTGTATGTGTGTGTGTGTGTGTGTGTGTGTGTGTGTATTGATGTTCAGACCAGCGTGAGCCAGTAGTGGAGGTGAGGGGGCCGGGTGAGGGAGGGTTGTGGGGGATCACAGCAGCTGTTGCCCAGCACACGCTACAGTCACTCAACACAGCAGGGCTGCACAATGAAGCCCCTTCTCCCACTGTGTGTGCATGTGTGTATGTGTATTTGTGAGCTCACGTACACACACACACACAGACACACACAGACACACACTGCCATAACGGATGTGCAGATTGTTGTTCCTGTGTTTTTAAGGGGAGACAAAGACGCGCCGCATGCGATCTGAAATCGTATCCAACTTTTTCTGCTTTCTGTCTTTGTTTCCCAGGAACACAATCGCACCCACAGCTGACCTGAGACAGACTGAGAGTTGTCAGTTAGGAGTACTGCGCTACAGTAAATGAATGCTAATAAAATTCCCACTAAAGATGACCTTAGCGGGGGGTTATTCAAGCAGACGGGCTACAGTGGCTTTGCATACTGGAGCAAACAGGCTGACTGACATGGGTTAAAACAATAGCTTCCTCTCTTTCAAAGGCTCAAGCTGGATAGACTCAGGCTTCCATTTTTATTGCCAGGCTTTCACGAATGCAGGGGTGTCATGTTTTTTATTGAAATCCATAGCTAGGGATGTGGGCACCAGTGTTAATGCCCCATCTTAAAGTATCAATGGCAAGATTTTTTTTTATGCAAAAACACAAAATTTAAATCAGAAAACTACACAGCAGCAGTGGTCTGTTGCAACCTAACATGATTTTTTGTGTAATTAAGTCTTCTATATTCAATCTGGCACCTCTTGCAGCCATTTGGGGCCACCAGCATGAGAGCTTTCCCTGTGCATCTGTTATAAATAATGGATTTAGCTTATTTTTGTTGCAGTTGCGTCTCAAGAACAACAGCTCCGCCGACAACAAAAACCAGGGAGGTGACAGTTTTGCGACAGAGAGGCAGTGGTGTGGGCACTGCATAACAAACATGCTGCTGCCTCTATAGCATATGAAGAAAAAAGGCCAGAGAACACAATTCCCACTAAACATATTTTCCACCGTTATTTCCGGCCACTTGTGAATGAGGACTCCATTTCAGCTCCTCTGCCCCGCTGCACTGAAACCAAGAGAGGCTCACTGCACCTCTGTGATGGATAGGGGCACAGGGGCAGGACAGGAAAAGGAGGCGGATAAAGAAAGACCAGGGGAAAAAAAAGGGATAAAGGAGGACAGAGCGGAGTGGAAATGGTCCATTGCTTTGTGTTCTGATGAGACAGAGTCTCTGTGGCGCCAGATGTGCCTCGCCATGCTGAGCGAGGGAGAAAGCAGCAGAAAGAGAAAAAATCCCACCGTCACCAGTAATGCAGAGGAAGCGATTTTGCAAGCTGTTGCCAAGGCAACAGGCCTGGCTCTGACCTCAGGAACACCCCCACATCCACCACGACTCCCCCCGAACCTTTCAAACCTTCAGCAGTGCACGGTAAACAGCTGGCACCTCTGGGACTTACTGCCATCTACACCTCCTTTAATACATGTATAGACACACACACACACATATACACACACACCACAGCGGCTCCACTACACCCTATCCATTTTTAATGAGAGTTAGCCAGGCTACCACGTCACTGGAATGAGACACATCGATCATGAACACAATACCCATTCCAGCAGAGACGGAGAGAGGGGAGGCATGGAAGGGGTCTATATCTGTAGGCTACTTGTGTGTGTGCTTGGGAGTGTGTTTGAGCGGGCCTAATGACAAAGGCACAAAAGCAGAACAAATACTTGCTGCTGAGTGAACAAAAAACAATAAAATCTACATGGCCCTGTGTCTCTCAGTCCCACATTGATTCTGCAGCCAGTGTTTCCCGTGTCCAGGCTAACTTCACACTGACAACTGAGACGTTTCCCGGAGCAGCCGCTCTATAATCTGCTCTTGTAATCCCGCTGCGGCTCCTCCTAAGGAAAGCAGCCACATCTCCCTTGTCTCCTTTGTGCACTCTCTTCTTTCTTGGCCTCTTCTCCTAAACTCAAATCCCTCCACTGTACTCTCTAAGACCCAAACATATCCGCTCTGTTCTGTTGTGGCAGAGCCACCTCATCCAGCTCGCTGACATCCACCCACAGAGAATGGCGTCCTCTCACAGTTTAGAAAAATATCAACTCTGCATTGAAAGCAAGGGCTTTCTTAGCCCTATCTGACATTGCTTAAGCAATTTCACACAGCTTTCAAAGACTGGAAATGAGAATAAATTACTTTTCTAGGTGTTTTTTTTGCAGTAAAAGCCTGAGGTCAGTCAGCAGTTCAACCAAATCATCAATACCCATCCTAAGCCTGGTTGGCCCTGAGAAGAGAGGTGAAGAGGTTGTGTTGAAGTGTTGTGGCTAGTCCAAGGATAATCAGTCCTCGAGACTCACACCAATTACTCCCAGCCTGATTAAGGACAAGACAGGGGCTGCCGAGGGTGTTGATCCCTGGGAGGCCTTGAGTCGACAGTGCAAAGACGCCGCAACAGCTGGGAGCTTTGATGGCGGCTTAAAAACCCACATTCCGAGAGGAAATGTGTTAAAGTAATTAATTATGGCCACATGTGCACATAATGGCTGCACGTAAAAAATCCTCCTCATCACGTGAATGAAAAAAATCTACAGCCTTCATCCCCTGGAGATGCACTGTTGCTATCTGCAGCTCTGTGCTCCGGTAAAAGGAACAGCTTTTAAAATGCTTGTTTTTGTTGTTGCTCTTGTAGCAGATGTCAGAGGGCTCCCTGACAAGTCGTTTGAGAGAAACAAGTTTTGTGCAGCAGAACACAATATTGATTTTTTATTTTTTTTGTTTTTGGTACGGTGTTACATTTATTAAAGAACTGTCTAAATCACAAATGCAGGATGGCTTTTGGATAAATAGAAGTCAGGAGAATTCAACAGGAAGTACAGTACTAATGTGCGTTAGTGCTTTTTCTGAAGGTCAGACCCTTCTGTACTTCCTAAATAAACAATTTTAAAGTAGACGAGGCAGAATTCAGTGCAGATATTACTGATTGATTTTAAGCGGCTAAACCTAGGAAGGAGAAAAAGGCTGAAATGAAGTAATACAGGCTGCCTCATCTACAAACAGCCATCTCCCGTACTTCAGAAAATGATTTGGTGTAAAAAACGAGGAGCTTTTAACCTTTATTGTCACAACCAGCTCTCTTAGCCCATCTTTCTTCAGTTTTTCTCTATTGTATTCACCGACTCACAAAACAAAACACACACGCAGACAAAAACACACACACAGAGTCATTTTGTTTATTGGATTTGGCCTGAGCCTCTAGATTTGGGTCAATTGAAAACATAAAGACACTGTAGCACTGCAAGACTGGGTTTAAAGAAACAATGAAAGGCAAAGGAGGGGCAGACAGCGCCAGTAACTCTCGCTGAATTGATACTAGACTGCCGTGGATATCTGGCTATTACAGTTTGATCAAGCAGAACTACTGTTTCCAAATCCCCCATGCCAAAGAGAATCCCACCCACGCCCAAACCTCCACCTCATATTACGGCTACAACCCCCTGCTTACCCCTTCAGTACTGGGCCAGCCTGGACCCTGGCAGCTCATCAGATGCAACAGACTGGTGGGAGACAAACTGCCAGGCAGGAGAGAAGGGGCGGAACAGGTCAGGCGTGTGCCTTCTGACCGCAATTTGAACTCTGGAGCTGAGTGGCCATTATGTGTTAAGGCCGACCCAGGGATGTTAACTATGTATTTAAAGCGGTAATAATACAGTTTAACAGTCCTTTCATGACATTTCTTGAGATGAACAGTCATTGTTGTGGCGTCTGCGGTGGACTTCATGTAGACGAGACCTTTGCATCTTTTCCTAAGGATCTGAGGATGTAAGTGTCTGTGGGCGGCGCTCAAATGTCTGCCTGTCGAGTCTTGGTGACTCTTGCTGCTCAGGCTTAGCTCCTCTTCTAATTATTTCAGAGGACAAGGTGCTGCTGGGGCATGAATGTAAAATATGTCATGGAGAATAGGACCTGACCGATATGGGTTTTTTTGGGCCAATGTAGATACCAATATTAAGGCACGAAAAAATTCCAATATCTGATTTATCACCCTATATTATATAGGCCTGTACATACACAGTATTAGCTGAATGTGGTTATCAAACACTTGTGACAAAGATACGTAACGGAGGCAGGATTTATTACATTTTCACAAACTTTATTCCTTTATCTTTCACTTTATTTTTTTCCTTCAAAAAAACATTTTCTTCTTGATATTGCACATCATTTTGACATTTGATCTGATATTTCAGTCATGTGATATTCAAGCTGTTTGATAACTGCTCTAATGCACTATGATTTTTCACAGTGCATATGTATAATTCTGTACATTTATTCATTTTCAATGTGTGTTTGCAGATATGTGTTTTTCCACATATTGTACGGTTCATCACATGACAGGACTGTCCTCTGCTGGACAGACTACGTGATCACACCATGTTAAAGCACTAGTCCAAGTACTTTTCCCAACCTTAAAAAAAACTGTTTTATTATTGACGCCTATCGGAGGAAACATACACAGATACATTGTCGACGGGCCAATATCATCTGGTAATATCAGCAAAGCAATGTACCCATCAGGCCCTGATAGACAGGATATCAGATGAAGTACTTTTGTGTAAAAAGAGAAGTAAAAATTTAATTTGTATAAAAATGATGAAGATTGTAACATAGCTATTTTGGTAGGGATGTCTGAATTATCGTCAGCCCCATACCTTTGTTAACCAATCCACAACAAGCATATCTGAATGAAGACTTTAATACTCATCCCTGTACACATTTCTGTACTGTACAGTTTTGTGTTACTTAATGAACTAATGTTTGGGACCCCCCGTTAAGATGATCTAAGATTGTGCATTTAAATTTTATGAACTTTGCATTTGTACATTTTACAACTAGGACCTCCAAAAATATATATATATTTTTTATCCATTTTCTTGTGCATTTGGGTGGAAAATTCCCCTTTTGGCCTCACACAGTATTGCTTGTAAAGTTTTTAGACACACTCCATACAAAAAACACACACTGCATGCTTGCACAAACACGACACTGAATTTCGGCGTGTGTCCCCTGGACTGACGGCCAACTGTGTGGATTAAAGACAAAGCGGGGCAGCCAGCAATAAGGAAGGTGGAGCAGGGAGATGGGGCTGTCTAATCTGTTTGTGTGTGTTTGTGTGTTTTGGTATTACAGACTGAAGGACTGGAGGGAGGAGCCACAGGGGGTTGTGAGGCAGTGGAGGGAGCACGAGCATAGAAATAATGGAGTGAGGGAATCGACTCTCGAGGAGGATGAAAAATCCAAACAGTCGATACAGCTAGGAGTGTATCAATTATGTATGGCTTCAATCCTCTTTTTGGGCAAGGAGGAGGGGAATAGGTCAGATCGAAGAGTGGGTGTTTTTGTGTGTGCTTTGATTGTGTGTGTATATGTGCTTTAAGGCTGTTTTTGTATATATATTACAGACCACTAAAGCCGAAGTGCCGACAGCTTTAATAGGCTCCTAAAACCATTCAATAACATATCAAAAATGATGTTTATAAAGCACAAAAGCATGTCGAGACATCTGATTTTCAGATGTCTTTCTCCAGTCAATCCATAACTGCATTTTTCACTCTTAATAACCAACTTTAATGAATGCTGCACCAGCTAATAACCTTAGCAAAACATTCACTCACTCATGCATGACAGCTGGAGATACCTTCACAGCCTTTACTCCTCTCCAGACCTCATGTGATCCCTCTTATACAAGGTAAAGATGTTAAGTCGGATACTGGTGATATGATCTGAAAGTCCTCGTTTTTTTCCCTGCTCCTCTCTCGCCTTTCTTTTGCACTTATCACCCCATCTCTTCCCCTGGTCTCTTTCCCCACTCCTCAGCGCTCCCGTGTCCCCTATCCTTTGCGGTTCCCAGTTGAGGTGGCCTCGTTACTCAGTAACTCATTCAGGAGGCTTAAGGGAAGAAATTACATCCGTGCTGCCTTAACACTTTGAACTATCAGCCCCCCGTCTACTCTGCTTGCTCACTGGCACTGGTTTAAAGGCCCAAACTGACATTTAAGAGATGGAATAAGGAAGCTGTGAAAGTGAAATATATGTGTACGTCAGTCATGTGCAAAGACAGCTGTGACATGCTAACATACCATGAAGACACATAAGCCATGTTGCCATCTAGTTGTCAGGAAGACAGAGTGATTTAAAAATTCTGAAATGTTGTAAAACAAAGAAATGTGAATTTTAACATCTTCATCAAAAGGTATGGAGCTGGTGTAACAGGCTGTGCATGGCCTTCGTAAGTTAACTAGAATCAAAACCAGCTGCTTGCCAGCCCCCATAAACCAGAGGAAGAGCACGAAGAAAAAGAACAGCAAAACCAAAAAGCAGAAGTAGAAAAAGAAGAAGAACAAAAAACAAAAAGGGGGGATGAAGAAGTAGAACAAGAACAACAACCAACAACAGAAACAAAAAGTATAAATAGAAGAAGCTGAAGAAGAAGAGCAGGAAAAAGGAGGAGGAGGAGGAGGAGAAATAAAACCAGTGGCCTTGGTCTTAACACTGTAACTCTCTCTTTATTGCTACTTTAATGTTTTTTCAAACAATGCATTTCTACGCATATTATAAATACTGTAGATGGAGCTTTGAATAATGGTCTTGTGTGACTAATAACGGTTGAGAATTTATTTTTATTTTTTTTATTTTTTTTTTCTGTCAGGCTGAATTCATACCTGCCAACCTGCTTCCACTCAGCTGCCATCAGACATCTAAACAATCATACATTAATGCTAATGGTTAGTGTGTCTGAAAAGCTTCCACTTTAAACCCTATCGTGACTCCTTAATATTAGCAGTGGGTTGGAAAATCGTTAGTTACTTCTGGTGAAAGCACTGGAGTGGCGAAAGACTGGAATTCAAGTGCGCTTGACCATCACTTGAGGTAAATTAATGTATACATAACGGAATGCACGAGTGACTTTGATACTTTCAGACTACATAATTAACCTGTTACAGTTAGCTGCTCCCACACTTAAGGCCTTTTTCTTCCATCACTGTCTTTATATGTCTCGGTCAAATGGTATTCAAAGTCAAAATGTCTGTCTACGTACCTGCTTCACTCATTATTATGATTGTTTACCTCCTCGCTTTTCAGTCAGCACTCAATTGAGCCTTTTCATACCTTTCTTAACCAGTTTTTTATCCACCTGTCTGAACTGCTTTTCCATACGACCTCCTTGCTGTTTGTCACTTCTTTGTACCTCTTTGTCTGTCTGTGTATCTCTGGCCTGTCTGTCTTCGTCCAACATGTCTGTGTGTCTCTCAGCGGGATCCCAGACTGTCAATGCAGCCAGTAATGAGGTGTATGCTTCAGTCAGCATGTGAGGAGTTAATAAGGAAGCAGCAGAGGCCATCACACATCAACAGGCATAAGTGTGTGTGTGTCTGTGTGTGTGTTTGTGTTTGGGGAGCCTCCCTGGCACACTTACAGCTGCCTGTCGACCAATGGGGGTATTGATTTGGAGGGAAAGGCAGACAGAAATGAATTCTGATCCACAGAGGGACTCCGCAGTACACGTCTGACTGTGTATGTTATTTTTTTGGAAGTGTGTGTGCATGGGTGTGTGTGCATGTGTGTGTGCATGCGTTTGAGCATGTTTGTTCTCTTTGTCTCAGCGTCTCTCCCAGTGAACATGATGTACATACAAATGAAGGGTTTGGTTACACCCCACTGCTCTCAGGGCTGTGGCTTGTGCATAAGTGTAAGCATGTGTGCGTGTGTGTGTGTGTGTGTGCTTCGATGAATGTTAGTCCGTGCACATGAGAAGGAGAGGTTGATAGGGAGGAAGAGCATTAATAACTTTGCTCAGGTGTAGAGGAACACTTCATGTAATCCCAAAATTCATGTGTATTGTGTGTAGCTGCATTAGGACTGCACGAATTGGGTTGAAATAACTATCACAATTCTTCTGATAAATATTGAGATCGGGATTACAATTATTCCTCGATTTCAAGGAAATTGTGAGTGTGATTAATATTCAATAACTTGCGCAGGAATAATTGGTGTGTCTGTGTATGTCTGAGGGGCATTTTTTACAGGAATGCATCCATGTGAACTCACATGCTGCTCATGTCTGCATGTGTGTTCCATACAAAAGCACTCCTCACCTGAGCTTCAGTCGTGATACATTAATGAGAGTCTACAAGTACTACCCAAGCTGAAAGACCTCCTCAGACCCTATAATAGCGCCTATGATTTAATCCAGTTTGATTCTATAAGAAATATATAGTGACAGAGGCTATGGGCAAACACGCTCCTGCAGTGAAGAGAAAAATATTAGATTTGCCTTCAAAGCAGCTCTGTGGGGTGAGAAGCAGAAAGAAAGCAGTGACTGATCTCCAGCGGTGTGTCTAAAAGTGCTTGGGTGTTTTTGTTTGGCAGAGGAGGAAAAAAATCAACATAATGAGCCCAAACTGCCTTTGTGTCTCACTCTCTTCGTCTCTCTTCTCTCTCCACCCTCTGTCTCTTTCTCCTTCTCATCCCACGACTCTCAGACAGCTGCTTCTGTGCAGCCAAATTAACTTCTTCCCAGTTGCTTTTGGAAAAAATGTGAAATAAGCATTTTGCCCCTGAGGGATTCACTGTGTATGGTTTCACATATGAACTTTAAACAGCTCCGTTTGCTGCCTCCATTCAGAGTGGAGGTAACAGTATTTGTCCACCACAAATCAGTCGTGTAGTTTTCAATCCCAAATCCCCCACACAACCCCATCCGTCACTCTGTGGCCCTATCTATTACCACCACATGATCCTTCTGGCTCCAAATATCCGATTTACAAGTCAGCAAGATGGGTAATATTTCAACAGGCTGTCGGCAGACACACTGTTTAAATCACTGGCCTTATCTGGCCTGTGCTCTTTCTAATATTTTTCCTCAAATATTGCATTAAAGATACGCTATCCATCCCCGCACATTCATTTTCTCCCTTTAGCAGAATGTGTGTCTGCGTATATATCAGACAGAGATAATGCTTGTCTGCGAGTGTCTTTGTGTGTGTGTGTGTGTCTGTGTGTGTGTGTTCTTGCACATCTGAGGACAGATGGACTGACTGCAAGCAGCACATGTCGTGTACAGTGCACTTATTTGAATGTAAAGGATGAACAGAGGCTTTGCTGCACACACATCTGCAAATGATAAACTTTGCACGGTACAATTTATGGTTTTACATCTATATAATTCTTCTGGCCAGCATGAGTCCATAGAGGACACCTGACTTATTTTACCATCAAACAAACATTCACATGGGCAGTAACACATAAACACACACATACACAGATGCAGACACCCACACACATGCACTGTACAATACTACATCCATCACTGGGGCTCCAGCTGACAGCTCTGTCAGAATGAGCCGCAGGGGAGAGGAGAATGGCATTGTGGGATTGAGTCCTCCCATCGGACGCTGCACTGACAGGAGAGAAGAAAAGGGAAGGAGGGAAGAGAAAGGGGGGAATGAAGTGGGGGAAATTGGGGAATGTGTTGCAGAGCCACAGAAACAGGAGAAAAAAAGAGAGGAGAGGGAGAGAGGAAGAGAGGCTGGAGCTGACATGGGTAGCCCATCAAAACAAGCAACACTCCTGCTGTAGCCTGTTTACTAAGACTGGCCTTGTGAAGGACAGACAAAGAGCATATTGCAGACCTGGCGGCGTGGCCGCATCACACACACATATAAACACAAAAGACCTCCTCAGGGTCTGCCAGACTCCAGCAAATAAACCAAAGCGCTGGTCAAAACACACAACAATGTACTCAATGACAAATGCACAGAAGGTGCATGCGTGCACACACATACAAACACACTTATTCACTCCTTTAGAAGGCAGCTGGGGGTGCAGTGAAGTGAGCTGCCAGCCCCTCCCAAGCAGGAGAGATGAGACTACAGTCAGCCTGAGACCTCTAAATAAACACCTTTACCACAGGGCCGGGGACCGATCCTGCTGCTCTCCACTGATGTGTGAGCTTGGCTTCAAAACTAGACTCTTAACTTGCTGATTGCTGCCCCATCTCACTGCTAAAGAGGAAGCCAATTGACAGACGTAAAAAGAGGCAGCGAGAAATAGCAAGAGAGTCAGTGAGACTTGCAGACATGGCCTCCCCCAATTATAGACCGAACATTGCCACTCTATTCACTTTACTCTTCGCCTGGCTCCTGACAAATCCTGTCGTGAATTCTTCAACCAGCACTCGTGTTTCTCCCTGACACTCTCTAGGCTCTAATTAGGCTTGTAAATAATTATTGCAATTAAAGCCTACAATTAGGAGGAGTGAAGCACTGCCATTAGTTTCACAATAAATGTCATGAACATTCTGCATAGGCACTGGGAGGAAACAGACAAATGCGGTGCCATTATAGAGGCAGACAGACAGTGTGAATGAAAGAGACAGAAAGAGAGAAAGGGGGGTATATGAAGGCAGTTGACATACTCACAGCTCTTAATTATAGAGCTGATTATTCTGGCAGGATGGCTCCTGGACTATTCCTTTGGCTCACATTCACAAAGTGACAAAGTGTGCATGCGCAAATGCACACGCAATCATTCAGCGTACAAACACAGCGATGCAATATCAAGTAGAAATTGAAACTGGAGCCGAATCAGAGATAAATTGCACAGTTTTAGATAAAGAGTGGCAGATTTTCTACTCAAAGTGCTAGAGTGATGATTGTCTGCCTAAAACTGACAACAACTATTCAATATTAAGTTAAAAATACTAGTAATTATTTTCCTCCTTAAAACACTGCCTCGCTCTCCCACTCTCTGCCAATCAAACACGCATTTATTGATTAATTCAAGAATCCTCATGGGTCAAAATCGTAGCCTACTGGCCTGGATGTAAAAATTTGATTTTTTCTTCAGGGTCTCCTTTGTGGGAGCAACAGTCGGCTGGCTAATGGCAAACTCTGGGAGGCAGAGAGACAGACAGAGGCAGAGGTGTCAGAGAGTCTGAGGATCAGGTATCCTTTTCCTCATTATCTCATATTATGTCAGGGGGCCACTGAGAGACTATTGTGGGGGGTTGGGGTGGGAGACAGAAGTTTTTTTAGCTGGTATGCGCAGACAGACACACACATGATCTTGAAGCGAGACAAAAACACGTCTCTCTCATGCGGGTCTTGGAATCCCTTAATACAAGACTTGACACTATTAGGTCTATTTTTTTACCTGAAGCAGATGTCAAGCTACACGCTGCTTGTTTACTGACAGCTGCACAGTCTGCTAACACAGTCTTCGAGCCGAGTCATTGAATTCACAGCTTGCACAGAGCATTGCTATGGATTGACCTCTGTAGATATAGCTGCAGACTTGGGTGTGAAGGTGGGCGAAGGGGGAGGATGGATGAATGGGGGAATGGGAGGTAAGAGGGGGTTCAGGCTGGGACCTGGGTGCACAGGCTTCTATTAATTAACAGCTTGATGGGGGCTGACAGGACGTGTGCTGCTATCAAATAATGAGGTTAGGATTGGCCAATGGTTCCAGGGCACAAAACCTGATTAACACTAATCCGAGCTTAAGTCAATTAACAATGCCTACTCAGGGACTCATGCAAATGAGGTGCCTTTGTTAGGTTGGCTAGCACAGGGGGACCAAAGAGAGCTCGGCACTCAAACATGCAAAACATTGCTAGAACATCGCAAAAAGGTGAAAGGATACTCACATCAGTCATCATGAGAGAGCAATAGCTGACTAGCAGTGTTCAGGCAGATGGATGCCATAAAAACATGATTCATTAAAGGGGCGTCTCTACCTGACCTGCTGAGTGACCCTTGTGGGTTGATGGACCGACTCAGTCAACCCTTGAACTTCCTGCAACCCCTGACCTCACAATGCTAAGAGGCAGGACAGAGACAGAGTGCACATGCATTAAAGCAAAGACATAGAGTACATCACTTCTTCGAAGTCACTTTGGATAAAAGTGCCAGTGAAAAGCACGTTAATATAGCCACAAATCCTTTTAACACCCTATGACACAAACTGACTAGAAAATAAACTATTCTTCATATTATTATTCTATATTATTGCTTTTTGCTACTCTAATGGTTGACAGAGTTTGATCATATGACCCATTAATTGTCAAAATTAAAATATGGAATGAAAAAAAAAGCAGTCAAAGCTATATTTAGTCGAAAGAAGCAGGAATGAAAACTCAGACAATAATGAGTGCAAGATACAAAAATTAAATATGCTTAAAAATGGAGCCTGATATATTGGTTTAGTTATATTTTTGGCTGATATCAGCCCATGGCAGGTATATTGGTATTGTGGTAAATGATCTCTAATATGCACCACTATTAAAACTGTTTTGAAGGACAGAAAGAATGCTTAGTGTTTTAAAATGGTGCTATTATGTAGTTTGTCCAGCAGTGGGTGGTCCATTATTTAAAGACTAATAACTGACACATTTACTGTTTCATGCCCTGATGTTTAGTATTAAGTTTGTTAAAATGAACATTGTCATGCTCCTTGTCACAAGTATTTGATAATCACATACAGTCCATACTATAAACATATGTGTTTTTGGGCAATGTATTAGTTTTTGGAATTTTTTTGCTTCCCAATATCGCTATCAGCAAACAAAAATCTACTTCACGACCTAAACCATTCTTTCAAGGTAAATTACCACTAAGCAACAGCAACGTGTCGTTAGCCAAGTTAATTTACTTCAAATTCCACCAAAACACTGCAAGATCACAAAAACTTACACACACAAACACACACATGCCTACACACACACAAAGCCCAAGATTAAGGGAGCTTGACAAGTGGGTCAGGGATGAAAGTGGTTTCTTCATGAAAAGCTAAATGGCATCATCAATAACACTGGATGTGTGTATTGACAGGGGAATTTATCCTAATTTGTCCTGGTGTCAATATCAAGTGAAGCTGTCACAGAAGCAGCAAAGAAGCTAAACCCGATGTTCCAAGCTGCAGCTGCAGCCCCTCCTCTCCTGCAACAGAGCACCTGTGTGAGGAAGCGGCCATGCGATTGATTTGCAGGCCCTCACCCCATGGCTGCCGAACTGACCCTGCCGCAGCACTTACATCCCAGATAAAACATGACGGTCAATCTATCAAGGCCATTGTTTGTTGTCTGATAGTTGGCTTTCCTGGAGATGTTTGTCTGTTGCTGAGGTCTGTCAAAAAAACAGATATGTGCTAGCAAGCTGTGGCAGCGGTTCTCCTCTCATACTCGGACCATGGGAAACAGATGTGTCCATATGTTGGCAAATGGCATCACAGTATTCTCCTGCATGACAAAGAACCATTGTTCAGGTCACTTATCTCCTGGAGTATACATGGCACCTACCTTATTGTTAGTTGTACCATGAAAAACAAACCTTATTTGACTTCTGTTGAAGGCCTTGAAGTGCCTTGAAGTCAGGTTCAATGTATCTTTCTCAACTCACATTCACATGGATCAAAATCCAACCACAGATGCAACAGGGGAATAAGGGAACTTATGAGGGAAAAATATCTCTCTTTTTCTCGCATTTCGTATTCAGAGGTAAGAAAGGGAAATATTCAGCATTTTGCCTTATTTGAACCTCAGTTGTGTGCTAAAAATCTGATTCTGGGAAAGGACTTGAGAGGGAATGAAAAGACTGCGGGACTTTACAGAGTTGCTAACTGGATTCAGCACACACAGATTTCTCTCTCATCCTAAAGGTGCCTTCTGATTGTCCTCTAAGCTGTAACAGAAGGTAGTCGAGTTATTAGGACTCTTTGTCCAAGTGTCACTGACTATCAAATTGGTGAAAACCACAGGGAAGAGGGTCAATAGTCAAACCATTGGTCTTGTTCAATCTCTGGCAGCTGCAAGCTAACTAACTGCCCTCGGGCCAACGTAGGGTCAAGGGACGGCGAGGCAACACTAGTTGAGCCCTGACAGCAAACAGATTGTACAGCTGACCCTGCTGTTATGGTCCGGCCAAAACCAACTAAATAAACAAGCAAACAATCAAACAAAAAGATGGGGAAAACATGACACATATTTAAGTCTTTGAATAAGTGACCTGGGAATGAGCCAGTCCAATCTGCTTTTTCTGAAGGGTGTAAACAGTAAAACCAGGAAACAAAAGACTTCCCACCAACTCTGCTGCTAGTCTCTTCTTTTGAGTCCGCACAAGCTTCAGCACCTACAGTGCACAGTGGAAGGCTGGCTATAAGCCATCATGTGTTTCATGCCTATTAAGACATGAAATCAGTGTGTCATACACACCAAAGTCTTGCATAATGATGAGGCAGCAGCATGTCAGCTAATCTGAACCTGGACGAGGTGTGAATGAATCCTATTTCCTCCTGTCTTGATAACCACTGAACCCATTTCCTCCCAATCTAACCACACCAGCCAGACAAAGGTTGCGGGGGATAAGGAGGAGGAGGGAGGATAACCAGAAAACTCCAGGGGGAAGGAGGGTGGGGTGCACAGAGGGAGAACAGGTTGAGAAGAGGCCTCATACAGAAAAAAAAAAAAAAAAGGTTTAAAAAAAGGAGAAAGAATCCATGCATGGATTTCAAATTTCACAGCTGAGCACCTGGAAGAAATTGCCAGGCTTGAAAAAAGAGGTCTTCTTTTCTTTTCTGATAATCTGTGAGCTGTAATGTTGCCGTTCCATACATGGAGCGGAGGGGGTGAGGGAGGAAGGACGCGCACGAGGATTGGAGGCTGAGGGTGTTTAATGTTTGCTAAAGAGCCAAGAGTGTATTGGAGAGTGACAGCAGCACATGGCTGAACGCCTCTATAGGGGGAGGACTGTGTGTGTGTCGATGAAAGACGAGTCTGTTTTACAAGCCAGCTCAGTATCCCTCAGTTGGTCATGCTAGCAAGAATTTCACACTTATCCTTATAAAGAGCTGGCAATTAGAGGGCCACTATTTCACTGAGAACACAATTACATCTGTTAAGGTTATTATGTACTCTTGTGCGCGTAGCCATGAACGTTACAAAAACCAGTGAGCTCTATTACAAAGTCAACACCTGCCTCTTTTCTAGTGGTTTAATTAAAACTTGATAAAAAGGTAACACTTATTTGTGTGTGGTTTTTCTAAGCATTTCTTTATCCATGTGTTCTCAAAAACCTTTTTTAGGCAGAATTTCGACCACGCTACAGGTATCACTTCAAAACCTTTTCAGATGTTAAATCCTGATTGTTCCCCATGAATAATACATTACAGCCCGGGCTCGGCAAACTGGCCGCTGACCAAAGCAACCGACATAATGCAGTGACTGATTCTCAACCGTGTGTGATGAGTGCTTGCCCTACTGCTGGGTGCCAGCGGCCATAACAGCACAATACAGCACAAAGGGAATGAAAAGGCCTCATAAAAATGTTGATAATCCCGGCCCCAAAAGACCCCATTCGATACTGGAGTAGTTGCTGCAATTTATCCCAGCGCGCTGCATTGTGTTGATAAACCGGCAACAAAGAGAGCGAATGCCGCTTACGGCCTCATGTGGGCCATGGTGTCAGGCGCACTTGTGTGTCACTCTGGTTGGCTTGAACTCCCAAAATGCAGCCCAGCACACACAAACACTCACAAACACGGGACTGGTCACGGTGTTAAAAGAAACAAGCAAGGCCCATTTGCATTCTCAGGCGTACACATGGCGTAAAAAGAAACAGGAGAAAGAGAGAGAGGGAGGAGTGGTAGGTAATGAATGAGAGACAGAGAGAGAAAGACACGGGCTCCAGTTGGCATGGGTGAAGCAAACACTCATGCAGATCCAGTGTACTGAATTTGCATGAGCTGGCAAAAGCCCCAGTGGTTTTTCTCTGCTCCAGCTGTCATTCACAAATAAATACAATTTTTTTTTCTTTACCTGTTTGATTAGAGCCTCTACTGCATTGTTCTGGCGTTACTGTCACGACCTAGCTTCTGGCTGTATGTACAGTGGGACTTATATCCATAAGGCAGCCCCTCAGTGCTTTACCTTGTAAAACTTGTGCATTTTTGTGCAGTACATACCACGCCTGCTTTGTTACAGCTGTGAAAGATGTGGTATTCAGTTTGAAATCTCCTGCTTTTGATGCAATATTAAATGCGGTGAGGTGTTTCAAGAATGTAAGACATTTCATGGGGCATTTCATATGACAGAGGAAGAGACAGAAAAAAGAGGAGAGGGAGAAAGTCGAGGACGTGTCTGCGAGGCAGCTCAACCGAATCTCCCGAAACAGCTCTGACCTTTTTCTCTCCATCACTGCGTTTGCCGCCGGCGTTGCTACCCAGCCAAGTACCAAAATCTCTGGATTATTGGTCTAAATTTAGAAGCAGTCTCACACACACATACTTGCGCAACATGACTCAAACATGTGATCTGGCAGAAATCCATTCGATGGATCTGCAGAATCGCAGGATGCACAAGGACACTTGGAAGATATAAAGCTCAAAGTGTGCCGTGAGAACCCAGATGTGATGCAACAAGCATGCTTTAGAGGTTTTTCAATAGAGGCACCAAAGCGAATATACACAGATGTCAGAAGATAAATCCTGAGATGAAAACCTCCTGCTATGTATTTCAGGACTGTCAGTAATGATACAGCACCCTACAGGAAGGCGCGCACACACACACACACACACACACACACACACACAGACACTCATTCTGCTCCTAGAGAAGAGAAAGTCAGTGAGCCAGGTCTTTTCATCAGTTCCACTGCGCTGCGTCGCACTGGGTCAATCTCACCACATCATTAATATGGTGGATGCTATTGTCATTACATCTACAAAACAAAAGCACAGTTTAACATGGCAGCACTATGGATCGAATATTAAACAGGGAGCTATTAAATACGTTTTGGGGGGCAAGTGAATGATGGTGTCTGGTGTGGGAGCGTTAGAACGAAACAAATGAGAACAAGAGAGAGAGGGAGATTCTTTGACACACTGGAAGATAACTCAGGATAGACAGTGAAAGAGTGAGAGTCTGAGACGGAAGAGTATCTATACATATGCAGTAGGTGTAATCTATATATATGCGGGTGAGAGAAAAAGGCTAGATGAAAAGCCTCCGAAAGCCTTTTGGAGATTCCATTTGAATACTGAATGGGGGACCGGTGTTCACATGTGTCTGTAATTATAGTTTTTTCTGTGCGAGTGTACACGTGACAGC
>JAPQLA010000002.1:22720026-22731674 GCA_029822935.1 Naso vlamingii | reverse complement strand
GGCTAGCACTTCCCACTGAGTTCCTGTATTTAAGCTAAGCTAATTAATGTTGGGCAAGCTCTGCCTGTCTCCTTCTCGCATGGTCAAAAGAATGGTATTTATCTTCTTATCTGGAACCAGAGATGGAGGCGAATGACAAAAAGAAAACAAAAGGTGACATATCCCTTTAAGATGCCACTCAGGTCATTGTTAATCAGGTGCTTGTTTCTCACGTGCGTCCACTGTCACCATATAACTTAATGATCCATTTAGTTGATAGATGAAAATCCAAAATTCCCTTTGCATATAATACAAACTTAGAACCCACAAAAGCAGCTTAAAACACAGGCAAAAAACATTTGGCTTGATGCTCTTATCACCCTCAACTAGCAGACAAAGAAATACACAACTCACCACCTGTCCATCCTGCAATTTGTAATTCCAGAATTCCACCCATGACCAAAATAATTATCAAATACATATGAATAAGTAAATTAATTAACATAATTAAATATATCTCATAAATTATATATTTTTATTTCTATTTAATCACATTATATTTCTGCTTTAGTTTACCAAAATGTTAAAATCCTCTCAAACGAAGTAGACCTTGATTAAAATTGCTTCTACAATTACCACTAATTCATCACACTTAACTGTAAATTATGGTGTCTTTATAATTGTTAAACGTCGGAGGGATGATCAATGGCTGATGTATAGAACTCATTGAAACAGACTTTAGGAAATACTACGTAGTTCAGGATGTAATGAAAAGATTATTAACAGGAAAGTAATTGCTAACCAATATGATGAAATTAATCACGGATAAGTAATGTATTTATGCAAGCAAGTCTTTGAGTAGCATTTTAAAGAACACAGTGTACATGTGGATTGCCTAGTTCAAACTCAATCTGAATTCTTGAACAATGTTTTACTGTAAGGTTACATCTCACTTTTTTTTCATGTCCACCTCATCATTTCACCCGCAGCTGTCTCTTGAAAACCGTGTACGCCTCATGTGAAATATGTGTGTGATGACACATACTTACTGCACATACTACTAGTTTATGTGTGGGAAGAGGTATTCATATGGCTGTTGTGAATTGAGCAAAAATCTTGCCCTAGGTGGTGTATCATAGTATGTAGTGATCATTTTTCTGGGAGACTAGTCCTTTTTGATGAACAGATCCTTGTTTACTCATTTTTGGGTGATATTTCAGTAGTATACGAGAGCTGCTGGCAGCACTGTGGAAAAAATAAACAGAAGAAAAAGTGAGACAGTTGCTAGTTTGAAACCATGAATAAACTAACAATTAAATGAAAAGATGAGATTTCAGTTTTCATCTTTTCTCAGACTCAAGTTGTGTGCACAATTTACACAAACAATGGCAAATTCACCACTGATTTCTTCCCAGTCTGCCTCTATGTGGTTTCTGAATTCATGATGAAATGCCTTCTGGATCAAAATCCATCAGAGGGAAAAACACTGTGCAAACATTTACAGAATATTGTACATGCATTGTGTGGTCTAAAACAAAACAAAACAAAGAAAAAAAACCCCCAACACATGTATGAAATGAGAGCCTAGGAAAAGTCTGGCAGTACAGAAAAGGGACAGTTGTCGATGTACAGAGAAATAGTAACAAAGTCAAAGTCAATTTTAATTTTAGCTGAATGCAAAAGTTTAAACCCAAAGCGTGTGACTGCAACACTGACCTTTCAATAAAACAAATCCATTATTGTACAAGAGAAACATTAATCTTTTGCTGATATAAGTTTGGCTTTTAAATGAGCTCTCTCAATAAAAGAACTACAGTATAGTGCACTCCAATAGCAGCTTTACTGTAATTTCATCTTTCAACTGGTTGTTATGACAACAATAGAAATGGAGGAGAGAGGCAGCCAGCAAATGCAGTGACACAAACATAAAGTGCTAGCCTTGCTTTAATGGTATGCCCATGAATAGCCGGAGAAAATGGCAGCGTAAGAGGCAGTTAAGTGACTTCTCTCTCTGCCAGCCCGGGGCAGAGACACGGGGGCAGAAGAGTGAAAAACAAAGTCTTTGTCCTGAAACATGGATGTTTGCATCCAGAGGACAACCCATGGCCTCAGGGCCTTCATTTCACTCCATTAGGTGAAGTGACCTAGACAAAATCGGGGCAAACATGCTGAAAGGACGCGCTGAGAAAGACAGTGGAGAAAAGACCAATTTTTTTTCATTTTGTGCAGACGAACATCAGCTCCTACACAATGACTGGTTGTCTGATGGCCTGGCCCGAAGGGAAACTTTTGCTTATGTGTATGCCAGTGTGTGATCATCTGTATATGTGTTGTTGTTGCTATAGTAGTCTCTTGAGACTTGTGTCGGAGATGTGTGACAGAGCTTGAAATGGCCCCCAGAAAGCAAAGGCCGTGTTGGACATGAACAGGGATGAAACTCTAAGAGGAAAACACTCAGTACAACAAAGATCTTGTCTCTATGGTGGCAGTGATTGTAGGTGTTAAGTTAACATGTAATGTCACTCAGTATGTTCACATGACGTCAGAGAAAATTGATTTTGTTATGTCAGTCCTGCTAAAACGGGACTTTTCTGGTTTTAGTCCGCCTGAAATTGTGCTAAATATTTTTTCTCAAAGTCGAACTAACACACTCAGAGAATGCTATTGGAAGGTGAATTACTCCTGCATGCATACGTCTCAACAGGACCCAGCCTGACCAAAGCGATCCCACGGTGGTCTTTGGCTTTGAACTCGAACAGCATTAGTTTGTAGAAGAAAGCCAGTAAGTAACAAAAATCCTGTAAGCACGAGAAGAAACGTGCGTCAAAGTTGTACCATAAGTAAAGCATAGATACGAAGTGTACAGCGCTGTGCAGTTGTCCATGTTTTCACCGTTTGACATGGATTCTAGTAGCTGCTTTCTAACTTGTTTGCAGCTTGTTTGGTTAACTGGAAGAAAGTCTAATGGCAACCAGCTGAACGGGGCATAATGCCTCCTACTGTAGTGGAGTTCAACAATAAATCAGTTCTCCCTCAGTACACTGGAATAAGGACAGTAGTCCAATTAAATGGCTATAACCATAGCTCCACTTAACTGTGCATGTAAACGAAGTGACTGTGTTTGTGCCCTGCACGCGGAGGACATGCATGTGGGTGTAAAAAGATTTTAATTACTATTGCAACCTCATTTTGGACTCTGTGGTTGAGTGGTCGAGTGTGACAGACACAGCTCTGAGGGTATCAGTGGGTGTTTTGGATTGGTGTGAGACAGGAGGACAAGACAGCTAAGGGGCCTTGCTTAACACACAGTGTTGGCCCGACAACCGCCCCCCCCGCGTCCTCCTGTTGCCACTTCTCTGTCTCTCCCTCTTGCTCTCCGAGCCTCTAGCCTTTTCACCCCGCTCTGATTAATGAGTCTCGTCAGGTAGCGTCCGTTGCCACTCACACCAATTAAGACATTAGGCCTTTCCACATGGCTTCATGCTCTTAAACAAACAGCAGGACCGCCGGGTACATCCACTCTCTCACTCTCGGCAGGAGCAGAGTCCCTCGCCCAATCAGTGTCCCGCTGACCCAGCGGGAGCTATGCTTGTCCTCATTGGGGAGGACAGGCAGAGAGACGGTCTTGAACTGGGCCTGTTAGCCACCTACAGTGGAACCCAGCACAGAAAAATGGAGCAATCAAAGCTGAGTGTCAAACAATCCCTGTGTGACAGACAGCCCTCTGCAGAGATCTCCTCCTGCTCTCTGTGCATGTGTCTGCGTGACGCCGCTGCAGGACAGTGCCGGTTCTGAGCCTAAGTCTTAATTGGATCGACCACTAACTGGCTTTAGCAGTGCAACAAGGGGGAAAGTAAATTATTAGCTTGACTTGATTGGATGCTTTTATCCCTGATTCTCAGCAGACCCTTGAAAGTTAATTGTCTCTGACCCTCTGCTGCCCATGTCAAGAAACTCTTCAGACCTTGATTGAATACATTATCCTCCCTCTGAAGTGGACAATAAAGCACCTTCCTCAGTGATTGAGTGTCCTGTGTTTGTGTAATCAACGATAATACCTAGTCAGTGCAGCTTCACTGGCAACCTGTCCCCTGCTCTGTGACATGCCCTAATAAGATTAGCCATGGATATCAGCTACTCGCATTATTCAGTAAAGATGAGAGGGAGAAAGATGAGCTGCTAATGTGCAGTGATTCGTTCTGTGTGTCCAACCGTGTTTCTGTGTGTCGGGGACGGGGCTGCACGCCTGTGGTCTTTATGTTTCTGTGCCCGTGGTGTTTGTAGCCATCACCTCACGTTAGCATGCCAGTCAATCAAGTGACGGGGGCCTGTCTCTCATCAAGGTTCTATGCATGATTGCCAATGCTTGGATGCGCAGAAATTTGCACCTCCTTGGAGAAAGGCCCCGCTGAGAGGGAAGGACTCATCTGTCACACAGACCACCGTACCAATTCACAATGACAGATGTGCAGTCTGACTCAAATGGAGGACAGCACAGTACAGGAGGCTAAACAGTAAATACATGTGGGGACACTGACAAACAGCTGCCATGAAGTGTTGGTCGACATGCTTGGTGATGATATATAATCAGGGCATGTTAACTGCAACACTTAGCTTTGTCCAAGGTTTGTATATTGATTATTGTCTCAATGCATTGTTTTAAATTTGCTTACATTTTTGGGCAACATTTTGTTATTTCAAGCACTTAATCACACTTAACTAAAAACTGCAAAGTTTTTCTGCAAAACAGTGTAGCAGAGTACATGCTTTAAGTCCACCTGAAATAGCATTTTGAGAGTATCTAACTTAATATAACATGATATATTTCCAGTATAAACAAAATATACAGCCGGGACGAAACATTAGGAGGAATTTGATTGGACCACTGAAAAATGGGATGTACAATAACAAAGATGGATTACAGGGATAAAATAAGTGTTACAAAATTAGCAGCTAACGTTAGCGTTTTTTCTGTCATGGAGGAACACTCATCTCCTTTATCCCTTCTGTTAACAGAGCAGGAACTGCAGGAGGTTGTGTAGGAAGACAAGGAAGGGGAAGAAAATGTTGCCCTTGTATTAAGGTCATATATGTTCGGGTCTTTGGTCCCTGCTGACAGCTGATGATACTATTGGTTGAAATTTCTCTGTGAAAGATGATGGAAGTCACGTGAGAATATAAATTTTGATTTAAAAAATACAAAAAATGATTTTTTTGTATTTTTTTGTTTTTACTTCATTTTATTTTATTTTGGGGGCTAATATGGTTAAGTAAGTGAACAATATGACCAGGGGTGTGATCTAAAAGAATGAAAAAGACATTTTTTCATTTCAGGTAGACTGTGAATATTCAAAAACAAGCTTCAGAATCTCAGGTTGTTTATTGATCTTTTTTGTTTGTAACTGTACTTTTTGAACTTGGATGTTTATAGCAGCTACAGCTTTCCAAGTAGAACCTTCAGAGAATGTGCTCGGCGCCGTGGAGCTTTTGTGTCTGTAATCATTTTCTTTTGTTGAACCCAGTCACATTTTCATCCATTTCGCTCCCCGGTGTAGTGCCACCAGGCTTTTGGAACTTTGTCAAATCTTTTGACCTGTAACAGAATGAAAAGGCAGACGGCAGCTACTGCGGCACTCAGGACCAGAGAAATTAGCAGAGAGAGGAAGGGAGTGTGAAATACAGGGGATAGAGAGATGGAGGAAGAGAGGCGCCACAGAACTGCAGTCTGTGCGCGTGTGCGTGAGAGCATGTGTGTGTTTGCAGAAGGGGGTGGGGGGTGGAGGGGGTGATGTTTTCTATGTCACCGCAGTCCCATATTGTCCCCAGAAAATGTCACTCTGCCCTTGGGAGGCAGCGCTCCGAGGCGAGACTCATCTGTCTGACCGCATTTACCGAGATGTTCTGTGGCCAGAGCCAGAGGAGCCTGGGAGGCGTCCCACTGCACTTTGTCTGACCACCAACACCCCTCACACTGATTGTCTCACAAAACCCTACAAAGGACTTGATCTTTTAGCCACAAAAGTGCTTATTTTTGGAAAGCTGTCATGCACTTATATTCATATTTCAATCCAGAGCAGCATAGATTGATGTATGTGGAAAAGTCAGTGATGCAGTTTGCATCTAAAATGACGCAAGTATTCAAACATAAATGAAAGAAAAGGATAAACAATGAGCCTATGATAAAGGCTGAAGGCTGGGAAACTATTTGACTAAAGTCAAAATGCAAAGTCAAAATTAATGGGTCTACCTGGGTTTTTTAAATGCGAGCCCACCAGCTTGAATCCATCTATTGACCCCATTCCCACTTCCCACTGGCAAGGCAGCCCTTCCGTGAATTTTATACAAAGGGTCTTATTTGGGATGAAGGCGTGCACTGCATTGTGTGGAAACATTGTTGTGATGTGAGACAAATGCCAGTCAATTTTAATATTTACTATGATAAGGGTCAAGTTTTGCAAAAGCTGGATCTGAGCGAAAGCAGTTGGCCTACGTTCGTTTCGCTCACAGGTTGTATGAAAGTGTAGGTGCTCAAATCCTCTTTACGTCAGAGTAGAAAAGATGTAACAATATTGTTAAGATTGCAGAGCAGAATATGAGTCATGAGCGCCTTAAACTGTTGTTTCACAAAATAACCTGTGTGTGCTGCACTCTTATGCCCACAGTGATCTCTGTATGTTGGATGATCTGGCTGTATTATTATTTGTTTAAACTAATTGCAGGGAGAGAGAGAGCGGTGTTGGGTGAGCTAGGTTGACTTTTAATGAAAGAGAGCAACACACTTCGCAGTTAATTTTAGCTTGTCTTAACAGAAACGGTCTATGCTTATACAAGCACAAGTCAGGCAGGAATCACTGTCAGCTCGGTTTCCTTTAGTGTTAACTCCTGTAATTGTAAAGTCCATCAAAAATTGAAATCCTGGATGTTATTAGACACCAGATGAAGAAGGAAAAGAAAGGCACTGAGAAATTCGTCAGAAATGAGCAGGTTCACCCGGGTCTTAAGTTTACATTAACAGCTGAGACGAGCTGAGCCGAGGTGAGAAAAACCAACGTCTACTGCAGGTTCAGTTGACCCGGGTGTAAAAGGTGAGTGTACCCATTCACACTGCACACAAAACCCAGATCTTACCGGGTTAACACAGGTTTCACTAGTGGAAAAGGGGTATTATTCACTATACTGTTTAAAACCTCAATAACTGCTTCATCAGTCCTCTGTAATGACATTCAAATGTACAATGTCTGTATGAAAATTTGACTCAACTGCGCAACGTCAATGGTCCGTCTCACTAAATGTTTGCTCTTCTTCATACTCGGCTAATTCAGCTATTTTTACAAAAAGAATCAGAGGTGAAGAATGTGACATAATGATGTTTTATTTCATTGAGCTTAGAGATGAGAAATTTAACTTTATTACTTTCTTCTTGTCATTGCACATTAAGTTGCTTTATGACAGGACATAATAGTCAACTTGAGTAGTTATAATAGGATAGTTTGTCATTCCAGAAAATGCATTGAACATGAAAACACAGGTACACACAGCTAATCCCAGAGGGATGAATCACCCATATTAGTGATGTCAGTTTGTGCAACACAAGCCTTTGGTACGAACATTAAAACAGACATCAAACCTTATTCTCTTGCATGGCATTTCTAGAATGGCTTGCATTCATAAATTAGTACATGAATACATAAATGTGAGTAATCCTCTAATCTCGTACATTTTTGTCATGCTGAAAGGCAAGCTGCGTTTGCTGCTGAGGATTAAAGCAACTCATTAAAGAGAGGCATCCATGATTGAAATAGGCCAAGAGCTCTTTTCTCTGAACCGAACGGAAGACAAAGAAGCTCAAGGAAATGAATGGTTTTATCAGGTCTGGGCAGAACCCTTGTCTTGTCTACCATAAGCCCCGGACACGACATCGGCTGCATCGACTCGGCTGAGCACCAAGATTAAATGGCTTATTGACTGCAACAGGACAGAGGCATCAAAAATGTAGACTTGCAAAGGGAGTCACCTTCAGATGTCATCCAAGCAGCAGAATCTTTGAGACACGCGCACGGATGCATCGTTTGGTTTCGCTGCCAACTTTTGAACTTGTTCCCAGTGAGACAGCTAGTTCAAACAGAGCTGCCATCTCATCGTGCACTTTTATTTGTCATATTCCTCAATATTTACCTCCAGCTGCATCCAGTTTTCCAAAAGAGATGTATTTAAAGTGTCAGTCTGCAGCACAGTATATAAACCCAACATTACACTTGAGGAATGACACTTTATTAAATGCTGAAATGCCATGTCTTCTCTCTTCTCCTCTTTCCTCTGAAAGATTCATAAAGGCCAGTTAGTGGCTGTGTCACCTCTGTGAGCAGGTGGACTTGCAACGTGGGAATAGTTGCTTGTCTTTGGCACAACTGATCACCCCCCTAAATCACTGACATTAGCTCCTCAACTAAGTTTCTTCCCATACTTTATTGGGGGGGGGGTTAAATAATTTATAAGGACTCAGGGGCATCCATGGAAGCAAGATTGAATTTTCAAATGCAGTTTATCTGGCACTTGCAGCTGGGGGCCTCTTGAAGGTGTATTCTGTACTTTGTCAATATGCTTTGCCCGTATAGGCTGTGACATTAAATTAAATAGGTTATTGACTGGCAGGTGATATCGCAATGAGGCTGCTAGAATGCACACTCACTAGCTCACTGACCCAACCTGCTATGGATCAGTGGTCCATAAATCAGAGCATACTAGATCCAGGTCTTTTCCTTGTGTTTCCTTCTGCATCCTCTATTTGTCTTTAATTTGTACTGATGGTAATCCCATGGCTCGGCTCAGATATACAGAGGCAATAACACTGGAAATGCCACTGCGTCTCCCAGGGTGCTTGTCGTCTGATCACTGTGTGCATTTGCTCTCACAGTGAGTGTAGAGTGGGCATGTTAGTGGACAAGACCTAAGCTAGTAATGCATTTGTTGTGATGTTGCTGGTTACATGATAGCTAGTCACTTATCCTCTGTACACGCGCACAAGCGGTCTGGACTGACATACATTGTACACTGGTCATATCTCATCAAGAACTACAAATGTTGGACACTTGTTTTAATGGAGCAGTCGTGAGAACCTTAGCTCATTGCTGACATCACCAAATGTTTAGTGGTGTCCTCTCGTGTTCCAACACTAAAACACGAAGTTAAACGGCATATAACCTGGAAATGGCTATTTATTTGTTTTCTGAAGCAGCTGAAACAGCAGTTTCCAGCTGCATGAGAGGACACCACTAATCATTCAGTGAGTTTCTCGTCTTAGACAATGGGTGTTTATTGTGTTTTTTGACAAGTTGTTGAAGCACTTAAAATGCCCCTGCACCTTTGTTGTTTTCATGCTCATGTGTAGAACATTGCATATGATCTTAAATATCCTTATTATAAGGCTTAATGATCGAAAAACCCCAAACCTCCACTTTAATATTTGTTATACATTCAGTTTTCCGAAACAAATGTGTATAAATCAAACTTAAAAATGCACACTATTCAACCTTTTTTGCTCCTTCTGTATCCAAAGACATACTTTTTCTAAAGGTTAGCTTTAGTTCAGCTTAACGCTGCAGGTAACAGCCTCACATATGGTTTTCTGTATGTCTCCTGCATAAACAGATTATGGTGTTACTTCAGGGTTCTGTGCAGACTGAATTTTTCTTATATCCTCTTTTAGTGTTTTTACTGCTGTACCTGGAGAGACCATAACCAAAGTGTAGGTGTTAAAATTAAACAGCGCATCCTCATTTTCTCAATACTTCTGCACCCCTGTGGATACTGCAGCATCATCGAGCCATTCCTATGGAAATGCAAGACTCTTAAAAAAAAAACAACAGAATAGCGGGAAGAGAATCGCAATTACCATGAGCAGCCATTTTCCTCATTCTGCCAACCAATCTTGGCAGTGCTGCGTTTGATCGATGCAAGGCCACCTGCCATGCCGTGAGGTGTGCTTAGACGCCGGAACATGTTGCCAGCCAGATGCAATTTGCTTAATGTTGTGTAGATATTACTACTATAATGATAGAATATCATGTTGCAGGCTTGCTCTAATGCAACAGAGGCAAAGGGAGAGGATGCCAGGAGAGTAAAGTGAAATGGTAAGTAGTTGAATGTCCTGTGAGGAAAAATAGGATTGTTGCAATAAATCAAAGCTGGAAGAAAAAAGTGAAGCATTGGGGCTCATTGCACACGGGCAAAAATAAAAGCAGCATGAGTTAAAACACTGTTTCTCCACCACATTGACCACACAGCTGGGACCCCAGTTAAACCAGTCCAGATGAGGAATGACACCAGTTTACTGGTATAAACAGCTGCTGCATGGTGTCAGATAGAGCTGGAAGCTGGAATGGGATGTAAACAAAAAACCTCACAGAAAAACCTTAAACAACAAGTCTCTAAATTAGTTTCACTTTAAATGGGACTTCTTCGAAAGATTTCAATGCACGTTGCAGCTTTTTAACTTTGCAATCCCTTCCTCATCCGTTCCTGAAAAAAGACAAAGCACTATTGCTGAGAGACGCCGGAGCAAATGGATTTCCAAACATGGTAATGTAGCTTCTCTTCTTCACTGGCTCTTTTTTGTATTTACTTTTAATTTGTATTGATCTTTCGCCTGCACCTCAATTTTGCTGATGTCAGAAAGGTGAGAGAGCATTACAATATACAATACTTTTTCTCCTCCCTTATCATGGAGGAAATGAAAAGCAAATGGCACCTTTGTCCGGGACGTGAGATCGTCCAGGCAGAAGGGCTTTGAAGCGCGGGGTGAAATTGAAAAGGTTGCAGGTTCACATCCCTGGACAATGACAGCCCCTCTGCCTCTACTCCTGCAGCTCACAGGAGATTAGAGGAGCAAGAGAGATAAGGAGCAGCATTGGCTAAATGTTTTTTTTTTTTTTCTTCCTTTGCTGGACAGATCGAAAGAGCCGAAGTGCTCCAGTTAGCCAGAAGACAGACAAATAGGCAGAGACAGACTGACAGAGCAAAGACACAAAGTGAATCATTCAGAGCTGACCTTGGCTTGATTGTTGTGCATAACCTGGTCCGCTGGTTCAAAGATAAAAAAGCTGGGTATACAAGATCAATAAATAGTAAACACAGCATCAAAGGGTGGATTTAAAAAATCATACATTATATGGTCAGAGGCACCAGGTGTGAAGATGTATGATGTAGAAATCATACCTTCATTCAAAGCATAACTGTTCTTGCATTGTGTACATACAACTGGAACTTAACATGCACTCTCATGCATGCACAGAAATTCTCCTGAATAGTGCAGCATCTTTGTGTTTTTCATGATCCACATAAAATATGATAATGCATGCAGTCAGTTTGCAGAGTGGGGCAGATATGTGAGGCTTTAGGAAAATGATGAAGGAGCTCGGTGCAGCGAAGGCCACTGCGTACGCTGCGATGTCGTAGAGATCCTGCTGCTCCCCTGAGATACACTCTGTCCTCCTCAATCACTCTGCGGGCCACTCAGCCTCCAAATTAAAAAATAAATGAGTCACCATCAGTGGTGTAGTCTAGTTTATTGTAGTGGATATGATGTGATAACAAACCCACCCTTCTGAACCTCCACAGTACCCCTCTACTGTGACACCACACTCACCACTGCACACACAGTGTATGCATAC
>JAPQLA010000002.1:22467837-22479161 GCA_029822935.1 Naso vlamingii | reverse complement strand
CAGTGTATTTTGTGTGATTTTTGTTTGAGCAAGAACTTAGAAAGAAATCTGGAGTGAAAAATATTATTGCGGCCTAAGTGCAAGGTGTGAAATATGGGGGGTCTCGGGGGTCTGAGGCCCCTTCAGTGAAAGTCTCAACTGCAAAATTTTGGGGGATCTCAAGAAAAAGCTTTAAAAAAGGATTTTTCACTTGCAATCGTCAATAATAACATCATTAAAAGGCATATGTTGTCCAGAATTCATTATTTTATTTAAATAGCAAAACTTTATTCAGAAATATGAATACATTGTTGTGGTGTTTCCTTGGTTACCCAGTTGTTTCTGGTATTGCCACCGTCCATTGGGTGGCGCTGCTGTAAAAATTCGCACTCACCACATTCCACCTGTCTGCAAAATGGTGGGCTTTTTTTGTTTGTTTGTTTTTGTTTGTTTTTTTTTGTTTTTTTTTGGTTTTATATTGACTCACTAAAAAATTAAACATACTAAAAATAGTTTAGAGAAAATCAAGCTTCCTACTAACCAACTTTGGATTTACTTCTAAAAAGCCTAGAGACGAGCTAAAATGCCTTTTTCCAGAGCGTCAGCTGCCGTGTTGTGACATATTCGCAATTCAAACAATTAAACAACCAATGAACAGGCTGTAGGGGCGGGACATAAATTGGAGGAATCAGATTGGATTGTTGTTGGCAAGTGTTGTTGTTACTCCTAGAAAACCGTTGCTAGGGCTTTGCTAAATTTTAACACTAGGTTAGCTTTAGTTTACAGGTTTATACTGACAGGTGGATTGGTGTGATGTAATTGGTTAAATTCAAAAAATAATTCAACCAATAGCGGCCCAAGTCAACAATGACGTCAGGGACCCAGGAGGGTTTTTTTTTAAATGAAAGACAGAAGGGGCAGACTTAATATAAAAATACAAAACAATTCATAGTTGCAATTTCCTTGTTGTGCATTTTCAAATTTGTCTACAATAGGAGCAGGGATATGGTCCAAAAGGGTTGAAAATGCATTTTTGACTTCAGCTAGACTTTAAAGGTACTGTAAGCGATTTACACTTTGTTAAAATAAGTGTCAAATAGCTCCACTTTCTGACAGCCAGCACTGACAATAGAGTTTGGTCAGTAATGTGGGTCTCAAAGTCTCATTGTTCAGCAGTAAACCGAAAAATACATTTCTGGAATCCTCTCTCCTGATTGGACGAGAGTGGGAGCGGGATACCAGAAAATGTCTTTTCTGTGTACGACAGAGCAGAGGACTCATGTTAAGGTGATGTCTGTCTGAGTGCAGAGCTATTTGACATTTATTTAAAAAATTTAAGGGAAAAAATTTTAAATACCACTTACAGCACCGTTAACCAGAACAACCAAAATGTAGGGGGTGGATGATGTTTCAGCTGCCGCTGCTAACGTTCATGCTGGTCCATCGTCTGACTCGCCCACTCTTTGTAAGACTTCAACGTAATACTAGGCACTAGTAAGGGGAAGACCCCCTGATTGCAACAGGGTATTTCTTACACTGCCTAAGTGCACAAATAATTACAGTCTATTCTGTGTATTCTACAATTAGTTTTCTGAAATAATTAAAAAAGACAGTCTTAATATTTTTTTGAAAACTGTCAGTACTTGTATGCTGAAAAATGTACAGCCCCGTTCATGTTCACAATCCTTTATTACATTTAAGTCTCAGTTTAGACATACTGAGAGCAATGATCACTTCCACCCTATTGCATATAAGATGAGTATCTGTAAGTACTGCAGTTTTAAGCTGTCACTCATGTTTGTAGTCACTTCATTATATTTACATTTATTCAAACACATAGTGTATATCTAGAAGTTCATAATAATAGTCAACTGTTGGGTTAAATGATGGAGATTAATTGCAGGCATGTCAAGGATTTCTGCACCCCACAGGATTTTTTTTTTGTAAGCTGTGACCACGTTTTACCACACTGACAGTAAACTTGGAAATGAAAAAAGGAAATGGACGTGGGAGGTGAAGTGTGTCAAACCTACACACTTTAAAATGACTTTAAATAGGCTGTTTTCACAGTGGATATTCTGATGTGTTATCAAAGAGAAAGCACAGGTGTTACTAATACCATTAACAATGACTCACTTACAGTATGTGCAATGTAACAGAAACACCTAAAAGGAACTAATCCCATTTCATCATCACAATATGAGCTTTTTCATACTGTGTCACATCAAATGAGATGCAGTTTTTTAAAATTTCCTTTGTTTTTGTAGTCTTAACTGTCCATGAAATCCTCCATCATGTGCTGTAAAATTTTCCCCTGTTCTTGTTATTGACACGCCAACCCCCAGTAAGTGATCATTTTGTTGGTACAGTTTTACTCCTAAATTGCACTTGTTGTTTACATATAAATATTTTTAAAAATTAACCGCTTGTGACAGGGTAATTATACCATGACTGTCCAAGCCTTCTGCGAACACAGGATTTAATTTTATGTTGTCTGAATTGCACTGCAAAATGTCACTGGTGTGGCTTCCTTTTTCCTGATGTTGTTTTATTAATATTATCACAGTAAAACAACTGAATTTATAGATCACAGCAGGGAAAACACAGATAATGAAATTAATGCAGGCCTAATTCCATTTAGTTGTGTTGTGGGCTGAAAAAAGATACTGCCCATTAATATCAGTAGCTAGCCTATAAGCATTCTCGTAGGCTATCATATTGTCAAATATATCAATACAAGTAAGTGTCCACTAACAGAGCTGGCCCAAGGCGTACGCAGACTAAACGCCTGCTTATGACCCCGTGACCCGCAGGGGGCCCCCAAGAGCATCTGATTTTCACTAATCTTTTTAATTTTTTTGTTTGATGATAATAGTGATTATATGTTAATATGTTTTCGAGCAAAAGACCTACACCATCATCAGTATGCCACTTTGTACTGTATCACTTTGAGCATTAAAGTAAAAATCAACACCACACTAGTCTTGTGACTGAATTCGATACCATTTAAGATTGAAAACCATAGAAGGATAAAAACATAACAGGCTGACATTGGTGTGATGTAAGCAACACAGCTACAACTGTGCAGAATTAGAGGAAGCTGTAGTTTCAGCAGTAATGCTCACTCCCAGTTTAACAAGTGTATTTGTAAAAACAGCTGATAAATATAATAATTAATTTACAGTAGGTGTGTGAATGACCGATAGACAATAGTCAGCAGTACAGGCAGAGGTGGTGGTCCCAAAATCAAATTTTGGCTCCCATACAGGCCTGGGCCGGCCTTGTCTACTAGGGACTCAATATGCACTACCCATGTAACAAATATCACCAGATACAATCTTGTGTATATTTAGAGTGTGGCCTTAGTTTTTAGTTTTACTTCAAAATTAAAGTTATTTGGGGATTTTTATATCGTTTGTGATTGTTAACCTAACTAGCTTGTTGGCTAACTATGTAGCTTTGTTTTTTTTTTAATTTCACTCGTATTATGGCAGTAAATACAAGCCTGTGTCCACTGAATATTTAACTTTAATTTTCTTATCAAATATGTTTGACTGTAAGATTGAAACTAATATTATTAACTCTTTTAAGAGAGTCAACAGTTCACCTTACTTCACCCTTGAAATCCTTTCCGTTTCTGCCTGTAGGGGGCGCACGCACGTAAATTACCGAGTACGTCGAACCACAGATAGAGAACGGCTGACGTCACCGCTCCCACAACAACAAGAAGCTGAAAAAACAAGGAAGTGACTGATTGTGAAGCCGTACTCTGTTATAAGGCCGTGACAAGATACGCAGAACTCCGTTTCATCTGACAAATCTCCGGATCGGTCCAGAGCCATGAACAACAAAGGTATTCCTCTAGACATTTTAGTTAGCAAGTCAACTGTTCGTTTTTCGACACTGACGTTAGAAGTAAAGATAAAAGCTGTCTTTATGGCTACCTAAAGCGGACTTCACGTTCAGCTACGTAACGTTGCTTGGCAGTAAACGGACGTTTGCTGGATAACAGTACTGTAAACACGTTTCACTTCGGCATCAATTTATTATATAATGCGACAGCTGTTAATAAAAACCGCATTAATTTAATGTCACTGCTTTTTTACAAAGCATTAGTGGCCAGGTCACATATTTTCAGTCAGCTAGCTTCAGACAACACAGGCTGATTTAAAGGCGAAGCTGACATGATTTCACTGTTTTGGTTTGACGTTACATGCATGGGAATTTGAGACCCTGTTTAATCATTTTGATAATGGTCAGTGTTTATCGCTACATATACGGAACATAACGTTATGTAACGATAATAGCGCACAATACTGGATCTTTTTTATTCTTTTTGGCCGTATACACCGCACATTCGGAGATCTTTTGTTGTTATCCCCCAATACACTGAAGATGTAGGCCTGAAACTAACGAACCTTTATACTGTCGATTTAAGCTAATTATTTACACATAATTGTTTCTTCCAACATTGTTGCAATTGCAGATGTCTTTATACTGCGTTTTTATTTTATTTTAGCTACACAACAGAAAAGCTGCACGAAATTGCATTGTACCGAGGTACAGTTAAGCTTGTTAATAATTAATTGACATACTTCCTTCGAAGTCTTTTTTGTCCGACAAGAGTAGGGGACAAAAAACAAGTATTCACGTTTAGAAAGCAGGAAATATATATTTATTTTATTTGAAATTATTTTAATTATTAATTCATTATCAAAATTAATTTTCTGTGATTGACCATTTAAATTAATTTAATAAAAGTAAAATCAGTCTTTTCAGCTTTATTTAGATATGTACATATGCTTATCTCTTGATTTTAATGTAAAGCAATTTGGTCACTTTTTGGTTGTTATAAAGGGCTGTGTAAATAATGTTGATTGATTGATTGATGGATTGATTGATTGATGTTTGTTTTGGTGCATTTTTTCCTGACTTTTCGTCATTTTTTAAACCATGGACCTGGGAAAAAAAAGTTTGCGCTTTATTTTTAATAGTTTGGAATGAGTGCTATATGTATTTTTTGTGATGCCATGAAATTTTTGGTTATCCTTCCAATAATTCTCTGGGTTGTTTTTGATCCTTTTTGATAAAATAAATTTTGCTTGTGGGCTTTTTTGGTCATGAGACACAAACTTTCACCCCAACAGGCATTACCACATGTGCTGAATGTCTCAATAGTTTAATATAAAAATAATTTTGTTTATTTCAGAAAATGTGATCCATCCTTTCTGTCTCCTGATAGTATCACAGCTTTGTCCTGCCCTCCCACATGTTTTTTTCCATTTGGTTCTAAGAGATATTTGACATTTAAGTTATCTATTTACTGCTGAAATGGTGACATCATTTTACAACGCCGTGCCACAGAAACATCGTCCATAACTCGGCCTTGTTTTTTGTCACTCTTAAGGCTCATGAACTCTGGCCATTTGCTTCAAGTAAAATGTTGTTTTGCAGGTTCATATCCACAGCAGGCTGTGTACCCTCAGCAGAGCACCGCACCTGTATACCCTCCTGCTATGCAAATGTCTCCTCAGGCACCTCCTTACACAGACACACCACCTGCATATTCTGAGGTAACTGTTAGATTTCTGTTATATGATAACACAATTTATGCGCTCAATTAAAAATTCTGAACCGTTTTAAACACATTTTTTAATCTCTGTGTCTGCAGATATACCAGCCCAGATATGTGCTTCCACCTCAGGTGCCTGGTCAGTTGCCTCAGATGTCCTCTCCCTACCCTGGTGCTCAGGTGTTCATGCCCATGCAGCCACCTATGTCTGTTGGGCCGGTCGGCCAGAATGTCCCCATGGCTTACTACCCCATGGGAGCCGTGTACCCCCCTGGTTCAACAGTGATGGTGGAGAGCGGCTTTGATGCTGGTGCTCGATTCAGTGCAGGCAGCAGTGTTTCCATTCCGGTGAGTTTCCTCCCAGGCCTTTTTTTAATATATAGGAGCCAGAATTATTGCACTTAGGATGATGCTGAGAGACAGTGTCATCTTATATCTTAACAACAGTACAGTATATTTAAAATCAAAAGTTCTTTGCCAGTGTCACCAGTGTGTTTGTTTCTTTCCTTCTCCAGCCCCCTCCTCCTGGACATCCTCCCAATGCAGCTCAGCTGGCTGCCATGCAAGGTGCCAATGTTGTAATGTCCCAGCGAAAGAATAACTTCTTCCTGGGTGGATCCAGTGGAGGTTATACCATCTGGTAACAGCAAGTCCTCCATGCCTAAACCGTGTCCCCGTCCCTAATGATGCCCCAGTTCTTCCCCCATCCCATACGTCCCCCTCTTCAGGCTGCTTGGCCATGCCACAATACTGATATCACCTAACGGAATGTAATATTTTAGAGCCCGCGTGAAAGGTACAGTACTCCACTTCTGACCTAGAGATCAAATGATGAATGCCACTGCCTGGAGAGGACAAATGCAAATTTTTAATCGTCGTAGAGTTCATTCCATAGTTCTCCATTGGGTCTAAACTCCTTTGGTCATTCCAGATTGAACCTCTTTCAGGCATCTGTATTTGTTTGAGAGACTTGTCTCCTTTAATCGAATGGATCACAAATTACATTGAGATGTTCTTGTATACCTGTAAAGCTACATAAATAAAATGTTGAAATACCAGACCCGCATTATATAGTTTAGCTGCTTTATGGTGAAAGTGAAATGCAGTTACAACGTTGCAGTGAAAGTGCAAAAAAAAAAAAAAGAAATCTCCTCTTGTCTTTTTTGAAAACTTTTAGTGTAGTTGAAATAATAGACGTGTATGAGTTCCATGTAAATACCAGTATGATGATTACGAGAAATTACATCTCGGCTATACAAAGAAAAAAAAAAGACGCAGCATCTTGGATGCTCTTAGCTAGAATTGTCTTGTTCTTTGCACAATATCCAAAATACTATGACAAATTTGTTGCACAGCAAACTGTCTGACAGATTGTTATATCTAAATCACTTGTAAATTAAGTAAACCTAAGCAAATAATTAAAGAAAATTTCATGCAATATCAAAGTGGTTTACTGTACCTTGTTGGGCAACATGTAGATGAACATAGTCAAGTGCCAAAGAGCACTGGGGATAGCCCTAATTTAAAGCAAATTAACTTCAGTAAACTTAAAGGAAAGAAATTTAAAGTAAATCCAAATAGTAAGTTGAATGGGCAGGGGTGGTTGGTGTAACATTTTAGCTTTTATTTTGTCTCCTGTTTCTATTCAGTCGGATACCCAGAGTTTATACACTAAATGTTTAATTGTGCAGATTTCAAGATCTACCCTCCATTATTTCTCTGTGTCTTTCCACACACTATAATTTGGTGAAGTATATGTAGTTTATTCACCGTAGAAAAATGCCACCTTTGTGATAGCATTAGTTTTTAGGCAACAATTTACAGATGTTGAGGAGACTTAATATTTCAGTGTTGTTGTTTTGTTTTGTTTTTTTCATTACTTTTCCACATCGCAGTGATCTGCATGAGTAGTTAGGCTAATAAATTTGTTAGTATAACCAATGAGCTGGTTGTACCAAAGATTTGGTCTGCATTGCACTTATGTTTGGTTGTGACTTGAAATTTCAAATGTCACAATTTAAAAGCAAACATATCATCGCGTAGGCAGTTGTGAGATTGTTGGTACCTTGACCTTCAGTCTGACATGTAAGGTAATGTTTTAATGTCACTTTATGTGGGTTAATTGCATCTTCACGTCACTGCGATCTTTTGCACCTTTGCTATGTACAAATTTTATTAAATACTTTTTATCTGAGATGCACTGCGAAGCATATCTGAGTGGTTTCAGACAAGGGGCTACTATCTTTTTTTAAATTCTGTTTTCATGACTTTTTAAATAAAGCTGTGAGGTTTTTCAACATTCTTAGAGTGTAAAATTCATCAAATGGTCCATCTGAAAGTAACGTCATGATGTGTCGTGTTGTTCAGTCACCTGAAAGTGTATGCAAACATTTGCAATGAGGCTATATCTCTGTCAGCATGATAGTTCGTTTAAAATGTGCTGGAAATAAAACTTCTTTAGAACCTTTACATGATACGTCCTCTTGCAGACTAAAATAAGGTATCTGAAATTTAGTAAGTCAGCATAGATACCATGAACTTAATGTAGATAATCTTCATTTTGGTGTCTGGTAGCGTCCATGTGTCACTGGGTATCCGACATACCATAACAAGTTTTAACAGCTGTGGCCGCCAGAAAACAAATGCTGTTGCTGTCAACCGACACAGAGTGATTTCAGCAATATTGAAGTCAGTAAGACCAGCTGTCTGGAAACATGTTTCATTCATTTGGTGAAGCTCTTCTCAGCAGCAGGTACACAAAGCTACTCACCAGACGCGACTGACGCGTCACTTGTGTTTTTAAAATGGCTTAGTATTTGATTATTCTCATTCCTGCTGCTGTCTCACACTGCTTTTCTGGAGACGAGGCCACAGCTATCAAAGCTTTTAAAATGTGATTCAGATGTTTGTTTTTTTTTTCCTTAATCCATCTCTGCTCTGATTGTTTGTAAAGCAGCATAATGGTGGCTTTGTCCCAGCAATATGAAGTACTGTAAACTACAGCTGACCGGTAGATGCTATGCCAACCACAGCCAGCAAATGGATTAGCCTTTGTTGAAGGATTATGGACATTTATAGTTCAGGGATTCTCTTTACAATGTTTTGTAAAAAAAAAATTAAAAAAATAATAGATGTATGTACTGAAGTGATGTGATAGACTTTGGTACACATTCTATCTTTTAAGATTACTAAAGGAGATGAGTGTCAAAGGTGGAATACTTTGAAAAAAGAACTTAGGTGCACTTAACTTTTTTATACTAAACTTAAAATTTAAAGTGTAAGTTTAGAATAAAGGTTATTTTGGAAATTTGAAATGCTGCATGTTTTTTTGTTTTTTTTAATTTTATTTTATTTACATGTACAATGTATGAGGACAGGGCAGGCAGTGATTTTATGATGGTGATTATAGCTTAAACATGGTCTTAGCAAGATAACTGATAATTTAAGTTGTTTCAATGAGTGGATGTTTCGTCGTCCTTGGCCTTCCTTCCAACATGAATCGAGTATTTTTCGCAAAACTCATGATCACTCAAGCAAATTTGGTGTATTTGCTGTAAGAAAGAACCAATAGTCACAACCAAACTATTGTCACATTGATATAAAATGTATTCACCTATGATGTGTCTCCTTTAACTGCCAGTCATGTTCAGAAAAATACAGAAAACCAATTGTACTTTGTTTTATTAAGTAATAGTAATTACATCTTAAACTTGTTATTGTCTAATATAATTGTGTAATAGATTTTAATACACGTGGAATAATGGAGTTATACACGACTTTTCTTCACTTTGATAATGGCATTAAATTTCCGCCATCAGTCAGCCTGCTCTCTTAATATCGGCATTGGCCGTCATAAAATCTATTTCGGTCGACCACCAAAAGTGTTGAATGTTTGGTGAGCCAATTGACCATTAAATAGCATCATCAAACTGAATATAAGCTTTTTAGTAGTGGAATTTTGTGCTGGACCGTTGGACAACCATGTTGCAAAAAAAGTGTAAAACAAAAATGAAACCTAATAACTTGATGATCCTCTTCTACATTTACTTCTTTTCCAAAATCGCACCAAGACATCCTAAATGTTTGACCCATATCAACTTGATTTTTGAAAATATTTACTCATTTTTTATATTATAAATAATATATAATATTAGGGGTGGGAATTTCTAGGCACCCAATGATTCAATTCGATTACGATTCAGGGCCCTACGATTAGATTAAAAAACAATGACCAATGCATCAAGATGTATCTCCAATTGATGCATCTTGATTTTATCTTTTATCTTATCTAACATATAGCATCTCTTGTCAATTTCACTTTCACCGTCAACTTTGTAGAAGCCAAAGAGCTTCCGAACGCTTGCTTTTAATCCACTCGATGCTGGGCAGATCTCACGGTCAGCCATGTTTCTTTCTTGTCCAGGCGCGCAGCATGCTGTACTTCCTTTTCTGCCTTTTTCATTCTATTTTATGTTATTTCGCATTTTAATTATTGGTCATTTTTGAATCAATTCAAAATCACCCACATCGGAATCGTGATGCATCTAAGAATCTTTTTTTTTTCTCACCACTAGTAAATATATGCGAATTTTATATTTGTATCTAACAAATGCACTGTAATGTGCAGAATCTTCATAGAACATTTTAGGACTCTGCGCTTTGCTCATTAGTTTAAAGTCAGATTGTTGATGATTATCACAATGCCTTTTTTAAAATGCATTAAACATCACTGTCAGCTGTCAGCCTGTATAATGACACTAGTCCAAAACAAGTTTTATTGTCTTCCATATTTATCTCAACTAGGGAAGTCAGTAGTAACCATGTCTGGCACGGACTTATACAAAATAAAACCAGGTACGACAAAATCAAATACAACAAATGTATTCTTAAGGACACAATTGTTTATGACTAGCTTATGAAAGAATTGAAAAGAAAAGCCACCATTTAAAAGCAAATCCACTTTAAAGTGACTGTCTCAGAACAAGTCTCATGAAACATTCGGAGAACAATACAGTATGTGTGAATAAAAAAACATATTAGAAATACTAAAAGACAAAAATAATAACATAAACATGGCTTATAAATAGTCTGGCATACAAGCTAATCTGACATTTTTGTTGTTACGGAGTGTTCACTAAATTGTGTACATATGACATTTGAAAATTTCACCACATTTCATGCCTAGCTCTGCTAACACAAACAACTGTTGTCTCGTCACCTGCTCCTCAACCATTAATATTCACTCTGAGGGTCGTTTCAGACCAAATCAGGCAGCGGTGTGGAAGTGTTGGAAATGGAAACGGAAATTCTCTGTACTCTCGCACTCTCCAGGGCCAGGGTTGTTAAGCTCTGGTCGGTCTGATGAAATGACCGGCTGATTGGACACAGCAGCGTGACGCTGGGTTGCGTTCCTCCAAAAGTGGACTCTGCTTTTACTTTCCACCGTGAGACTGCGGCATATTGTTTCAGAACCTTCTGTTGTCAGCCTCATCAGACTACCCTCGTTAAAGTGAGTGGAAGAACTTGTGTTTTCACTGCACTGCTCGACCGGGTCTAAACAGGCCCTAGCTATAACAATCTTTGGTACTGTTTTTGCTCCTCCCCTATATTTTGTGTAACAAAATCCTAAAGATTTTTATCTGCTCCTGTGCAACAAATAGCGGCCTTCCCTCAAAACACATACAAAAAACAAGAGAAAAAAAAACTGTCAGAGTCTTAGTCTTCCACAAACCCGCTTTTCTTCACCGGGTTTAAATAAAGTATTCCTTCTTTT
>JAPQLA010000002.1:22427852-22439372 GCA_029822935.1 Naso vlamingii | reverse complement strand
AGTGAATGGGGTTTAAAAATGCAGTCTGAGATCTACTAAAGTAAACACATGGTCAAATTTTAACAACAACATTTGTAGAAGATGGGGCAATCTTTGCTAATGGTGAGAAGTCAAAAATAGGCTGGTATGGTCCTTTAAGGAGGAACTTCTTTTTTTTTTTTTTAATTTACAAAGGTTCTGTCAAACAGAAAGTGCTGAAGATGCAGTGTTATTCAATATTGACTGCACAGTCCCAAAGCCTGTAGGTGTCTTATCTGATGGAACGATAATGCTGGTTCACTGAGATATTGTGTACCAAGAAAGGCAGGAAAAAAAGATAAAACAGAGTGTGAGAAAGGCCAGAAGATGCAGAGGCTTGAACATCAATCCGACCGCTCCGGCTGACACTGAGAGTTCAAACATCACTTAAGAGTTGTCCCTGCAGGTGCAAGCGGTAGTGGTTTTAATTTGAACATGTTATGATACTGCAGCCAAGGAGATCTATTAAAGAGGAGACCTTGGCAGGAGTTCTGCGCTGGCAACCAGTGGAGAGAGAGCAGACCTTATGCATTTTCCATTTATCTCGGGTGTAAAGTAAACTCAATTCCTTACAATAAGAGGTGAAAACTTCTGAAGCAAATTCTTAAAATGATTTGGAAAAAAATGTGCTGAGGATTTGTATCTCTGCCTTTGGTTCAGCTGCACTGACCTTTAATCTTAAGTTACTGCAGAATTCAGCATGTTTCACTTTTCGGAAATTGGTTTTTAAGACATTTTGACATCGGTTACGTAAGTTCATTGTCTGTTTTCAGCACTTTAATACATAAAGGGAGAGGGCCCTTTAGTCAGATGGTCAAGGGAGGTAAAGAGATGCGTGTATATTAAGGGGAAGCACCATTTGGCATAATGGCTGGTGTGGCCAAAAGCACAGACTGGGGAACAGCTTGTATCTTCCCCTGGGAGCAGGAAGAGCAACAATCTGTTGACCAGTGAACCATGTAGATGCCCTCTTTCCGCTGCCCGCCTCCCCAAGGCCTTCAGGAATGTGATGGAGACAGGCGAGGCTGTGAGGGTTACGGCAAAGGGGTGGCCAGCTATAATGAAGGTTGAATTTTATAGCTGTTCTATGATTGAACTCTCACACTTCAGTAACCATGTGGCTCCAGCAGTGCCAGCCTCTCATTATGAGGGAGCGGAGCACAGCTTGGAAACAGCAAGCAATTGTGTTTAATTGTGACTGATACTGATGCCGGCTCATTCCATCAGTTCCCCCTGATCGCATACAAAGTCTGTACAAAAACTTGAGTCCAAACTTAAAGTTTTGCTCTCTTGGTAACTGAAGTTGTCTGTGATTCATTGTATAGTTTTACAGTCTCATCTTCTTCTCGTTATTTTTATTGCCTCGTTAACAAGCTGTTGAATAAATGCTGATCTACAGAAGCAGATGAAGAAGGTTACATTATTCTATTAAAGCACCTTGTAGTTTCAAGCAACAGCCATCACCCTTCTCCCTCTGTTTTAGCAAACCACATGGCCCAGCAGTCATGTAACAGGAGAAATGAGGCGATGATGATTTTAAAAATGATGGTGCCGCCAAAGCACTGCTGCAGTTTAAATCTGATCTCACAAATGCGACGATTTTATGCAGTTTTCATATGGAAAATTAGTGTAATTCAGTGAGGATTCTTTTATGCCATGACTGCTCTCAATTCCCCCGAGGCTCACTGTCAGCTACTAATATGCCTCTTGGGAAAAAATCTCTGTGAGACTGTGAAAATGAAGCAGGACTAATGTCCTCCCCCTCAGCTGTTCTTGCATTCAGCACCGTGTTTGTGTGTTTGTTCTTTTCGTATCAGGACCTGGGGAGTTCAGATGGTCCTCCGCGGAACTGGAAAGGCATAGGAATCGCCATGGTGGTGATCCTGGCTGTTATGTCTCTGGTCATTCTCTCTGTCATCCTCCTCACGCCTGGTAAGAAAAGCTGTTTCAAGAGTAAAAGCAGTGAAGTAAAGACAGGAGTTGTAATGTGGGCAATTTAAGGAATGCTCTGACACTCTGGGAAGTTCGCTTACCTGCTTTCTGGTGGAAAGTTAGCAGACAAGATCGATACTACTCTTTTGTCTGTAGGGTAGTGGTTCTGAAACTGTGGCGTGGGCTCCTCTGAGGGAGCATAGAGACCAAGGAAAAAATATGGAGTGAACATAAGTTCAAATTATTTGATTTATGTGGGAAAATAAGCTAAAAAATAGAGGAGTTTGCTGATGTTATTGCCCTTACCTTTATTTCACTTAAAACTAACTTCTATCATTTTTTCCCCCATGTTATTGTTATGACTGATCAGAATTGTGTTTTGTTTTGTTTTTTAGCATCTAAAGTGAGAGCATAACACAATTAGTTTGAGAACCACTGCTGTTATGTGAGGCTACAACTAGTGGCCCATTAGCTTAGCTTAGCATGAAGACTGGAAATGGTGAAACAGCTAGCCTGGCTCTGTCTAAAGATAACGAAATATTTTTACCAACACTTATAAAGCTGACTAATTAACATGTTTACCTTTATTTTCATCTTTTGTTTTCTTTCTAGAAGAATTACAACACTAAAAAAATTCATTTCAGCATTTTATGGAGGGAATGTCTCTCAGTTACTTGGCATATAGTTTGAGCAATTTCCAGGCAATGACAGGATATCCTGGACATTCCAGTAATTTACTGTTGCCTGCCCTGATTATAACATCACATAAAATTGTGAATTGTCGTTCTTTCACTTCATTACAAATTAAACAAACGTACAGGATAACATAAATTAGTAAGCAGTTTTGTGCTTTCGGATGGATTTTGTTATTGCTGGACAGACCTATGCTAGCTGATACCATCTGCTTTCTGTATTAAGGCCAAGCTAAGCTGACAGACTGCATTATGTTGCCTTGTATTAAATGTACAGATATGAAGTCAGTGGTATCATCACACTATCTGCCAGAAAGCAAATAATCACATTTCTCAAATAGTCAAATATAAAGGGAGTCATAATGTGAGCAAGGCAAGTGTTTTACACATGCTGAAAGTGTGTCAAATAGCAACAACACTGACATTTAAAATGCAAAAAAAAGATTTCAAAACAGCAGCAGAAATATAGGCCAGACTCAAAAGTGCACAGGCTATGCATTTCTGTAAACAGGACATACATTTTGATGACTAATTAACTCCATCTGTTTGCCTCTGAAGATGAATCTCACTTGTTACTCCGCTCCCATCTCACTATGGAGGATCTGGAGAGTGAAGAGTTCAAAGTTCATGACCCCTGCATGGCTTGGTTGAACGGTAAGGATCCCTGTTTTTGACTCACAAATCACTCCTGGCTGACAAAGTGCTCACAACAGCTTAAATCCACTTTAATGAGCTCACCTGAAAGTGAGCCACTGGGTTGCAGACCTTGCAAAGGTCTCTGCCTCTGTGGATTTATGACATCACTCTAATAACACGAGACCCTCTTCCCTGAACTGTCTTAACCTTTTCAGAAAACGAGGTGGCTCTCCGCACCAGAGAAGGACATGTCCTGTCGTTCAGCCTCAGCAGCAATCTCACCACCACTCTCTTGGACAACAGCTCCCTGGTGAGTTACAGCAACACTGTTTAAGAGGACAGAGGACAGATTTCAGTATTGATCGGCTCATATCAACAGACAGCTGGACAAATTGACCGACCAGTGGAGAGAGAATGTTTCCAGATTGAGAGAGAGTGAGAAGCTGTGTACTCCCACTGTTCCACATCCCACAGCTGAGACAAAAAAAGATCTGGCGGAGTGACAGTATCAGCTCATTTCCCCCCAATCTGGCTGCTCTGTGAGCCCTCAACATGTGCCTTCAAAGAGAATTTTCCAAGCAAGGGTATCGTTTTGAACACCGCCTCTGCGCGACACTGACAGACTTATATGGGTCATCACCGAGGAGCTTAGAGCAGGGTTGTGTTGCCAGGTTGAGAAGAAGTCTCTCCTCGGCATTGTGATATGGTTTGTTAGCTCTGCTGCTGTTGCTAATTTCAGAAAAAGATATTTTTCTTGTATGAATATCAAGGCGCACATGGAGTTACCTTCCATATATGAATTGCTGAGACAAGCTAAGCTCAATATAGGCTAATACCAACACTGGAATTAAAATTCACAGTAAGTAACTAGGACGTTTTTATGTAGCGCTTTTCAAATGTACAAAAAAGATTTTAAAAGAATATATGCGGAAATATTTAATAAAAGATAAACAAATTTACTCAGAGAATGAGACCAAATCAGTGCAAAGGAGTGTTAATAAAAAGCATTTGAGAAGAAACAGGGCTTTTGAGATTTTTAAAAACTGACTTTTAGCACTTTTTCAATGCAAGATTTAACAATAACAGCATAACATGAAGCTTGATACCACCACAGTCTTGGTTCTAAGTTCTGCATTGTTTTTCATGTTGATATGTTTAACTGAATGGGCAACATCCGTTTTGAATTCCCAGACACAAGTTGTTATTTTAATGTGTTGTTTGGTGGGCAAGTTCACAGGCAACAGTGGAAAGTTTGGTGATGATATTGTTACACATACTGCTGACCTGACCCTTAGAGGAAGACAACAAAAGCTTGTTCACAAATGAATATTAAACTGGAGAAGTGGAGCAAAACCAAGATTTTTTTTCTGATGACCCGAGAGTCCTAGAGGACATGGGATCAGTCACTTATTAATATGAAATGTGTAAAGTAATTAGAAGAATTTCAAATCAGTCAGAAATTTGAGAGGAATTTCTGTGTTTGTTTGTTTTTTAAGTAAATGTAAAGCAGAATTATAAAGTAATTGTAATCGCGCTAAAGCTTCTTTGTTCTTAAAAGAATTAAATACCGTACAACAGTAAAGACATGATAAGTCACAATAATGGATGAATTGTTTGTGCACGAGGAAAGATAAGAAGAGGAGCTGTTTGTTTCCTAATTGAGAATAACAAGACAATAGCAGACCAACTCAGTGTCTAGCTGTTAACTACCTACTCACAACAGACAGATACAGTTAGTGACAAGCTGGTGAATATCATGAATCACTTAGCAGCTAAAAAAGCAAATATTACCCCTCTGACGTTGGTAGTGACTGAAAACAGATGTAAAAAGAGAGTAAATGTAGTACTTACATTCATCAAGTGGCCAGGATTTCAACTCAAAATTAATAATTATGTTTCTCTGTGTCTACTGAATGCACAAAAAGGCAACTGTTTGCTAACAAGTTCACCATAACTTGTAAGTCGAGTAAACATCAATTCTGTGTTCACAAGGTGTTCTCATTGCCCCCAGGTGGCCAAAAACATTGATTATTGGGTAAAACAGTCAGATTTGAACGTTACCTTCATTTAACAAATGTATTAAGCTTGAGATTATTGGCATGTAATATAACTGATGCAGCAAAACCAACAGGTAATGTCCCCTAACAGGTGCATGTGAAGAAAAAATAAACCAGGACCCAGGAATGACCCTTGAGGAACTCCATGACAGATCACACTATTAATCAGCAATTGATGCAAAGAAGCTACAAAGAAAAACATTCAAGTGCTATATCTCAACCCTCTTTATTCAGAGAATAGCTACTTTTATCTCATTATAATAGGCTGTCTGTTTTTCGTTTGTTTGTTTGTTTGTTTTGCAGGATCTGACCACAACTAAATTCCAAGTTTCAGCAGACAAGAGGTTTGTCCTCTTGGCGTACAACATCAGACCAGTAAGTTTTCTTCAGATGGAAAGTGAACTCAGAGTTTTGCAGAAAGCGACGTCAAGCTTTTTACCCTTAGAAAACATTCAGGGCCATAAATTATAAACGAATATCAAAGACAAGCTGTTGCTGGAAACACACCTCCACATGTCTGACAGGCCACTAGTGGCTGCGAAACAACAGTGATATGCATCCTAATCAGAGCCCCAAAGAAACAACAGAGAGGAGGTTGAGGAGAAGAGGTGTGTGTGTGTGTGTGTGTGTGTGTGTGTGTGTTTGTGCATGTGTGCACGTGTGCTGATTCTGCTGCTGCAGCACTCTTTAGCTCTATAACACCGCCCACTAAATGACTGGGATAACATATGGGGAGCTGAATATTTAAACTGGCTGATGGTGAAAGGTGCAGGGGGTTGAGGAAAGCTCAGAGTGAGTGATCAGTGTTGAAGTGGATAGCAGAGGGGGAGAGGGGGTTGGGGGCATCGAGGAGATGAAGAGGTAAAGTTGGAGCTGCGGTAATGAAATCACTCTGCTGGTTCGGTGGGGAATTTTTAATGAGGATCTGATGAGAATCACAATCACAGGTGGTTCCAGATAAGCGTTGATGTAGACAGAAAATGTGAATCTTTTGCTCCCATTTCTACAACACCACAAAGCTCAGTGCCGCCATCCCCCCTCCTCCCCACCAGCATCTCACTCTCTGTAAATACCCGCACCATTAATAAATAGTTGAGTCGTTCCTCAAAGGGCAGGCAACTTGTGTAATGTGCAAGTAATCGGCGAGGGAAGAAAACAGAATTAGGCGGAAACGAAAGCCCTCAGCACATTTTCCCCACATTTTTATTAAAAAATCTGAGAGCTGCTCTGTCGCACTCTCTGCTCTAAGTCTCTTCTATCTCTCCAGGCTTCCTTTAGAGATCTGCCGTTGCTGTGATCATAACATATCATATTCTCCATGTGTGTCAGGTGGGGGTGATGGGCCTGTTGCTGTGTTACAGTATTCGTCACAGACACTGTGCATCCATTGTAACTGAATTATTGAGCGGAGCAGCTGACGTGTCCAATCAGTTTTCAGATGTGCTCAGATCTTTGTCCAGTTTGTGGGTTTGCTTTTTTGCCGATGCATGCCAATCATCCCTCCTTTGATGTCAGCAGGAACCGTCTATTCTTCTTTGTGCTACATTCGAAGAATTTAAGTGTGCCACCTGGAATTATTTGTGTGTTTAGAAATGGATATATAAGCATGTGTGAGGATGGTTGGATTTTTGCGTGCATGGGGGCTATTCCTCCGTCCTCCCATTCTTTCTTGCTCCCCCCTCCTCCTCCTCTCGCTCCTGCTTGATCTTCCTCACTCTCACTCACTTTATTCTGTCTGTATCTCTGGGGGGTTTTGTGCTGACTGAGGCAGTTTGCACCCGGCACCAGCTTTGCTGTTTGGAAGAGGAGCTGTACGCAGCAAAGAGTGGCGGAGAATGAGATGGGAAAAAATGAGAGAGCAGGAGCAAAAATCCACTTGCAATGGAGGTGGGGGGATGTCTTATGCACCAGTTGCCTTTAGATTCACTGCCCAGTTGAAATCAATCAGAATGGTTATCAAAGAATGACAGAGATGCTAAAAGAAGAAACCTGCAGTAAAGAGGAATGGACAAGCAGGCTGGGGGTAAAGTTAAAAGGCTTCTTTGGATTTTGCATTAGCTCTCGAGGCTTTAGGGAGGGTTTTGTGCCTGGTGGGTGAAAATAAATGGATTTTGATAAGAGAGTATACATAGAAGTGAGTTAGGGATTTGGCCACATAGGAACAAGAGCGAGCAGATTTCCTTCAGGAGAATGTTTTTCCTCAAAGCCTGTTTGAATTAAACAGATTTGTGTGCAAGAGTAGAAGGGAGGAAGAGGAGATCCACATATTTTTAGAAGAGTGATGCAATTTAGAGGAGATGGAGGCTTTGTGGGATTGATGAGCAGAGGTAAACGGACGGTGCAGTGTAGGGACAAATAACATGTCAGGGGAGTCGCGTCTGCACTCTGCAGCAAATACTGATGGGTGCTGGTATCAAAGGCAGCATATTGTGGGGCTGCTGAGAAATGCTTGTGAAGCAGGAACAACGTAAAGATGGAAGGATGCTGTTATCTCTGAGGAGCGTATCTTGCTGTGTACAACAGATTTCAAATTCTGTGCTCATGCAAAGGGTGTTAGAAGTGGAGCTATAACATCTAGAGAGAGAATCCCAGCTGAACTGTGGATTGTTTTAAAAGATAAGACATGTGTTATTATATGTTTCATATTATCATGTTATCCCACAGTGTCTTATTTGAGTGTTTAATCTGTGCAATGAGCCCCCATCCCCCGTTTTGGCGTCATGGGTCGGGGAGGGGTGTGAGGAGCAGAGCGATCCAGAGGATTTACGATATGTTACTGGCAGCTACATTAGAACTGACTCTCCCTCTCTCTGCCTCTCGGAGACAGATGCTCTCTCTCGTTCTGTCTGTTTATCACACAGACACACAATAATGTACGGCCTCTGTCAGCAGCTTCATAATCTTAAATCATGAGCAGAATCTCTGGGCTCCTTAACAAATCATAAACAGCTGATTGAACTTGGTTTTCATAGCAGTGCTGCCCCCTTTGGCCCCGCAGAGCGAGGCTCCCTTTAACTCAAGACTCGGTCCTTGATGCGTGTCAAGGACCTGTCAACTCTGGCTGTCAGCTGCTGACTCCCCCCTCTCTGCATCCTTTCTTCCTTTCCTGTCTTTGTTTTTTTTTCCGTCTCCCTCCCACATTTTTTCCTTTAGTGTCAGACCAATTCTTTCATGCCTCTTCCTGTCCTGGCTGTTATTTTCTGTTGTAACACCCCTCTTTTCCTGTACACCCTTTTGCCCCTCATGCTCAGACTTTACACTGCCATCACATTTCCATTTTGTTTAGATAGCTTTAAAATTTATTTCTCCTCCTTTACCCCTGCAGCATTACCCCTCTCCACTCCATCCATGCATTTTTCCAACAACAGACAAACAACACAGGAGAAATCCAATTTACCTGCTAAGTGTGCTGTATAGAGGATGTGACATTTAATTCCTTTAGGGACTGGTTTCCAGGAGGTGCAGGCTTTTAGAGGCCAGAGGGCAAATAGCCTGCTTCCAGCCTTTTTGCCTCAGAAAAAAGAAAGGCTCGGATCAATATTTTACCTTGAATTCATCAGATAATGCTGTGATCAATTATGGTTAAAACACACACACACACACACATGCAGACACGCATCGATTCCACTCCCTTAGTCCTCTTCAGCATGTTAATTTAATTAATCATCGAGCTGCTTGAGCTTGTGTCAGGGTTGCGACAGAGTTGCCAGCCACAATAGAGCTCAGTGGGAAGGATATTAGCTGTAATGATGCTATTTAATAGGAATGTATGTCTTTCATGTTGTCTCCTTTACTCAGTCTTAAGGGTCTCCTTGCCCCAAGTTCCTATTATTCAGATATGATCACAATAATGATGTAATGTAGATGAAATGGCTGCAAGTGTTTTAATGGCACATAAAGTGTACATAATTACTGTATGAGGCATGCAACTTTTTCATTTGTAGGTGAAATAATAAGATAAAATGGAATCAAATTATTATTATTTAGGTTTCATTGAACATTTTCCCTTTTGATTATGTGGCTTAATAGAGTGTTGCCCTTTTATAAAAGTAATAAGCCACTCGGTGCGGTGCTTTGCAGCAATTTCATAAGAAATTCAAGAATGCAAACACAGCTCCTTGTTGTTTATTGCTTCATAGTATGGTAGGTCTGAGCAGTGTCCTTCCATCTTCCTTTACACATGTGTATGAGCATGTCTGAGCACTGAAATATGTGTGTTGTCATCTAAGTGCGGCACACCTGTGTGCATGATATCCTCTACCTCTTTCAGGTGTTCTCTCAGTCCTTCACAGCCTCCTATGCTATCTACAATGTGGCTAATGGGTAGGTGGAATCATGAATGCTAATGCATGGGCTGCACTGGGCATGAGCGTCACCAATGCAAGCAGACCCACGGATTGAAAAATTCCCCCCAGAGTGTGTCTCATCGAATCAGAACCTCATGTTTCTGTCAGACATGCATTCATTCGTCAGTGGTCTTACCAGGTTCCATATCCCAACGTGAGGTTTGTACTGTTCAGATTTCACTGCCTGACATTCATATTCAGCATATCAGTAAAAGGCTCTGTGGTAGCTGTGGATGCTCTGAGGAATGGGTCTGGAAGGGATTTCAGGAGAACCTGCAGCATTGATCATTGCCTGAGTTTGCCATGGAGGAATATATTTGCCTGTTCTGAGGGAGAAAGTGCAGCTAGAAATATGAAAAATGAAGTGTTGCATGAACAAATCCCGTTCTCTGTTTTGTTTTGCTTCTCTGCATCTTGCCCTCTTGTCCTCAGAGTACAGTATCTCTCCCAAGCTCAAGGCCAGGGCATGGACAGACCTCAGGGGGCTTTAAACAGCACATTCGGCCCTAACGGAGGGCTTATGTCTGAGTTCTTGTGTGTGTTCCAGGGATCTGCTGGAGCTTAACCCTCCAGAGAGAGAAAAGGCAGTGCTACAATACGCTTCCTGGGGACCTCAGGGGAACCAGATGGTAAGCCAGGCACTTACTCATTTGCCCGATCAATGTGTTCCTTTAATCATCTTCATCAAATGTACCTGTCAGTGTGATGAAAGGATAAGATAATATGGCTTGTGTATGAATGGTGCCTCCATTTGACATCATTTTAATAATGAAAACATCAACAGTATCATCGCTTTGTCATTATGAGATGAACTCCAGCTTAGAGTGACTGTGTTGCTATAACGGGGTTGTTTTACACTCATAATTCATCTACCTTCCCTGTAATGTAATTGGCTTTTGCTGCAATGTCGGTGCTCATCTGCAGCATATTAACTTGCAAATAAGATGTATTGGCTCTCAGTTGTGTATGTGTGTGTGTGTTCGGCTGATGATTCATTCACTCTTGGACGGCACCCGACACTCGATTCAGGCAGGCAGAGATGAGATGAAGCCCGCAACCATACTGTCTTTGATAATAGATTGGCTCTGTCCGTCTCTGCTGCTCTTGCCAGGCGTATGTGTTTGATGGAGAGATCTACTACAAGCCGAGCGTGACGAGCGAACCTGTGCATCTCACAACCACTGACCAGGAGCAGAATGTAGTGAACGGGCTCTCTGATTGGACTTATGAAGGTAGGACGTGTTCAAGTTTCAGAAAAAACGTTTTACTCGGATTGAGAGAGAAATCTGTAAAGCTAAGTTGACAGCAGTAATTAGAAGTAACAGGTGTATGCTCTGAGTTTAAGTGCTAAATCTTCCACTGCCTTTTAAAACAGAGGAAGTGCTCTTGACATATGTTGCCCACTGGTGGTCTAAGGATGGAGCCCGGCTGGCGTACCTCACCATCAACAACTCTGCCACACCTGTGATGGAAATACCTCACTTCTTAGGTGGTCTCTACCCGTCCAATGTCCTCTTCCCCTATCCCAAGGTACGAATGGATTCGAACAGGCCTACAGCTGCACTAGAGGCTCTGTGAAGCTGTATGTAGATAAACTGGTGCTTTGAGCTTAGTGCTAATGTCAACATGTTTCTCCTGTTCGGCAGGTTTAATGTGTCCTGTAATATTTTGGCAGATTAACATTGGCTTAGTAGCTCTAAAAGCCAGAGGAGGAAAGTAACAAAGTATTTGTGCTGTGCTTAAGTAGATTTTTCAGGCATCTGTACTTGAGCATTTATTTTTCAGGAAAACATTTTAATTTTACTCCCTACATTTTAACACAAATATCTGTACTTTCTA
>JAPQLA010000002.1:22370844-22382504 GCA_029822935.1 Naso vlamingii | reverse complement strand
ATGTGAATTTCTTGTCTGTCTACCAGGCCACACCCCAGCCCTGGCCTGTGCTCCCAACAAGGATGTGGCTGACTGCCTGGCTCTGATCCTCTCTACCATGAAGCCTTTCCCACAGCGGGACCCTTCCTCCTGCTCCTGCTCCTCTCCCACCGTCTCCCCCTCCCCGGGTCTCAACTTGCTGAAGCACTGCGGCATCACCGCCACCTGCGCCCCCCTGCCCAGCAACGGCCTCCACAATGGCTACGTCAAAGACCGTCACGGTGCACCGGTCGGCCTGGACGGGTGTCTGTCTGAGTGAGGTCACGTGCCCCCCTCAGTCAGCTGCTATCACCATCATCACCACCAGGGGGGGACTCCCTTTAACAAGGCCCCCAAGGACCAGGAGAGCACCCACCCACGTGTCTGTTCTGTGTATGTATGTGTTTGTGTGTCTGTGTGTGCGTGAGTGTTTGGTCTTCTCTTGAGGTGCAGTCAAACCTAATATGCAATTAGATCCCATTCCTCCATCTCCTAGTAGTGCTTAATATGTAGAGGCGGGATTGCTCTACAAGGTCACTCAGATCAAGTGTGGCATCCAAAACAAACACTAGCAATCTGGCCATCTCGAAACCATTTAACCCTTTAAAACCATGACGACGCAATTATATAACCAACATCTAAGAGCATGAAAAATCGCTGTATCCTCAACTGACTGTCTCTTCATATCATTCAGTATAAAAGTCATATCATGTTTAATCAGTTGTGGTGACCTTGTAGAGGAACATACAGCCCTCCCAAAAGAATGATCAAAGAGTTTCTGTTTGTTTTTTGATTCTTTTTTTTTTTTTCCTTTTTTTTTTTTTTAATTGTCCGTTAGCCTAGATTTTTATGAAGGAACCACACAAGGGAAAAATCTAAATTTTTGCTTAAGAGTGCAATGCTTGTGTACTACAGTACAATCCGAAAATTTGGAAAAGGGTCACAAAGATGTTAATTCCATAGCGTACTTTAGACGTACGGCCTAGAATCGTTTGGCATTTCAAGATAATTTGGTGATGCTGCTGAATACATTAGCATGACTCCTTCCAAAGGAGAGCCATGTTTAGGTCAGCATTGTAACATCGATTTGTTCTTAATGCTGACTTCATGTTTTAAAGATGCTAAATAAGTGTTTGTTAAGCTAGAATGTTTCTAAGCATATAACGTATGACCAAAGTTGATCAACACTATTATGGCTATAAATTATTTATTTGAGATGAACTGTACTGTATAGAGAAAGACAATAGATCTTGATATACCTCGTCAACTCGTTTAGCAGCTGCTTCATCTTCACCCAGGGTCCGTAGGCCTAATGTTCTCTTTTTGTAGGAACTAGAGAACTACTGTAGGATAGTGACTGACTGAGGCCTTGTTTATTTCTAGATGAAGGCTTTACTAGTAATATCTGCCAACAACACCTCATCAAAGCATCATATATCTGAGCACATAAATGAACAAGCCATTTCAATTTATTTCCCATCTCTTTAACAGTGTTTTTTTTTTTCTTTTGGAAAAAAAAAAAAAAGATTTCACAATTTGAATGGCCTAATTATCGAAAGAGAGCAATCAGTTTTGGTTTTTAGGCACTTACGAATTTTTTTCTTTGTGTTTTTTTTTTTTTTTTGAAGTTGAACTGGCCATCGGTTTTAACAAGCTCTCACTAAACGAGTATTTCTCGGAGCTGCTGAACTAGTCTTAAACATCTAATAGCTCATATCTCAACTTCTCGGTGGTCAATTCTGATCAGTTTCAAACAGAGAAAAAAGTGTTGTCTGCTATTTTTATTGGGCAGTTTTCAAGCAATATTTTCTTTTGGCCTTTTTTTTGTTTAACGTTATTGAATAGACAATCACTGTCACAAGGGCTTTTGTTTCCCTGGAATGTGTTTGATTTTTTTTTTTTTTCTTCTTCTTTTCTCATTTTTATTATTTCATGAAAAAAAAAATTTACCTAAAGACTAAACGAATGGCTCTGTGTGTGCCGGGCATTTTACTGTCAGTGTCAACACAAATGCACTGGATCGCCTTTATGGCATCTCATGAAATGCCTTTTGACCCATGCCTTCCGTAACACATCATTTCAGTTGGATTGCGTAATGGCAGAGTGCGATGAGCCCTGAGAGCGAATATCTTTTCCACCAATTTGATAGCAACAACATTGAACCACAGTTGCACCGTAGTATCTCGTGGAAAATAAATTGCCCGGCATATCTTTGTGCGTGCCGGCATTATCAATGACAGGGAGCTGATATCCCTTTTATGGAAGCGAATAGGGCTAAGAGGAAAAGGAGAAGGGATCTTTGCTTAGGCCAATACCTGTTGTGTAGATTTCAGGAATAGCAGAAATCCAAATATGTGCTTTTTTTGGTGTTCATTTTGTTGTCTCCTCATCCCATTTCTGGTACTAAGCATACTAAAGATGATTGTATCGGACCACTAGAGCTGTTTGTGACTTTTAGATGTGATATCTATGCTATTTTGTCGTTTTTGTACACCATCTGCTGGTGGTTAAATTACACTGAGTCAGATTGTTTTCATTGGTGTGATAACTTCATATCCACTGGTAATGAAGTGGCACAATTGCACACATTAAGTTGACTGGATGAGAGATGAGGACCTAGACTAGGCTATGTCGTCAAATACCCCTGCGAAAAGTCTTTAGTGTATTTTACCTGATTTCCCTAAAGTCCATTTCAGAGCAGTAATTTCTCAGTTAGTGTTAGTGAGTCAGTTAGTGGTCCATAACCGAAATGAAATGGAATGAAAAGTAATTGGTTACTCCCAGCCTTTGTTCTCTTGCTCAATTTATAATTTGTAGGAGAACAGTTAAATTAATACTAATACTACTAGGGATAGGTACTTTTTTTTTTTTGAATCTCAGGATCTGTGCTGAAGCAGCAGGCAGAATTTAGTATTCCAATCAGATCTCAGCAAGATGATTTTGCCGACATTTTTAAAAAAGATTTTTTTGGGGGATGGGATGTTCCGCAATTTAAGTCCTTTTTAACCCTAATCCCACAGCACTTAATTAGATAACCAAGCACGCACTTTAGTACATTCAGGTTCTAAGTGTGCAAAATAGAGCAGATGTAATGTATGTACTTATGTTTACATGCATGTGTGTTGCTGCTGAATACAAGAAGGAAGGGTTGCAAACGACAAGCAAAGGCTGCAACAAAATTGTACTCTAACAATGCATTATTTAAAAAAAAAAAGTCACTAAGTACTTTGGGACAGTGTCCACTGCCCGCTGACTTTTTTTTTTTTTTTTTGGTTAGTTTGTGCTATCTATTTCTGGGCAACTGGCCCAAAAACTAAGTGACAAGGTTATATTACCCGGCCAACTGCTGATAATTCAGACTCTGGCCAAGGTTACCTAAAGTCAGTCCAGTGATTCAACACACACCTCAGGCGGGCTCCTTTAAAAAAAAAAAGAAAAAAAAAGAAAAGGAATAAAAAAAAGAAAAACTCTACATACTCACTCTCTCTGCCAACTGTAGGTGCTGTCTGTTTGGGCAGGGACTTTTTTTTTTTTTCCTCTTGTGATGTCTTTATCTGACCAGTAAACGGAGCCATTGCCTCTGCAACAGTACAAGTTGCAGCTAAATCCTTCTGTTGTATCACAGTATTCTTATACATGCTTTTTGTTTTTCTTTGTGTGAACCAGTGATAACTGAGTGATTGTGCATGGAGCTAGATCACGATTTTATGATAGAGTTAACGGTTGAACAAGTGGCGCATATATACAATATATCTGTCAGAAATGAAAAAGCAATGAAAGGTCCAATTGTAGCAATAGAGAGTGTGTGTAATCGTGTACAGCACAAATATTGCACTGCCATCCATTTAGGCCAATTCAGTAAATCATAGCATAAATGCCAATGGAAGATTTAAATGCGGGTTAGATGTTATAATCTTCGGTCACAAATAAGGCCTGTTTGCCAAAATGTGTTGAGAGGGGGAAAACCTCTTAGAAAAGCAGCAATGGATTTATGCATATGTTCAAGCAGTTTACAGTCTGACCATCAAATCTGAGCCATGAATTTCTCTGACTGAAATGAATGTAGGGTCAGTTTAGAGCAGGACAATTTGCTTTCTCCCGACTTTAAACTGTTACTCTTCATTTGTCTTGCGTAGATATGATTATACAGGTAGCATGTAATAACCTAATTCTCTACATATTATACAGTATGTGTAGTAGTCTTCCTGCATTGAGGGTCTGGATAGGTTCTTTTTCTCGGCATTATAGTTGGAGTATAGGCCTGCTGTTGTGTAATATCGCTCTTCTTTCTCTATACATATATATATTTGTGTGGAGTGTAGCCTATAAGGTAAACAGGACACAAGATCAGATGAATACAACATTCATGTTCATCCATTCCATTGAGATTGCCTTACAGTACAGTAAAACAAGAGGGACAAAAAGGTCTACAGTCGACATGATCTCACATACTCGTAAATAGCCTATATTTGACAGAAATGCACCTAAGCTACACCCATTTAGTGCCATAGAAACCTTTATTTGCCTTTAGACATAAATCATACTTACTTGGTCAGTAACTTATTCAGAATTAGGCAGGATTATTACAGTTTTGTGTTTGGAGCTGCATGTCTTTTCACCAATTATATCAGTGAAAGAAATCTATATAAATATTTGCATGGGATATTAGTACTTAAATGCAAGTATTCTGTTAAAACTCGGTGTCGGTAGAAGTCTGTTGTATAATTGGACATTTTGAAGAATATAGCTAGTCCCTTTGGTATTGGCAAAGCAATCCCTAGGTTGTGTGTTTATTTAACAAAGATGGTTTATAATGTGTGTTACTGGGAAAAAAAAACCCTACATTTTTGATGTCCAAAAAAGCATGGTATATACAGTATAGAATTGATTTGCCTCAATGGATGTCTCGGTTCTTACTTGAAGTAAATGGCAAATTTCAATTCAACTCTCTGATCCACTGTTGAGCCTTTTGCCTTAAAAAGCTGAAAAAGGAAATGATACCTGGCAGTACCTGATAAGTTGCATCATCTGTAGAGTTATGCTACTTGGCTGGATTGCTAAAATATTTATATATGTATATATATATAAATTCTTGGCTAATTTTGGTCTTACAGACATCTTTGGGTGTCGAGAAGCACACAGATCAATTGAGGTAGCACATAGCTCAAGGTTGCCATGGTGCAGAGATTGTTCTGAGAGGTTGGGATATCGCCATATTTGCCACTGTGAATGAATGAATTCAGAATTCACTCATAAACAATCAACTTTGGCCTCTCTGTCATCCAGAGCCAAAGGACGCTGGGGATTTAAGTGGTGTACCTCAAAAAGTATTGATGGAAAGGAAATTCTTTTTTGAAAAATGCTTGTACAGCTATGCTAACAAAGAGTTAAAATCTTGTGATCCATCTTGTCGTGGGTAGTGTAATTCTGCTTAAACCAGCCTAAATCGGAGATGTGTCTATGCGGAAGTGTTAGATTAGTGTCGGCAGACGTCTCATGTTTCCTACCTTACAAAGGCGCAGCCAACTGCACCTTGTACTTTTTATTGGACCTGCAGTTTTACCTCATCAGTGATATTTCGTGTGACGACGCTGACATTTATCCTCTGTGATTTCTTCTCGTTTTTTCCTGATGCCAGTCGTGTAGATTTCTCTCCTGTAGTGTGTGCGTGTGTGCGTGTGTGTGTGCGTGTGTGTGTGTGTGAGAGAGACTTTTCAATATATGCATGTCAAACCGAAACATGCACAAGTCCCTTTTTAAGAGCAGAAAACCATGTTTCAACACGTTTCTCTTCAGTACAACCAACAGATGAGTCTGTTATCTGGTGCAGGTCATATAGGGTGAAGAGTCCAGGCTAATTTAAGGTGGGAAATGAAGGTAGCTATAAAACTTTACCTCTGTGAGTCAAAATAAGACAATATTACCATATGACAAATGCTAGTTTGACCGCCTTCCCTGCCTGAACACTTGGTTATTAATTTCCCCCCACCAATAGGACCTGTGTAATATCGAGCACAGTGGTGGCATGGTGCCTTTTATTTGTTACTACCGAAAGGTACGGTCTTCCATTTGTATTTCCCAAAAGCCTTATAATGGGAAAAAAGAAATTACACTGAACGTACACGACTACAGTAGATAGGCTCATATTCCATCTGAGCATGATTATTTTAACCCTACGTGATCTGAGTTCTAAGAAAAAAAGCCCGAAAAGCTCCTCCTGTATCCGTTGACAGAGTGGATCTGTGAGGGTGGCAGAATAAGTTGCACATAACTGATGCGATTTTTGGGCACATCAAATATCGAATGGAAGGGGATCAATAGTACGAAAGCACAAATCCAAAGAAGGCACCTAGGGGCTCATTTGGCTCTCCCAAAGCCAAGTAATGAAGGAGCCTAAAGACCAAATTTAGGCAAAGATGAGAGGACAAACTTCCGACTCCTCCGAGTGCAGAAAACATGAGGTTCGATTGTCAGTAACACATTAACTGTAGAAAGACCGTTGTCTGGAATTTCAGAGCTTCTTCTGATTGTTCTTCTCCACTCTCGGGTATTCATTGACGAACAGTAACTTCACAATAGCGACCGAGTTGTGAAACGATGCGGTACCTGCGCTCAAGATCAAGTTTAGGCAAACTGTTTGTTGTGACTGTGTTGCAAAATTGATTGTAGAGATTGTTTTGTGTTATTTAGGGGTAGACTGACTACAAGTAGGGTTGCAGTAGTAGCTGTGTGCAGTGTTAATAACAGTGTGATCATACTATAGAAGTGACGTAACATTAGTTGTCGGACCACGACATTAAGGCATGAATCATCTTCTCTCAAGCTGACCTCGTTTGAAATAGACAAAAGATAAAAAAGTGCAATAACCTTTTGTTTATCATTGCTTCCTCAGTTGAAAAAAAAAAAAAAATTTAATATGCCCTTTTTTTGTTAACACCAAAAGTCACTCATCTGTAGCAAATGAAGGATTGCAAGTGGTCCTCTTGTTTGTGTTCAGAGAGGTGGCGTTCGATAGTGGAGTGTTTGATATTCCATTCTTAAAACTGTGATCAATGTCCAACTTTAAAAGCTGCCTGCTCAGAGAAAGGACTGTGCACAAGTTGACTGATAGATTGAGTAGGTGCGTTTCTATTTTTTTTTTTCTTTTTTCTTCTTGTGGATGGACTTTGATGGTATTGTAGTTTGGACTTCTGGTTTATAGCCGGTAGACATGTTCATTTGCATGTGTAGATGTGAATATGCATCCTCTTCCTCCTTGAATGAAATGTTTTCTCAAAAATATTTAGACCTGCTGTCAGTGGCGTATGCGGATAAAAGGAAATATGAAATGCCTTATATTTGTTTTCAATGTTAAGCATTAAGGGTTCTTACATGTCCCTCCCTTTTCAGCGTGTAGCCTAAAGCTTGTACAGTTACGAAATTCATGAGATTTATATCTACTGTATAACCTATGTCTTTTCAGAATTTGTTACTTGGAGGTCCTGTGATTGTGGTTTTAGAGAAACATTCCCCTTGAAAGTGCCGTTTGTTTTCACCAGCAGAGGATGTGTCTTGGGGGGGGTGGGGGAACATACTTACACGAAGGAAAACAAATGTTGGAAACACCTTGCAGTGTTTACTGATGAACCTGTTGAAATGAATGACACAAAGTATTTGTGCAGGTGAAATAAAGCAGCAATCTTCTGATGGAGCACCTTATCGATTTTGCTCCTTCTGTGAGCCCACGATGGAAGTAGTCTCACACCAAGCTTGATTACTCCAAATCAGAGCCATATCAGAGAATTTACCCATTAGGAGCCCCCTTGAATGTGCTATTAGGAATAGCCTACTGTAGGAAAGGATGTACAATGCATGTTCTGTGACATTTTATAGTAGTGGTAGTCCCTTTCATGTTTTTGTTTATAGTCCGCTTCACTGTAGATGTTGCCGCCTCATTGCAACTCACAAGCTATTAACAATCCTCTCACAACTGGACTTAAAGCAGGCATTGATCTGCTGCTGAGGCAGCCTTAATTCATTGCAAATTAAAGGAAATGATAGATAATGGGTTGCCTGTTTTTACTTTGAGTGGCTTATCTGGGGAAACACAAAGGAGCCCTTATAAAGAGGGGAAGGACTCTGAATCAGGGCATGTGATGAGTTACAATCAAATAGTTTCACAGCGCACCTTCACTAAAAAATATTTAAAAAGAAAAAAAAAACAACGTTGGCTCGTCCGCCCAACATTCCAAAGTAGAATTTATTTTCCACAGTCCTGTCCCGCTGATCTTTTTTTGCTTTGCTGGTGAATGAAGTGGGCATGTGTGTCAACGACAGGGTTCCCTATTTAGCCTAACGCTGATTACCTCATTTACAAATCTGCAAATATACTATTCTACTGTTTGTAAAGGAGTCAATGCCATCACCAGCAGCGTGGTCTCCAGACCTGTGATGACAACAGGACCAATGAAGTTACTCTGTTGAAATTAGCCAATTTTAGAATACAACCAGTCTGGAAACGTAGGGTCAAGACACTCTTCTATTATTATTTTTATTTTTTTTAAAGGCAGAATGGGCCTCTAAGATTTTTCAGTTTGTAAATCACTGCAGATGCTACACCAGTCTGCATCTGGAGCTATCAGGAAAGCGGCAGATGTGATTTTCCAGATTTTTGTGGGATGCTTTTAATTTGGTGGTCAAATTACTATTGCACATTATTTTACACAATAAAGGTGAACATTTAATTATAAACTTGCACCGCTCCTTAAATGCTGACTGGAATAGCAACTGTTGGCACTAGCATGGTTCAGAGGAGTCGAGCCGAAGCCTGGTGTATCTCACTATTATTTAAGTGAACGATCATGTTAGCATCACTTTGCTGTTTTTCAGTAGCATTTCTCCTACCTCCTTGTTTTGCAGCCTTGAGTATTGTTTGTCTCTCCACCTGTTCTGACTAAAAAAAAAAAGTCTATTCACAGTACAGGAATACAAATTTATCATAAGCAATGGTAGTTATACATAAAAAGTGTGCTTGGTTGTGCTGTATGTGTATATGTCTGTTTGACGTTGAAAAAAAAAATATTTATGAGAAGCATTTATACGACAAAATACCACTGGAATGTGAAGCCAGACAATGTTATGATGCAGATTATGATGATAGTCTATCCCCTTTAACATTCAGTGGCAAATGGTCAGAGGATTCATTTTCTTGAAAATCAATAACCGTGCATTGGCTTTTTTTTTTTTTTTTTTAAACTGATTATTTCTTCGGTTTCCTCTTGTGCGTATACTTCGCTGTCTAGCCCAATAGCAGACATTATTTCAACGTTTACAGCTTCATTCTGGCTCAGCCACCGATTGCCCTGCAGTTGTAATGATACCACTGGTTGTTATGAGGAAGATAGTGAGGTGGATTTGTAATTCTGTACGAGGGCGAGTTTGAGCCCCTCGAGCCGTATGCCTTTGAATCCATCTGTCCACTCCGAACCAAATTCTGCTAGATAGGCCTCTGTCTCCACACTGCCCCGACATTTTACAATAAGTTTGACCACAAGGGGTACAGGACAAGGTGAAAGGTTTGAGGTTTTCTGACCAGGGCCCCCCACCCATCCTCCAGCTCCCCCTACCCCCACCCATGCCAAACCCAGGCCCGCTCCCACTCCCCTTCCACCCAACCCACTGTCTCACCTAAACCTCAAGCCATTCATTTTTCTGTTTTGTTTTTTCGACAATGCAATCCTGAAAGCACTTTGCCTTGTTATTCCTTTGTGTGAACATGTGAATGATAATTTGTTACAGAAAAAAAAAAATGTTAAAGATGTAAAAGATCATTCACTGTTTTGGAAAAACCTGCATCTGTCTTTCTGACGTTAAAAGAAAAAAAAAACAATTTAGTGACATTAAACCTGAATCTATTTTATAAAATGTTTGCTGCAGCCAATTGGTCTTGTCATTCAGTATTGTGGCTTAGGGTTGTTTGTGTTCAATAAAGTGCTATTGCTAAATATTTTCTGAGTCTGGTGTTATTTCTTTATAAATATTTAAGTTTTCAGGTCACATAGTTCTCATTTTACAAGTTTTATCTTAAATTAGTTATGTAGAATCCCTGGAATAGCCAAGAGTTACATGAGGCTGAAGAAAAGCTTCAATGGAATCTTCCAGTGAAAATATCCCAGCAGAAAGAGGTTCGTGTGTCATGCCTGAGTTTATCTTGACTCAGATGAGAAACTGATAAGGGATGATGAGACAGAGTAAACTTGATATGATTTGCCAAAGAAAAGTCATTGTGGCACTGCTGAGCTTCATTAAGTAGTGCTGTGGGGTGTGTTAGGGAGGTTCATGTCTGTTTTAATCATCAGGGTCATAACTTCAGAGAATTTACTGCATCGACATGAAACTTAAAACTTGGAGTCACACCTTTGTTTCTAATGCGCCTGTTGATATAGACAGCCCTGTGTTTTATACACAGTTCACAAAGATGCGATTAAAATGCTTAACTATACTTAAAAGTTAAGACCTGTATTCCAACAGTGGTTGCATCACGTTCTGAGGCGTCAGAAAACATGCACACAAAGATAATGACAAACAAGAGAGGAAGGTAAATATTGTAGTAACCGGTTGTATACAATGATGCTAATACCATTGCCTGGGGCTTGATTTTACTTTTGACACAACCACATTGTCACAGGGCTATAATATTGGCTTTTAGTGGTGTTTGAACATGCAGTCACACAGAATGATTGCAGATTCATTTTTTTCAGTGTGCTGCTTCTGTTAGGCCATAATTCTCACCTCCTTTCTGCCATTCAGCGCACTGTAGCAGTGCATGTCTGACTTTTATGTCTTGATGATTAGATAAAGGCAATGCACATAAATTAAGAAATATATAAATTAATGCCACATTCTCAGGTTACACTGGATTTATACCATTACCAATACAAATACAAATACAAATACAAATATTAATATTATATGCTGGTACTTGTCAGTAAATAAACAGCATTTCTCATAGAGGAAATAATATTATTTAATTATAATTTGTATGTCATGAGCACAACAACTTGGTATTTCACTGGCTATTCATAGATAAGATAGATACGGACCAATCAGAAACTCTAGATTTACGTCATCACGTGCCCACGCGCCTGCGTAACGACGACACAGAAGTGTAGGATGTAGCACAGGACGTGGCTAGCGAGCTACTAGTTACAGTAGGACGTCCGAAAGCACACAAATATCGTTATAAAAATAAGTTTTACCATATGTTTAGGTAAGTATATAAGTCCGTTAAAAAGTTTCTTCTAATGTGGCTCTTTGTAAACAGCCATTTGTCGATGTAGTTTGTCTAGACTGACGTCTGTCTGGTTAGCTCAGTTGCTAATTGTCAGAGGAAACCAACGGCAACGTTACCGTGAGCGCTACCAGTGCTATCTAGTTAGCACATGCTAGCTATTTATTTAGGGCGAGCTGGCTTTACTGACATTTTAATCTAGGTGTGGGGTCATTTGTTTATGATTACTCTAGTTGTCTGATTTTGTACCAAAAGACATTGCGATTTAGTGTAATGTTAAAAGCGAAATATCATCCTAGACGTAGGTTAGCATGTATGCAGGGCATGCTGAGTGCGACGGGAGGAAAGGGATCCGTAAATCGCCCCCAGACTA
>JAPQLA010000002.1:22359332-22370744 GCA_029822935.1 Naso vlamingii | reverse complement strand
ATATCAAGGATGTCGCTTTTGGGCTGAGTGCTCAAAATGATTGAGTCATTGTGCCTTACGTTAAAACAAAAATATAACAGAATTTTTTAAAATTAGATTGCGTTTTTCTTCTCTATTTTGTCTCCATGGTCATCCTTGTAAAGATTGTAGTTTCTTTCCCTTGACGAGGAATCTTAATCACTGATCTCTCTGCTATTTAAATATGTCTGTGCATAAGCTGCAGTGATGTAGTATTGGTCATATTCACTACATTGCATAAATTAGCTGAATCTAAGCTTTAGCTAACCAGAAATCTTTTGAAATTTAAATAACCAATGTGAGTAATATATTTTTTGCAGGCCTGTCTGTGTCTCTTTTGTCAGGCAAATTATTTCTGCTTGATATGATGTGTCAGCACTACATCAAAAGCTGAATGGAAGCATTTAAGGCCTTTTGTGAGTGAGGTAGGCTGAAATGATCGATATATTTATATATTTATATATATATATATTAAATTAGATGCAGTCATACATAGATTCATTGAAGTTGTCTGAAAACCTCATTTGCTTGGTTGTGTGTTGCTCAGGAGGTTGGGTCCCAGTAATGTACCATGGGGTACGACGTCACGAGGTTCCAAGGGGAGGTGGATGAAGACCTGCTGTGCCCTATATGCAGTGGAGTGCTCGAAGAACCAGTGCAGGCAATTCTCGATTTGAAAAAACTACCCATCATTGATTGTGTGTGACACGACGTTTTTCAAATATAAATGTAAAATTGTTTGAAATCTGTGTTCTCATTTTCATTTCAGGCTCCACACTGTGAGCATGCCTTCTGCAATGCCTGTATAACACAGTGGTTTGCCCAGCAGCAGATTTGTCCGGTGGACCGCACAGTTGTGACACTAGCTCACCTCCGGCCTGTGCCACGCATCATGCGCAACATGCTGTCCAAGCTTCAGATCAACTGTGACAATGCTGGTTTTGGCTGCACAGCTACATTGCGGCTGGACCAGCTGCAGTCACATCTCAAGGACTGTGAGCACAACCCTAAAAGGCCTGTCAACTGTGAGGAGGGATGTGGGTGAGTGGCTTCCATTTGGCAGAAAATGTGCAATGCACTTTAACAGTTGAGTGCACTGATAATGAATTTGTTGTTGCCATTTAGGAACAGTGCCGAAGTTCAGAAATGTCAAATATCAAATCAGAACACAACAGCTGCTTGGCAATATTGAATATGTATTCTGTAAAATATAAGAATATGAAAATGTCTGACTTGTTCTCTCTGGTATTTTATTAAATCCTCTGTTTTCTGTCCTGTTATTTTATCCCTCCCACTCTTGCAGGCTTGAGATGCCCAAAGATGAGCTGCCCAACCATAACTGCATCAAACACTTGCGGAGTGTCGTCCAGCAGCAACAGACAAAGATTTCAGAGCTGGAGAAAACAGTGGTAGAGCATAAACACCAGTTGGGGGAACAGGTAAGAACATTTTCCTGCTTTTTGCAGCAAGGCTCGCAGATGGCTCCCAAAATACTTTGCAAGCCATTTCCTAAATAATATTGTTTACAAATGTTTGTGAAACAAGTTTAGAAATGGCTAAGAGCATGTTTGTTTTCTATGGCAAGTTTTCTACTACATGTAAATATAATTTCCTAAAAGTTATAAAAAATGACTTTTATTTTTTTTTTTTGTGGTCCGGGTTTGTTTATTGTTCAAAATGTTCAAGTACATGTTATAATTTTTTGCCTCTTTTTTAAATGAGTGCAATTTGTGTTTTAGGCTTAAGCTGATACGAGAGCATATGGAATTTTGCAATATTGGCTGTCATTTGTGATATTTTTCACAGTGTGGAATATCAAACAGCTGTTATGGCATCTTCGACTTTTATTTTGAAGAGAAAACGCAAACAGAGCTGCTATGGCAGCAAATGCAAAACATGTTGCTATTTGACCATTTAAAGAGGTTATCACAGGTTAATTGGCATCATGTTGGTGTGCGTGCAATGCTTCAATATACAGACATGAAGGACTTAGTTTCCAAAAAGAACGCCAGCTCGGCAATATTTTGGCTAGATGTTTTTACCTAGATGTGACGGTTTTGTAATCGTATAGTTATATTAAAGAGAACAAGAATATTTATATTTACAATTACTATCATGTAACCCTACATGGCACTGCTGTTGTAAAATATATTCATGAAATGAATATTAGTATTTGTCAAAAATTCAGAAGTGACTAAAGAGCATAATACTGGATCCAAAGAGTTTATTAGAAATATCTTCTTACACATCCAGATACATGCAGATTTTCAAACCCACTATAAACCAGATGATTGACAGTTGTAGGTTTTGTGAAACATTATCTGAAGGTTATGCTTTTTATTCCCAGAAACGGGACATTCAGCTGCTAAAAGCGTACATGAGAGCAATCCGCAGTGCTAATCCTAACCTGCAAAACCTCGAAGAGAGCATCGAGTACAATGAGATCTTGGAGTAAGTTGAATTTCATCTTCTCTTCTGTTTGGTATCATTGACTATGTAAATGATCTGCAGCTCAGTCCGTAATTATTTGTGGGTTTCACTGATGTTACCTTCAGGTGGGTGAACTCCATGCAGCCTGCCAGAGTGACACGCTGGGGTGGCATGATCTCTACCCCTGACGCCGTACTCCAGGCTGTCATCAAACGCTCCCTCATCGACAGCGGCTGTCCTCTTTCGATTGTAAACGACCTGATCGAGAACGCCCACGAGCGTAACTGGCCACAGGGACTGGCCACACTCGAGACACGGCAGATGAACAGGCGCTACTATGAGAACTACGTTGCCAAGCGTATTCCTGGCAAGCAGGCAGTGGTGGTGATGGCCTGTGAGAATCAGCATATGGGGGAGGATATGATCCTGGAGCCCGGCCTGGTCATGATCTTTGCGCACGGAGTGGAGGAGATCTTATAACTGTGCAGCTAGCAGAGCTGATCCAAGAGACAAGTGGGGATGTTTTGCTTTGGGGTTTGCTGTGACGACTAGGCTTTTCCTCACTGGAGTGAAATCTGAATAAATCCGGCTTATTTAAAATAAAATCTTAGCTGAGGCTCACTCCCATGCTTGATACCTATGCCTTAAAGTAAGGACAAATATATTATGAACTTGTCAAATAGAAACTTAATCTGACTGATGTCTAAGATAGAAGGTGAGATGTGATGTTTACAAGGTTTATATTTGGTGCATTATATGATCTGATTGTTCTGCTCAATGTCCTAATATAGTTGTAAGCTTGAACCCCAGTTTAATGTCCTCAGTTGTATAAATGCTTGTAAATACAAATACTATATTGAATTATAAATGTCATTCTCTTATCCCACTCACTGTAATTATATTGTGATGTTTATCTCAAATCTGTTTTGTCAGCCTGTGTTACTGTATGCAGGGACGTTGACTCGAAAGATTTCTTTGCGTGCTTGCTTTAGTATTTAGTTCCCTGTGAATATTTCACAAGACATTGTGCTTCTCAGTTTAGATTGTCTGAACCTCATGTGCCATTTGTTTTATTTATTATGTTGCCTTTCACACAAACATGCTTGAAGATGTTACCATTCAATGTGTGGAAATCAGCCTTTTTCGGTGCATTTGAAGTTGATTGCAGGAAGAAAATTGAGTTTGTGTTTTCTTTGTTGCCTCAGTTGTATATATAGTCTGAATGTTGGGTCCAGTTTAAGTGTTAAATCTGAAGTTTAACATTTGACATATAACTATGTATAATGCATTTTATTTGACAAATCATAATAAGTCACTTAAATTCTTAGGTGACCTTTAAGTTTTACTGAAGATTGAATTACAAACATTGAACTTCTCATTCTTCACAGCTGGCAAACATCTGTTCACTGACATGTCACTAAAGAACCATAGCTTGGTGATTGTAAAAAAAAAATATATTTGTAAAGTTGCAGTTATGGCTTTTGAGAGGTAAAATGTTTCACCATTTGTCACTTATTGCTGTAGTAAAAGAAGATTTCAGATGTCCGCTATAAAAGCCCACACAAGTGCAGTAAACAGATTGTGCCCTCTTATTTTTCCTGTTGTTTTTATTTGTTTTGTGTCTGCTATGTACTGTGTTGTACAGATGAGAAAGTAATAAAATATGTCAAACTTCATTCAAAAAGATTATATTTTCTCCTTTGGAAAGGATTTTACGTCAGCATTTTAATTAGGAAAAATTGCAGTTCCTTATTTTACCACAGCATGTCATAAGAGATCTGTTGGGATGAGTACAGGATGCATTAGCTTCATAAATAATGTACAAACTTCAATCTATTCTAGAGGAAATGATTGCTGCTTTTAAGAAATCATGGCAGTGAGGAAATGTGAAGTACGAAGTGCTTTTGATACAGGTTAAGAAAATAAAGAGGAAAGTTTAACCACAAAACTCATAAAGAGAGGAAGGTCTGACCGTTCTGTCCTGACTCATTCTCTTTTCCCCTCTCTTAACCAGACACCCACATGCTTTCCATGCCTGTTATCCTCTCTTGCCAGCCTTGTCCTCATTGTGGAGCATAATCCCTCGCCATTGTGGTCACTGGAATGTGAAATCATGTGCTTTACCAAATACTGTGTTATTGTCCACACACATTATTACTGGTATGTGATGTGGTAGGCCTACAGGAAACCCATACAAAGCAACATATTATGTTTACAGCAGAATATATTAATGTTTCAAATACCTTAAAACATTTAAATGTACTGTACAGCACAAATACATGTGTAGTGTTAGAAGTATCTCAGTCAACAGTCCAACATTGGAAATGCTTTTTAAGCAAAAATATTTTTGGCATACCTAAAGTATTTCAAGCAAAACCACAAATGGAAGAGGAATGGTTCCTGTTGGTCAGTATTATATATTTAATTGGATTATGACATCACTATTGTGTCATTTCCATTTTACTCCGGTAAAGGTGACAGTTATAGTTTTCTTTTTTTAACTCATTATGTTTCGGGTTTCTTGTTTTTTTTAAATTTTCGTAAAATCTTAATTGGTGAAGTTACTAGTCGATGAAATGCTAGAGGTCAAATGAACAAAATGGAAATATTCAATTAAAGTACAAGTACTGTAGGTCTACCCTAAATTTGTACCTGTTAGTATTGTAGTTCCTCTACTGCGTGACTCTCCACTGTTGTATCAGAGTAAAAATACTCGTTTCTGAAACGCCATTAAACTACTTTTCAAGCATAGTTCCCAACAGTTTCATCATCCTTAATATCATACGCAATGTACGTGAAACTGCTGGTTACCATAGCAACAGCAATTATGAGGCGGTTCCGGTTGACTCCTGTTGGCTGAAACACAGCCAAACGATTCAATTAACAAACTAACAGTGGACAGCCACTCTTTTATTAAATACAGATATTTATCTCTTCAAGTCAGATATAATGGCTGATTACTTTAAAAAATACATATGTTGTTTTAAAAAATGGAGGCAAGACTGACGCAATTTTGAACAACTGGCCCCAAAGACAAGCTAAAGATCCAAAGTATAATGCTAAGCTAGCAAAACTTTTTTCTTTGAGACTTAACGTTATTGTTTATTTTTTCCGTAAAGCTCTTAAAATAAATAAGTTAGAGCAAGGTAATTTGTAAGTTTCTATACTGTGGTGTCATTTTATTTGAAAGTTTGAGTTTATTTTACCGGTTCTTAACTATATTGTAATGTTACGTTGTCATGGGCTAATGTTACCGTTAATACGTTTTTAGCTTGTGGCATGTTATCACAAATATAACCCTAACCCTAAGTTAGCATGGCATTCAGGATATAACCTAATGTACATTTATAGCTTGAGGGTATCATGTAACTGTTATAATACCACAAAAGAATTATTGTATTTGTAACTGAGTTAGCGTTAACCTTATAATTTGTTGAAGCCATACATGTAAGTTACATGTAGCATACACCTCAATTACTGCTTGTACCAAACACACAGCTGCTGCAGTAATTAGTTGATTTATCACTTAAAAATGCCGTCTAGAGTGTATTCTGCATTGAGACTGCCTTTTAAAGCGCAAGATGATGATTGCACTGTTAACATGTAACAACTGCATAACAACTTTGCAGATGGATGCAACGCCGGTGTGACGGGTGTGTTTTGGTGAGTGCAGAGAGGGCGCAGAGCAGCTGAGGCGGTGCTTGACAGGAGAGATCCGCTCACTCAGTCTCTGCACTCAACTGCTTCCACTTCGTCGACCTGCACCCTCCGTGCAAAGTTAACGGCCACTTTGCTTGACATCTGAAAGCAGGATTGGGACCGGTTGTTGAGCTGCACGACGACGAATTAAAGACAGACTGACAACGGAGCGGCGAGAGAAAGGTAAATGACTCTCGAAATCAAACAGTAAGAATGCAGGACTCGGCTTATTGATTTAAGTTTCAGTGCAGCTCTGATGGGCTTTAGTTGCAGATATGAACGACAGTCAAACACGGGGCGATCATTTCAGCCTGTGGTACTCTCAAGAATTTCATGCGAAATCCACGCAGGTGCATCTGGATATTGACGACTTACAGTGCTATGTTTGCGGTTTTTCTAAAGAGAAAGTCGCGTGTAAATAACAGTGCACTGAGCCGATCAACAACAACCAGTAGGAAAGACCCACTGTATTTGTACACGGTCCGCTGCCTTCTTTATAAAACCTGCTAAACATGCACCATTTCAGTTCCCTTTGCACTGTGTCATGACTGTTAATGTCAGACTTCTTAAGTTACCCACGAGATAACCCTTCTCTCAGGCTATTTAGAGGATTGAGAAATTCATCTGTCACAGTAGAGACTGTGAAGCTTTCGGGTTTATTTGAAGTATCTGGGAGAGCTATGGTTGGCTGTGGTGTGAAGAGCACCACTGTATCTTTTGTATTTGCCAACATATGCTACAACTTGATATGTCAGTAGTGGAGCGCACAAACAAATGAATAGTGATTTTGCACCTGTATGAAAGGATCTTATCTTATCTGAGATTTTGTTTGTTGCAGGATGAGGTGCTTTGCCAGTGGGGACAGGAAAACATCAATCAAAATAGATTAAAAACACACCACAGAGGGTTGTCACTGATTTTTTTTTTTTTTTTTTTTTGGAGTAGCAAAATCCTCCACAGTGTGAAGTGGATTTTGCTGGTCACTGGTGGCCACTGCCACAGCAGTGTGGTCCTTTTTTTTCTGCAAAGCTCCCCATTTACTGTCATTTGACTGCAAATGCTGAGTGTGACTTTCAGCCCTCATGCTAACTGGAAAAACAAAACATACAGGAAAGTCTTGATAATTAGTCGATGGGTTTCCCTTTTTTTGCCCAGGGGCCCCTTAAATTTCAGCTGACAGCGATCTTGTGTTCATTTTAAGTAGGACATTTCAGATCTGTTTGTAGCTGCAAAAGAGTTTTCAGGCACAGACAATCAGTTCAGTAGTCAGGTCAGTTTTTTATTGTTTACGTCAGAAGCTAGAGGCTGTAGATGAACTAGAATTGTGCCCATTTTGTACTTTGTGGTTTTTTGTAGAAAGCACTTGCTCTATATTGTCGCTGGTGTGATGTGAGAAATAGCATGAATGCCTTTTGTTTACAGACTATTTCACTTCTCTAAATGCGGTGGTTGCATCTTTTGTTTAGCCTTCACTTCCTTCATTATATTATCACATCATCTGCCTAAATTCTTCAATCTAATTTTTTGATTAAGATTTTTACTCGATTTCACTTTCATAATCAAATATCAATACTTTATCATCAGATAATAGATGCGATTAGAATTAGCTTTACTGCAGCTAAAGTCTCAAATGCTGTAAGTTACCTCTCATGTCTTTTAGTTATTATCGGTATATGTTGTGTATGATTGCCTCAAGGCGTACAGCAGTCCCCATACTCAGCAAAATGTCATGAATACCTTAGCACATGTTCTCATTCTCATCCATTTATATTGAGAAAGTGATTCACATGAGCAAATACTAAATATATTTAACTTCTTGTAAGGCATGAGTCCCTTTTTTCACTAACCTGACAGCAGACAATACTATGTGATTGCATTTCATATTGAATCATCAAAAAATGTGACATTTACGGTTTCAATTGTAGTTGTGGAGAGATCTGTGGGCGAATCAGGCGAGACTCCCCGATACGTGCAAGCACACTATAACAGCAGTGTGACTGTTGCATGACTGCATGCGCCCTCACAAGTCTGGGCAGGTTTGAGGGTTTTTTTTCTGAGTGGTGGTTTGGTGCTCTACAAGGCTGCCTCCACACAAAAAAAAGCTATTATGTAAGTCACATTCAAGTCTGAACTCCGAGTGATGGGCAGTCGTCACTTTGAAGCCGGGAGCGAGCAGAGCCTCGCCTACATTTTCTAAGAAATCTGTGATTCATGCTGTGGTGAATGTCTTTTTTTCCTGCCATGTTTTTGTCTGATTTGAAATCCATGATTATTGTGTTCAAGTCCTCTAGTATCTCCACTAACTGCAGCCTGCTGTAGCTTGCATACCACTCGATTCTTCAAATGTTACCATACAGCGGCAGAACAGGGGAAACCCCCATTTGACAAGCCGTGCTCAGCTGTGATCATGCCATTTCAACTGACCCTGCTTTGTGCATTAATTCAGCCTTATTCAGTTAATAAGTCCTACAAAGCCTGATGAGTATTTTTCCAAAAAAATTCACCCATCTAGGACGGTGCATATCATACTTTAACAAAGAAAGTAGCTATATCTCAGCTTGAGTGCTTTCAACAGCACATTTGCTAGTACACAGTACAGCAATATATACTACACTGCATAGAAGTGAAAATATAAAACGACCAGGGGAAGTAGTGGTTACGGGCTGTAGTTCTGTGGATACAAAAATGTGAAGAAGTGGCTTTTTTTTATAGTTCCACTAAAGTAAGTCAGAAATTGCTGCTGGTTTTTAACTTGTGGCTCGGCCTGCAAAGTGACCCCTTGAGCAAAAGCCCATTTATAGTAAAGTAGTATTCCCCAGTTCATTCGGTGAGTCACAGTCACATCTACATGTAGAATGTAATTTAGAGCCTCTGGTTTTGAAAGGCCAAAAGAGGCTCATGGTGTGGGAGGAGGTGGAGCAGCAGGGGGAAGACTCGAAGCTACTGACTGGGCTCCCCCTTCCCTGAGCTGGCTGCCTCCCTCTCTGTCTGTGCCTCCTCCTACCCGTTAGTCACCCATGGCAGCACTCTGACGGAGAGAGCAGTTGATGGAGGGAAACACTTTCCATAGCAACCAAGCATGTCCGTCCTCCCCCTTCTGTTAGCCTGATGCAATCTGTACACACTTCAGTAAAGGGAATTGCTGTAGTTTTAGCAGGAAAACAAATGCATAACATTAGATGTAGACTCAGAGAGCCTACGCAGTGTTTTCCAACCACAGAATGACGGAGTCGGTGGCTTGCATGCTGCAAGTGTTGCAAAACAGCAGATTTCCTTGACACAAGGCGTGGGCGTCATGACACCTTGCGCAAACATTAGCCTGCATGAAAAAGGTCATCCCCAAGTGTACCTTGAAATCATGGTTGTAAAGAGAGTGCTGAATGGTTGTTGACAGTTTTTCATTGAGACATTAAGGGTTCATAATTACGCACATGGCACGTGTGAAGGAAAATGTCAACTGAACTGTCCGCTCCTGCTCTCCAATTATTTCACCGTGTGTATTTTTGTAAAGCTGTTGTTTTGTTGTTTTTCAGTTGAGTGGTCAAAAGTAAAGGCTCGTGTCCGGATTTAAACAGATGGTTTTTCAGAGGTCTATGGGGGAGTCGATGTGCCTTGCACAAGCTGTTGCTACTTGAAGATCCACTTTAACATTTAAATCGTTCTTTACAGCTATTTGGAGAGCCACTAGTGGCCCTGGAGGCGGTTGTTCTCTTGCATCTGAGCTAAAAACATATGCCGCACCACTTATTCTGTGCTGATTATATTGAGGGACAGTTTGTTCAAACAGAGTTATACCTCATACAGTTATTCACAATGATTGATGGCTCTGTGACTCTTATCAGCCCACATGTAAATCTTTCTAAAAACAGAATCTCTTCCCATAAATGTTTCTATTAAGCAACGTAAACAGTTTCCTCATAAAGCATATTAGCCCAGCAGTGTTATTTTTGAGAGAGCAAGGGTAGAAGCAGTATTTCACGTCTGTATTAAGTTTTAACTAGCGTCAGACATTCCTCAAGGCTCCTGAAATATTTAAATATGCTCCAGTAAGCTCATTTAGATGGAGCCATTGATTTTAAAATCTGTTTCTCATGTTTAAAAGCGGAGAAAACCGGCTCAGTACATATTACACCATCATATCCTCTCCTCTAAGTGCAGGGAATGCCTCTTCCTGTGCTCTCTGTTCTCTCTGCTCCTGATTCCCATTCCTCATCATTCATGCAAATCATTATCTAATCAGGAAGTGAGGAATCAGATTACTCAGAGAGGCTTGAGATCTCGTTGAAACAGACAATAATGATGATGATACTCAGTTGGTAAGGAGACAAAATAGACATAACGCCTCTCATGACATCACGGAAAGCATAAAAACACCCAGGAGTCGTTTAGAGTGAAATGTGTGTTTTAGGCCTATTTTTAGCTTATTTATTTATTTCTCCAGAAGAAAGTGTTTGATGATGGAGATGGAAGCATATTTTTAGAATTTGAGTTTGAGGCTGTAATCAGGTGGTCAGTAGCAGATGGCTTTTCATCGTTTCTTCATGTGTCACTTTGCTGTCCATGTCAGACTTCTTCCAGCTGATTGGTTGCATAAACAGAACTGAAGGCAAAGCTGACAACCCTTTAATGGAATTATGGGAGGACAGAGGGAACCTTTCATAGTCCAAAGACAACAAATACATCCAGTTCACATGCAAAGAGTGGTTGTTATTTACCATTATTTCATTTCTTTTTCATAAATAGGTTCCTTGTCATTGTCTGTGCAGGCAGCCGTCTCTGATACCTGCATTGGCTGCACTTTAATGTGTGATAACAGCTGTGGATAACTGTGTGAAATACAAATTTACAGTGAACTGAAAGCCATTACTACCTTTTATTTGCTTTTGCGTTGTATGAGCGTGATTGTAAATGGTGATAAAATCATGTTAATATCAGACTATCAGATTTACAATGTATTGATATTAGGTTACAACATGTGTTCAGTATATTTTCTATCCCATTTAAACTCTTTAATCTTTGTGTTTTGCATAGTAAAATCAAACTAGTTAGTGGGGAATTACCTGCACTGCTGCTGGATATTAGGTTTTAGGCAAACAGGATGTTCTTAAAGGACAATGGTAGTATTTTTATTCAAGTTATTAAGTGCACAAGCACGCTGGACAGCGTCTTATTTTGAATATGCCTCTCCTACTTCACATTCCGCAACCATTCATTTCCATACCATGTTAGAATCAATCAGCAGACTGTTTGAACTTTCCTTGATCC
>JAPQLA010000002.1:22307913-22323042 GCA_029822935.1 Naso vlamingii | reverse complement strand
CCGCAGTGACACCAGCAGGTCTATCCGTGAATGTTATCCCGGCATTGCGGGGGTCCAGCTCAGTGTGTGTGGCCCAGTGAACGTGGGCAGTTTATGGGGCTGGAATGTGAGAGTGGGAGACTCAAACTGGGGACATTCTTGTGACCTAAAAACGGTTGACAGGAAGGATTTTGTCCTCCAGCTTGACAAAGACAAGCATGAAGACTCAGCTCATTATTCAAACCCGGCTGTGATGAAATGTCTCAGATGACAGCACAGCAGGGCCTTGCGTCATTTTCACTTAATGTAATCTGGATGGAAAGTTATTGTTCAACACTGACAGTGACATGGAGAGTTTATCATCAATTTCTTAAGACGTGGCTGTGTTCAATTTAGACCTTTTCTCTTACATTGGTATCTGCATGGTGTGTACCTATAATCATCACTAGATTTCATCCACATACCATCAGATTTTCAAACTGCTAGCTGTCAGTTCAACTGTAAATGACTACAATAATTGTTCTCCCACAAACTGTTAAATTTAGGCTTTGCTTTTTCATTGATAAATCCCAATTTCAGTTCTCATTGTTTTTATTTTTGTAAGATGTCTTTATAAGTTAACAAGTCCTGTTTCATGATCGCTTACATTAATTTGGCCTATTTTTTTGTGTGTGTCAGATGCCAGTCTTTCACTATTTTTCTTATATTACAACAGAGAGCAGCAATGACTGTAACTCTACTATGAAAATCATTAGGATAAGGGTCTCAGACATGTCAGCATGCTGCCCTCCAGTGGTGAATCACTGCCCAAATTATGGGTTCCTGTGTCCAGTGTTGAGCAATTTGTGGTGAATCTTCCAAAGTGAAATACATAAAGAACAAACCTTTCTTTTAACACTGATTTGTATTTTTTTAATTAATTAAAAGCAAAATTCAAAGACTCTACAGCTACCTGAATTGACTAGAGCCCGTTAAAAACTTCATAAATGTCCAAATCCTTATAGAAAGGAATTAAATTAATTCTTTGTTGCTGAGATATTTGTTTCTATTTCTTGACATACAGATCAGGCTCAGTTTTTCACAGCCTAAACAAATATTAAGATGTCACTTGCCAGAGGCGACATAGCCAGCAGCACTGAAACCATGACTCAGTAACGTGTGAGCTATCTTTAACAGACTCTCAATCCTTGAGCTAAATTTCAGCCCTGACCTGAAAGACAACACAAGCCGTGCTAATTCATGAGCATGCTGTCAAAGTGTGAACAGTTGCTGCATGTGAAGTCTAAAATATAGTGAAATATAGTAAAACCAGAGGCTTCAAGCCTCTTATAGTCAGCTGGTTAGGGCAGAGCTGTGTCCAAGCTCTGGCTCAGAACAGACAAGAGTTGAAGAGATCTTGTCTGTGTTGAGCCTAAAACAGCCACAACCCTAAAATAGCTGCTCTGCAACTGCACTGAGATTTAGGTGCAGATTTTAGGATGTTTGGTTTACTCTAATTGAGTATCTTTATATCATGCAGCTTTATGTTTCTGCTCTATGTCAAAGGGAATTTTTGTTCATTTTTCTCTATTACATACAGTATATCTGGGAGCTGGAGTTACTTTGTATTTTTCATGTTAAGATTTTATGTACAGTGCGTGTACATTTGATTTTTTTTTTAATGATGAAACAAGTGGTTCCCAAACTTATTTTTCTAGTGACTTATTATGAAAAGCAGTGTTTAAATGGGGCCTTGTGTAGATTCAAGAGAAACTTCTCTATATTTCTCAAATGCTTTAAAGTTCGAGGCTCAAATACATTACATGAATTTTTGCAATCTGAAGCATCAGTACTAATATAATAATAAGATTTCTGATAATTTATTAGGTGGGACTAGGCAATATATTGGTTTTACACTGAAATTAACTAGATATTGTCTTAAGCTTTGGTTATTGTTATATCGTAATATCAGTTACTCTCTTATCCTTTAAGCTTTTGCTTGTAATCGGGTGTTTTTATGTTGTTGTATTGACCTGAATCCTTTCTGCACCACTGGGAACAGACGTTGACATAACAAATCTCTCCACTGAGTACAATCGTAGCTGTAATGGGGCTTAAGATTATATCTCACAGTCTTTGCAGGAGGAGCATTTCAAAGAAGATTAAGGAATAAACTTTCAATGTCCATATGTTTTGTCATATTTGTTCTGCAGCACATGATTTAGCTGTAATATATCAAAAACTCTCTCTGGTCTATTTTTGTTCACTTATTTCATCACATTTTTGCAACAGTTGTGCATTCCAGACCAAAAAAATCTAGTTTTGAGGGATTGCACTTGGATGTCATGCTTCTATATTTAACCACCAGATGGCGCATTGACACACACCTTCCTGCGTCACATCTTCCTGTTGTTGCGAACATCAACAAAAGCAGATCACTCTAAAGTGGCTGCAAACATGAAGGATAAGATGCCACTTTCTCCTGTTCTGATGACAAACTGTCTCACAGGATACCGTCATGTGGCACAAAGTGCCTCTGTTATACACATAACAATATACACAATGTATGTCACACACAATAATGAGTTAAACTAACAGGACAGCAAAGGCTTTTGGAGAGTTTGAGTGGAGGAGGAGGATTAAATTTATGTGATCTATATGTGGCATATGAGAGGTGTGATTTTGTTCAATCCTGTTTATTTGAGAATGGAAAGTGTAACCAGATAATGACAGTGGAACCTGATAAGGACGGTGGGGACCTAAGCCTCGAGGAGTAATGTGGCCGAGAAAGAAAACTGTCTCACATGTTTGGTCAAAAGAAAAGGGAAGAGTCACCAGGAGGCCCGGTCATGTTTTCGTCACAGGCACGGCAGCTTCTCCAAATATGCCAGTCTCTGGGTCTGTAAATTCAGTTTTTTTTTCTTTGCAGTGTACTCCATTATTGTGGTATTGACGGGACTGACGCACAGTATATCCCAAAGCTTTGGTGCTAACGTTCTTCATTTTCCACATGTCAGTTTCAAGAGGGAAACATCATTCATTGAGTTAAACTTGTTTTGGTGATGTGTTCCTTTTAATATAAACATATGACTGAAAATGTGATGATGCAGATGACCAGAAATTAGTTACAATATTTTTTTGGTAAATTATTGTCATCATTGGTGACATGTGATAGTGTCATGATTGGGAATGAAAGGGGCATCCTCGATAGGCTCAGTCGATCACAAGCAAGGACGGGGGGAAGTTTATGACTTTGTGAACACATGACCGTATAAAAGACATTACTACATGGGCTCAGGAACACTTTTTTCGTGGAATTGTGGTTGTGCTTAGATCAGATCAAACTGTTGAATTATACATCATAATAATTACATGCTGGCACAGATATAACAAAGTTTATTGTCTCCATGGGAAGTAAAACTGACCAGAGAAAGTAAAACATAATAAATCAGCATAGAAATACGATAAATGTAGATACCTCCATACAGGGCTCAAGTGCTGATGATGAAACATGAAATGATGTTAATTATTTAGGGTCTGGACAGGACAGAGCTCAACCCAAATTAACACCTTTGAGACATTTTGGAATGATGGGATAGATAGCACTCTCTCAACAACCACCATTAAAGGTCCTGCAGACCAGTGGTTCTGGGTGGGGGTCAGGGACACCTTGGGGGGTAGCTAGACACAGAGAGGGGGTACGAGATGCCTTCCAAAAAGCAAATACAATTTAAAAATAATTTAAAATTACATATTCAACCCATTATTATATAAATTCTGGTTAAATTTGTTCATAAATTCCTTCTTAAATCACTTTAAAGGGGTCATATTATGCTTTTTTTGTCTCTTTCAACCTATAAATGATGTTATAAAGTTAAATTGCCGTTTAAAATGATGCTATTCTCATCAGTTTTTTTAAAATCTCAGACCATTAGTGTGTCACAGTGTGCTGGGCTTCTTTGTAGGTTCATCTGGACAGTGTGTGTTTGAACTGGCTAATCAAAGCAGAGTAAGCCTTTAGATGCAGGGCAGCAGCTAAAACAGAGTGTTTTAAACAGAGGCAAAAATTCTGGAAAAAACAGGGCTGCTGCAGTCGGCTGTATGAGAAAACAGATGAGTTTTTTGAGCATTAAAGCACGTAAACCAGTAACCAAGAATAAAATATGAACCTGAAAATGAGCATAATATGGCCTCTTTAAAATAATATTATGGGTGTTAGGCTATTGCTCTTTTGTGTTGTATTAATGCCAAGGCATCAGGCCTAATAGTGCATTTGCGTGGCAGTGCACAATGTTATATGCCACCTCCAGGATTGATGGGAGTTGCCAGTCTCTGGCACCGTTATTTTTGGTGTCACATGCTGAAAATTTTGGGAACCCCTGCTGCAGACAACTTCAGTCAATCACCACGGAGAATCTTAAGCACTGACTATACGGAGATACTACAGGGTGCCATTTTAATAATTAATTCACAATCACACGTCGATGACGACGACAATGCTTTTACTCTGCAACTTTATAAAAACTGTGTCGATGTATAATTTTTTTAAAATCATTAGTCTTCATATGAATGTTACCAATAGGCCTATATCCTTTAAAAAACCAAATGAGCAAATGTCCCCCAGAAAGATAGAGTTCCAGTGGAATTACTTACCAGGATACTGCAAATTTTCCAGCTTTCAGTTTTCAGCTGTGCGACTGGAGTGTCAATTGGTGTAGTAATGATAAATGGTCAGCAAAGACAGATAAACTGGCCTTATGTTGTCCAGTTACTCATGGTCCTCAGAGGAAGAATCCTACTGACTTTGGTGACCGCTGACTTTTACTCTGGCATTATTTTTGCTTTATCCATTTTTGTTCATGAGCAAATCCCTGCAAAACTAATGACATTTCCACGTGTTTAGTACCAGTTAACAAATTTTGTCATGCTAGCATGCTAAGCTCAATACTGTAAACATACCTTATAAAGTCAACATGCTGTCATTGTGTACTTGTTAGCAAAGCGATGTCGGGATTCAAAGCACATCAAAGTGCACACACATAGCAGCGAGCATGGCTGGATTCTCAGCTGTATATCATTGACATCCCTCCATCCATGCTGCTTGGTACTGTTCACTGTCAATATCACTATGGAAATAAAGTGGGGAAAAATATTGGAAATATTGCAACTTCTTGATCGAATGCTGTCCAAAGCGTAGATTTTGCAAAGTATAGCTTCAAAATATACCTCTGAATTTAATCAAGTTGTCTTGACTAAAACTGAACTTTTTGAGTAATGTTGGCTGTGACATTGCACTATATTACATCACACGGGTGTTTCTATATTTCAGCACCCTTAGTGTGTAAGAACAGCTCTACAAACAATAAATATTAGATCAAGTGCACTTATAAATAAAATATAAATAAATGTATACGAATGCACACATAACACAAACATGACCTCATATCATGTTGCAGTGATCCAAACCATTCACGCCCTGCACACACCCCATAAAATCATCTATGTGGCTGCTTAGTATGAAGAAGGCAGTTGCCGCAAACTTTGAACCTGATCACCTTGTGAAGTCGTTCCTCGTGATCTCCCGGAAAGGCTGATATTTTGGGGGCAGAATATGAGCGGTGTCAGACACAAATTCATTTGCAAGTCCTAAAACAGACCGCTTGTGGGGCAAGTAAAGAGGCGGGTGTTGCTGAGCTTGCATCGTGTGATGCAGAGGTAGCGCGTGTGAGAGAAAAAGCAGCAGAATTAATGTGTCAGGTTTACAACCAGCTCGTTTTAATCTTTTTTATATTTAAGATAAGATCGTTTCACCATCCCTTCATTTTGTTCATGCGCTGACCTGTTGTGTACCTACAACTGGTAAGGAACAAATGATAGCCTTAATGCAATAACCTCTGCTAACTTCCTGATCATTGAACGAGACTTTAAAGACTTGTGGATAAATTCAAAAGTTAGTTGTCATGCACAAGCAGTGGAATCCTCTTTAGTTAGGGAAAAAGATGCAAAGCATAACGATACCATCATCTGTGCCTCTCATTTAAATTTGTATGCAAACTACCAGGGATCTAATAGACAACTGATTCAAATAGCTGCAACTATTTCCAGCTGTAACAGTCGGAGCTTAGTTCGGACTATCTGATGAAAAAACTGTTATCAGTGTCATGACAATGCTGATCCCCCTCATGGATTCCCCATAGGTCTACTGGTTGCTGGGGATTTTGAATAAGATGTAAAGTCAGTGAAACATCTTCAGAAATGAGCACGAATATGTTTCTTTGCACTGAAGAACTGGAGGATTTCTCCACAATGACAAACATCTTCTCAACTCAAAAATAGCACTGTGGAGGAGCAACAGGTGGTGGGCGGAGCTTTGGCTAAGCACATGTGATAATACATAACAAGTACGTGCGTGTGTGTGTGTGTGCACGTGCGCATGTGTGTAAGAACAGTTGCACATAAAGGCCACATTTCTTCCACATTGCATTATAACACCTACAGCTTACACACACGCACATACACAGAGTGCAACTAACAGCGACTTTGTCCTCCTGCTAAATAACTTGTAGTTGTTCTCTTTCATTTGAATCTGTGCCCAAAGAGGAGACAAAGAGAGGATCTTGTTGATGTCACAGAATGTGCCCTGTGTCCGATAACCCAGATCTGATAACCAGTGACATTGGTTTCCGTGCAGTAGGAAGGCCCAGCCAGTGCTGGCATGACATCACAGGTGCCAAGTCATTCAAAGGGGAAAAAAAACAACCAAACAAAAAAAACGCTTCAATGGGAGGGTGATTAGTTTTCACCACAGAAGGCAACCGGTGGTTCTTTAGCCAAAAATGTGTACCGTCCAAGAAGTTAGCCTTGAAGCTGATGGCAAACATATAACCTTTTTTCTACCTTTAACAGAAAGCATGAATGAGGATCACAGTGCTGCTCTCATTGACAAACAGCTGACTTATTTACTTCATCAATTCAAATATTCAACATTTTTTGTTATCTCAATTTCACTTCTCACCTCCTTTGACCTCTGTTACACCAGACTGTGAAAAGCTCTTCCTCCCATGAGGCCACTGTGGTGTTATGAATGTCATTCAGGGGCGGTGAGCACATCATTAGTGAGAAACCCAACCAGAAGAAGAATTCAATTCAAAGGACTTCAAGGGATAATTCAAGGCAAGCGGGTCGGCATAAAGAAGTACACATAGACAATTCATTTAAACACAGAACAAACAATTGAAATCTTACAAAAATTAAGATGTTAGATAGAGTTAAAAATATCTATATATTAGCAGTGGACATCTCAGAGCTAGCAATCAATATCTGGCCCAGCAAATGCACATAATATGTAAAAAATGTGAAAAGTACAAGTGCATGTAGCAGTCCGTACATCCACTAACTGACCATATTTTCTATTAGGAGGTCTTATGATATAAAATCAAACTGTCTTCAGTTTCTTTGGCATTACCAGCAGCCTAAATAGCCTTCCTGATGGCAGCAATTTAAAGTCAGAGGACGTGTAGAGAAGTGAGGCTTTGTGAGCAACCAGTGCGCAAATAAATGCAAATGACGTAGTGTCATTGCAGTTTCTGACTGGACCTATTCTACATCAGTAACATAAAAATATGACTCTCAAAATGTCCTAAAATCAGTACAGGTGGTCTAAAAGAACACTAGACTTCTGCAACAAACACTTGTCACTTTTCACTTATCAGCTGCTTTTGGCTGCGCCTCTTAGCAACAGGAGACGTTGCTATGAGCTAATTGGCTGTTAAAACAAACGAAGTGCCTTACGTTCTAAAACTGGCCTTTGGCGACTGGACAAGCTTATGCTGCCCAATCTGGTCATATCATGTCGTAACTGAATTTATCAGAAAGCTCCAAGTTCACGAGTTGTAACATGTTTGCTGATGTTTTTACAAATTACGGAGCCCATGTTGCCTGTATGGGACCAAAATTAAGGGCAGAAAAGTTGTTAATCTAGACATACATTGTCATCCTCGTCGTCTCTTGTTCATCCGTGTGGCGTTTCAGCACAGAGCAATAATGTACATTTCCATATAGAAAGCCAGGAGGAGAACCAGAGATCTTTTGGCGTACATATAACCGTTTCCTAGCAACGCTTTTCTTAGGGGGTTACTACTTGAATGCCAAGCCTTCCTGTAAATGAATTCACGACACGACTTAATGACTTCATGAGTTCCATTTGAAGGCATTAGTTACAGGCGACACCGTCCGCTGGCTTGAGCTGAGCTGAGACGGACCACTTTACACCGCTGCAACCGTCCCTGCAACTGTCTCATCTCGCTGTGAGTCTTTGGTGTATTTTGAACTTAAAAGCGAGAGCACCAGCAAACAAAATAAAACTTGAGCCACATGAAGGGCAGTTCGGAGCTACGGAACAAAAACAGGACGGGGAGGGGGCAGTGGAGTTGCTTCCTTAGGAGTCTCATGCTACAGCTAGCTTGATTTCCAGATGTTGCCTACCCCAGCTTTAAATCTTCTTGCCTTAAGATTCAAAATTGAAGAAAAATTTTGCAGCGTGAAAAGGACAATTTGATGCACACTGTACACTTAATGTGCTAGAATACCACCTTGCCAAATATTGCTGCTGTGTAGTAAATTGAGTAAACAAAGGTTTTACAGGTAGATTTTGACAAAAGGATGGACCCTGTTCAGGACAGTGCTGCTCAGCAGGAACTGCCTTAAGACCCTCATATCATAGTATATTTCTCCTAAATACCTTTTATATTAAATTACCACAAAACAGTTCTCACATAGCCTAGTTAACTTGAAGTATTTGCACTGCGTGGACCTCTTTATCCCTGTGGAAATTAAATGCTTCACCCAGCTGTGCTGCTGCAGAAAGCAAATACGGCTATTTTCGTCATACATTATCTTTGTGCAGTTTAAAAAAAAATCGAATGCAGTTTTTCGCAAAAATTCTTCATTTTTACCATAAGATAAAAACATGTTTCCTCCTATAAATAGCAGGCACGTCTATGCAGCTGTGGCTTCCTGTTTATAAATCAGAAAATCTGATTTTTCCATTTCTCAGCAGAATAGCCTACTCTACAAGCTTTACAACAAAGAAACACTTGTGGCTCTTTGTAAGATTTTACATCAATTGTACATATGCCTTATCCGCCTCTCCCTGCTCAAAATATCACGTTATATTAGGTTTTATCGAGATTAATTTAGCTGTCTGTGAGAATGTTTGCGTGTCTGTGCAGCAGGAGGACAATGCTGCTGCGGTCTTAGCTGAACAACGTCAACGGAATCCCGGAGTGCGTCATACAACGTCTATTCTTTCGAACGCGCGCTGCGATTGGCCGTAGCCTGGAAATCTCCCCGCCCACCGCCCAGCCTTGTATGGAAACCTTTCTGTGAACGTCATGGGAGCAATGAAGCCGATAGTAGCCTATAAAAGAGTTGTCGAGATGCGAGCGGAGGGACTGCTCCTCAGCTGGGAAACACAGAACATGACTGATGGTCTATCGGGGAGTACAGACAGTTTAAAACACCTGTAGACGGACCCAACAGGTAAGAAATATTTATTATATTTAATGCAGTAGACTTAAATTCGATAACAACTCATATTTAAATATTTCAACTCCAGCGATATTGAAACGTGGGTTTAAAATGACTGAAAAGCCCCCTTTTTTGAGCAGACTGCAATTTTCTTGCAGAAATATAGGCTATTGTATCTTTCTATCAATTTAAAAGCGAAAGAATTAGATTAATTTGTAAATTAAAGTTTGGACATTATAATGAACCACTGAGATCGCCCTAATGTTTCCATAGGTAACATGTGCCTCATATGTTGGCACTCTTCCCCTGTCTGAAAGTCAACTCCACTTACTGTACTTCCCAGTCATGTGCAGCTGACCATATTTAGCTACTACATGGTAACATAAGATGATTTAAGACTGTTGCTTGAAGAGCACAGCTCGTTTTTTTACAATTTCTCATTAAATTAAGGATACCTATTCATTAACATGCAGTTTCTTTTGTTGGATGCAAGGCTGGATTATCCAACTGTGTAAGTGCATCAGGGCACCACCCCTCCTGGAGTCCTCATCCTACAGCGATTGATTTATGGCAACTTAAGATATAATTTGTTTGTACCACTTCTGAAATGATTCTGAAATGGCCTTGAGGAGGGTTCTGTGTTGATGCCTTATCTAATTCCATTTTATAAACTATACACAGTGCACAGAGGAGGAAAACAAGGGCCAGGCTTCCCTCTTTGCTCCATGGCTCCTTTGCTCGTAAACTGAAGGTTTAAGATAAAAATCTCAAAACAAGATTTTCTGGCTCTAACATTTTTTGATTTTGGTCTTTTCCAGTCTTGCTGCCATGACTTGCATACACCCCCAGCACGGATCCCAGCCCTGTGAGATCAACCTTGGCAGCTCTGAGCTTCAAAGCTCAAACTTCATCTCCAGGCTGGCTGCTGATATGAGCAGCCCACGGGACCACCTCTCTGCTCCATCCCTGCCAAGCATCAACTCCTTAGTGCGCACTCAGACGGGTGACTTTGATGCGTATTCATGTCAGTTCACCGCCGCCCCTGCCAACGTCACTGCGGCGCCTGGCCAGGAGACCCCCTTCAGGCTGGATGACCTCCAGGTGTATGGCTGCTACCCTGGAACGTTCACCCTGAATTTCCCAGATGAGGCTGCTTCCCCCACTGGGTCAGATTATTTCGGCAGCCCAGCATCAGCATCGTCCCCTTCAACCCCCGGGTTTCAGAGTCAGCATGTGTCCAACTGGGATTCAGCCTTCGGGCCATACTCACCCAGTCCAGGATACTGGGCGGCGGAGGAGACCTCAGTGCCACATGCACCATCTTTCTTCACCTTTGGCTCGGGGTCTGTGGAGGATATGTCTCATTTGGGTCAGCCAAACTTACGAGATCAGGATCCTTTCACTTTAACCCACAATCATCCAGCTGCACTGAACTTCCCCGCCTTGGTGATGGAGCAAGCACGTAGCCTTGAGGGTGCTGACCAGCTGGATGGCAGCTTATCACCCAAGTTGAAAAGTCCCAGTGGAAATGAGGGCTGCTGTGCCGTGTGTGGGGACAACGCTTCCTGTCAGCACTATGGGGTTCGCACCTGTGAGGGATGTAAAGGGTTTTTCAAGGTAATAAGATCTGGCTTAGCTATGCAACCAAGTGATCTATTTCTGTACACAGATGGAAAAATGGATGCACTACCTTGATGTTTTGTGCCAGTCCTCCAGATGGGCTATGAGTAATTCTTCATTTTATTTCACAGCGCACAGTACAAAAGAATTCCAAGTATGTTTGCCTCGCCAACAAGGACTGTCCTGTGGACAAGAGGAGGCGGAATCGATGCCAGTTTTGCCGTTTCCAGAAGTGTCTAGCTGTCGGCATGGTGAGGGAAGGTGAGTTCAGCACAAACCCAGGTGAATGGTTAATAATTTAGCATGGCAACGCTAAACTGATAGTAATAGCTGATGTCACCATTTTTCAGTTGTAAGGACAGATAGCCTGAAAGGACGTAGAGGTCGCCTGCCATCCAAGCCAAAAGTCGTTCAGGATGTGACAACCGGTGTGTCTCCAGTGAGCATGATTGCTTCACTTGTGAGGGCGCATATCGACTCAAACCCCGGAGTTGGGAAACTGGATTATTCCAAGGTAAAAAATCAATGCAAACATAATCCCTCATTTTTTACAATTCTTTTAGAATATAACCCACTTGAGCATCTGCTTGATCTCTGCTGTCTGCAATTTCAGTATGATGAGGCAGAAGTCAGCCCGAACCAGAAAGAGGATGCAAATGACATCAAACAGTTTTACGACCTGCTCACAGCCTCCATGGAGGTCATCAGGAAATGGGCAAAGAGCATCCCAGGTTTCTCCGAGTTCTGCTTAGAAGACCAGGAACTGCTGCTGGAATCTGCGTTTGTCGAACTCTTCATCTTGCGTCTTGCCTATCGGTGAGCAGAGCTCTTTTCAAAACTCTTGTGATTTAATTTAGCCAGAAACTAGCACTACACAGCTAAATTTCGTCATGTTTTTCATACAGCTAATGTGTAATATTTCTGATCATTTGCATGACATTTACACGCTGTTTTATTTTCTCTTTTGAAGTTCCAATCCTGAAACAGACAAGCTCATCTTCTGCAACGGGGCAGTTCTTCACAAAATGCAGTGTGTCCGAGGCTTTGGTGACTGGATTGACTCCATCTTGGAATTTTCTCAAGCCCTCCATCGCATGAAGCTAGATGTCTCCTCCTTTTCCTGCCTCACTGCCCTGGTCATTATCACTGGTAAGAGCTTCAGTCATCCAGTGACACTGTCTGACTTCAGTGACAGACATCAGGCTTAAACCCACTTGTTTTGTGCTCATGAAAATCTGAATTAGAGTTACTTTTATTAAGCAAGGAAAAAAAGTTTGCATGGGGAATCTGGATCTGGTTTCATTGGTGTGGGCAAAACCAGGCAGTTACACAACACAGGACTGACACAACAGGTGTATGACAAAACATAACACGACCTTATGTACAGTGTAGAGAATATTTTATATACTTGTCACAGCAGACTGAACCACAATGCAAGTTTACATTAAAAGCTAAAGAATTGTTCAATGCAGCAGCATTAACACGGCTGACGCTTTCTGAATTCTATCAGTAGGTTTTGTCACTGCATGTTTGCAAGTTTGTCATCTCTGTTATCACTATTTGTTATGCGTGTGTTATGTAAATTAAAAATAAAGAAGCATGAGGCTTACTCTGACTCCAGCATGTATCTCATTTTCTCCTGCAGACCGACATGGTCTTAAGGAGCCAGGACGTGTGGAGGAGTTGCAGAACCAGCTCATCACCTGCCTTAAAGATCATGTCTCTGGCTGCGGCTCCGACTCTTTGCGACCCAACTATTTGTCCAGACTTCTCGGGAAGCTGCCTGAGCTCAGGACTCTGTGCACTCAAGGCCTCCAGCGCATCTTTTACCTTAAATTAGAAGATATTGTTCCTCCACCACCGATCGTGGACAAAATCTTCATGGACACGCTTCCGTTTTGAGTGTGAGATGGGAAATTGATCATCTGTGATGTAGAATCTGGAATGCATATGAGAGCCAAGAAGAACAGACTGAGCACTCATACTTCAGGTAGTATTAAGTGAAACAGCAAGAAGCTAAGAAGAAGAATAATCCTGAGGGACTGTACAGCTCAAGATGGAAAAGGCTACTCCTGAATTGTAAAGTCAATGAGTTAAAAACTTTTGCGGTAGCGACATGTATGTGGAGCCATGAAAAAATGCTCTTCCTAGTTTGTGTTTCCAGGATTCTGCAGATGGAATCAGACAGGCCAACTCATGGACCAAAGGGTGACTGTTTACATACAACAAGGTGCCATGAAGCGTAACATTTCTGATGGAGGGAGGATGATTGCACTTTCCAAACAGTTACAAGTGAAATACCAACGATATCTGCGTCATCATTTCAAGAGTGTAATGAGCACAATAATTTTGCTTTTTTGTAACAACTTTTTGCTGTAATTGGAGCAGCTGTAAATTGCACATAAAATATCTGAGAAAGCATTAAATTTCTGCTTAGATTAAACGCTTTGGGTGCTCCAACATGTTTAAATAAGCATATAATATTTCACAGAACCACTTTCTAGCACCCAAAATTTGATGTCCACACTCGTCAACATCCAAAGCATCAGCAACTGAAATCTCCAGTTTGCTGTAAATTTAACGCCACCATGTGTTTTTGGTGAAAATGAAGTAGGTCAGACCTACAGAATTATTCAGTAGTATCATTCATGTATCATGAATAGACATTGAGCAGCTAATAGTGTATACTGTGTATCATCCGAGTGCAGTTAAATACAATGGTCTTGTATTTAAATTATTTTTAATCTCTTTTAAACCTACTGGTGTTATTGCCACATGAACTGTAACCTGCAGTCAGGAGAAAATGTGATTTTGTTTTGGGCCTGTTATTTTTACATTCTAAGAAGTAATATTTTACTGCCGCTAAACAAAAAAATAAAATGTAAAACTGCATATTTCAGCTGCTTTTGTCATCGTTATTCAGAATATTTAGAGATGTCTATTATATTATGAAGTTCCTGTAGTTAAAGTTTAGTTAATTTTTGAAAAATTTAATCCTACATTTACAATATTCCTCACTTTTTATTATGTAAGTTGGTCGACTGTTTATGCCTTCTATTGTGTGGAAGTGCTGTGCCAGCAGCCTGGAGCCTGAGTCGAGTGTACCTCTTTCTTTTGGCAGCAGATCAGAACATACTGTTGAAAAATGTAACCCTGTCCACCTCCCTCCCAGTTATGTGCTGGTCTCTTTTTAGAAACTGGTGGAATTTCCAGTCCGGTCTCAAGTAACCCAGACTACTTTGTCATTGTATACTGCCACAGCTTGCGTGCATGTATGTGTGCGTGTGTATGTGTGTCAAAACATATATGCACATGTTTTATAGCTTAAAGACACAGTAATGGAAAAACTGCAAATCACAGCAATGACGGATTATTGAGATGACAGAGGACAGCCTACCCAGCTGAACCTGTAAAACTGTCTGTACCCTAATGCATTATAATGGCCCAAAATAGGCAAAGTCAGCAGAAACACAAAAGGTGAATGACTTGCAAGTAATTAAATAAATAGAAAGCTTGATCATATGAGAAAGCGTAATAATTACTCAAGTAATTACAAATCATTACATAACAATCATCAGGGACATAAAGGTCTGTACCAAATTTCATATCAATCCATCCAACAATTGTTGAGACACTTAAAATCAAAGAGTTCGACGTCATGGCTATGCAAGAAGAAAAGTTAGGGGATCACCAAGGTCGTTAGGCTTTATCCTCTAGAGACCAAGAATGCCTGTAGAGAAATTTCATGGCAATCCAACCAGTAGTTGTCGGAGCGACTGACATGCAGCTAGCATGTCTAAAACATGTGATGACTGCTGAATAAACATGACCTGAGAAACACACAAGCAAAGACGAGCAAACAGCCTGCATCTACAGTCAAGGAAGACTAATGAATAGCCAAGTATATCATGCGACATTAGCTCATAGACTATATATATGTCACTACTGCTGTACATGCCAGCTGACAAGTACCAAGAACTAGCAGTAGAGAAATGTTAAAGATTTGTTTGAGGTCATTTACAA
>JAPQLA010000002.1:22270233-22286225 GCA_029822935.1 Naso vlamingii | reverse complement strand
AAGGTAAGGTTTTTCATTGTCCTCAAATACCCACGAGTTTACAAGTCAAATTACTTTGGTGTGAAACTTATTATTTCACTTTTTGTCTTTGCTGTTTCTGCAGAAAAGCCCTTTTTATGTGTTGATTGTTGGCGGCTGGTCATTTTCTGTATACGCCATCCAGCTTGCCTGCAGGAACCTCAGCGTAATTCTGCGAGAACACTGGCAGGTGGCATTAGGTACATACCCTTCATTAACACACACTTTACAGATGGTGACTTTGTGCAATTGAAAACATCAGATCTAAGGGTTAGACTTTTATTGCAGTGTGTTAAATAGATGTTTTGAAGACCACCGAGTGAACCAGTTGAGGACCCCTTGTATTTGTTACTAGGGATGCACGATATTGGATTTTTTGCTGATATCCAATATGTTGACTTTTCACGACTCATTTGGCTGATAATCGATACTGGTACTGATATATAAGTTTTTTTTGTTTGCTTTTTTTTGCCCACACCTAATTGCAGAGATCATGAAGTCTCTTCTGTAGTGGAATTTATATACAGTATTGTTTTGCATACTCTTACTGTGTTGGCCTGCTGGCAATGCAGGCATTAAAATACAAAGCTTAAAATGATGTAATACTCATTTTTTGTGCAAAAGAAGAAAAATACTTGAACTTACGATATATAACACATGTCATGTTTATTTATTTGTGACCATAGCTGTTAAACAAAAGAAGTAAGATTTTTACTACTTAAAATTGTATTACGCTCTCCCTGATATCATAAGAATACTTACAACCAGGGCAAATTTGGCCTGTTTCACACATGACAAAGTAAGTAAACATAAGTAAGTAAACATGTCCACAGGGAACATGAAACATGGCATCAACTCGGGCGTTTAATCAAGGAAATAGAAGCCTATTACTTTATTGGTTATTATATTGGCGGATGTCAGTTTGCTGGCTGATGTCTGTTTACTTACAGGACGTTGAATTATCACAATGTGTGACCTTATGTCAAATGGTTCAGTTTGATAACTAGCTCTTAGTCTGCTGACTTCAACACAGATTTTTATTTTTAAATTACTAACGGGACTTTCTGCAGAGTTTGTGCGCTCTTACAAAGGCTGCTTTGAGTTTGAGAACAAACTGTCCTGCAGCAGTAGCAGACGGAGTATAGCAGAGGGTTTTTGTTTGTTTGTTTGTTTTTTAACTTGAAGACAGTCGAAGGTAACGTTACTGCATTTTGGCTTAAGTTGAAACATAACATGGAGGATGGGGATTGTGTTGCAAAAATGTGGAACCAGGTTTCGATCTTCATCCCTATACAACGCTAAGCTGCTACTGACTGCAGGAGATCAAAGATACCCTTAATAACAGGAGCACTCTCTGCCGTTTTGAAGGAGTTATTGTGGCAAAAACGCGACAAGATTTATTTATAAATTTTTAGATGATGATCAGTGGGCCAGTCTGACTTCATTGCTGCCAGTTGAATAAGCCTGCAGTATACCATCGGCCTCACTTTGAATCAGCAAGATATAAAATGTAATGTCTGATGGGCTGCAGGCCAGAACAATGTGTAAAACAGATGCACAGCTTTTACACAGACTGTAAATAGACTTAAATTCTGTATGGACGCATTACGTTGCATAGCTCTACACTTTCTATGCTTCTGCTTTTGTTTTTGTGTTTTTCTCAGGCTATGTAGCCGTAGTGGGATTCATCAGTTTTGCTGTGTGTTACCACTACGGTCCTCTGACGAATGAGAAGAGCATTAACATCTTGTCGTGGACGCTGCAGCTGTTTGGTCTGCTCCTGATGTATTTAGGGATTCAAATCCAGCAAGTTGCTTTTGCCATCATCGTGGCAGCTTTTGTCTCCAAATATCTGGAGTACCCAGTCTTATTTGTGGTGGCTGCTTACAGGTGAGTGTTTACAATGCTGCCAGAAGGTGGCGTAAAAGTACAATGCTAGACTAAGCTGAAAGTTCTCTTCTTGACAGCTCATAGGGTTTCCTTGTAAAATTGTGCTTGGATGTAAACAACAGTGCCACTCATTTATTTTCTATTTATTTTTTAAGAGTTTTTTAAAACTGTGCAAAATGATTTGTTATGTCTTAAGAGTCAACTCTTCTTTGGAAAGCTGTATGACATTTGCCTATTTCAGATTTATAGATTCTTCCAAGTGGACATTGCTTAAACTGCAGAAGCTCAAAGTAGCAAAACACCAGCCTAAAATTAAATTGCATTTTCCCTTCACAAATATTTGTCTTATTATTTGTTTAGAACTAGTATTTTTTTAGTAAGCATTTGCTGTGTTCAGGAAAATCAGACGGTTTGTCCGCTGGAAGCCGGAGCCTCCTCGCCTGTTGACTGAGGAAGAGTATCAGAAGCAGGGAGAGGAAGAGACTCGGCGTGCACTGGAGGAGCTGAGGAAGTACTGTAACAGCCCCGAGTGCAGCCCATGGAAGGCAGTGGCCAGGCTTCAGTCTCCAAAAAGGTACATACTGTAAAGTTCTGTTCCGAAGTTTATCATTCGTACATTGTCTCTTTTACATGTATGACTTCAGGGCAGGTGTGAGGTTAAGAAAAATAGAAAGAGACATTTAAACTTACATGTAAGGTTGGCTAATAATGTATTCGAGCAAAACAATGAGGAGATGATTCAGTTCTATAAGGAGTATTCACCCTCCTGGATTTGTGACACGTCTTCCCCAACATTGAATCAAGTAGATTTAATGTGTGTGTGTGTGTGTGTTTTTGTTTTTGTTTTTTTTTTAACGATAAGCAACAGGTACAGGCCTGTGGTGCAAGCTCTGCTACAATACTGACTCACCAAAAGTTGGACCTTTTTAAATACAGTAAAGGTTTATTAGTGGTACGATTGATCAAGATTAATCACCGTTTATTTCCATTTAATAAATCATGGGACCTCTAAAACCAAATGGTGATATTAGTGTTAATTTAGGTATGTTCTTGTAAAGTAGGTGAATGTTTATGCCGCAAAGTAATCTGTATTTGAAATGAATTAAGTCACTTACATGTTTTCACTTTGACAATTACATTTTTTGTTGCTGTGTTTTTTTAAATCAGTGTAAAGGAAGCCACACGAGGTTTACTTTGATTAACTGTTGTAAAACAGTAACACAAAAGAAAAAGACAGAAAAGGGCAACAACCTCTGTACAAACTGCCACTGGAGGCAGTCTGTAAGAGCAAGCCAATCCTCTTCAAGTGGTGATGATGAATTTTTGTTTGTCAACCTGGAAGTAAGCATCACATTGGTGCCCTTGACAAAAGGCTTATGGGATTTTGGATTATCGCCGAAAATAAACTCTGTGACAAACACAAGTTTATGACACCTGCATGTTTTGGTTTGCGTGATAATCTTCATAGAGAACACCAAGTTTGTTTTTTGAAGCATAAATTAAATTCCTACAAAACTCCCTCCTCTTAGCGGGATCTGTTCTAGCCAGTGATCATGGCTGTCCGTTGCTAGTCTCACATCCTTTTTTTTTGAAGATATTATATATTTGAAAACCTTTTCACGTGATGATGGCCAATGTCCCCGACAAACACTGTAGTGTCATTGAGCCACTTTTTAGCAACCGTTGAAAAGGTCAGCAACTACGTTTATAGGGGCTTTTTTTTTGGTTTCGTTTTCACAGAACAAAACATCAAAATATCTTTGGCCTGTGTTGACCACAGACCTTATTTCAGACATTTAACTCGAAAACACACTCAAAACAAACAAACAAAAACAGAAAACCGCATGGTCTTTAAGATGAGGGAACCAGAAGTGCAAAAAAGCAGACTGACTTCCACGTTTTTGGACTCATTACTTCCCCACTCTACCGAGCCCCATATTAAAAAGCCCAAATTTACAGCCACAATTAACACATTTACAGCCTGATACAAATAATATTGTGGTCCTCATAGCTAATTTCCGCTTTCATGAAACATTGTACAGGAGGGGAATTTCTTTTTGATAACTCAATCAGTTAAATTATTTTAAGGCTTAATTTATGTATAATTAAGGGTGGGGCCTCTTTCAGTGACAGCTAGCTGCTAGCTGTAGGCGGCATCACCACAGCTTATTTGAGTCACCCAGCTTTACCCCTCTGCCAAGTTTTATTGTGTTGGTGCCTGTAAAAGTTTTTATTGCAAATATCGACACAAACTAAATGACTTGCTGTACAAACAAAAAAAGTTTCTATTAGCTGGAAGTTTTGCATAGTCACATGGACTATGTGTGATGGCTGGGGCTGTATTTTAAGTTAATAAATATAATCTAACACAAACAACTTCTTTAGGATATGTTTATGTAACCATGTGGTTGAATCCAGTGAACACTAGTGCTGATTCTTCTGCAGTTTTGCATACATTTCCAGATACTGTGAGTCATAATGGAAATATATTGTAGTAATATATAATAATAAATGCTCCTTCACTGATCCCACATGTGGGTTTCAGGTAGCATTAGTTTGTCATCAGTATTATTGCCAGCTTTAATGGTTAATTTGTCACAGAAAAACAAATGATGCAATAATTCAGGCATTACCAGTAATCCTTAATATATATTATTTTCAGTTGTCATTTATAAAAAAAAAAAGGTTATATTTAATGTTTGTGCAACTACCTCTAGCAAGCTGTACTGCATATTTGCGAAAAATACAGTTAACCTTACCAATAAGTTCATGTTCAGGAACAGTAGGTGTGTTTCACTGATGTGTGGACAAGTAGACCCCATAAGTTGAATCTATGGAACGAACTACCGCTCCATGTCAAACCGTCTCCCTCACTGGAAGTCTTTAAATCTCATTTAAGAACTCATTTTTATTCTTTGGCGTTTCACACCACCTGAGAGTTCTGTGGTCTGCATCTGTCCTCCAGTGGTGTTTCATCTGCTATGTGTTTTTGTTTTTATGGTATTATTTGTTTTTATTGTATTGTGTTGTTCCTATTGTATTTTTATTGTTCTAAATTTTTTGCATGTGCAGCACTCTGGTGAACCATGTTCTGCAAAATGTGCTATAGAAATAAAGTGGAAGTGAAAGAGTACCAGGTTTTCATACTGTACCACACTGATGTGGCTGATTTGTTGCTTTATCCAACAGATTTGCTGAGTTCATCGAAGGGTCCCCTCACCTGATGCAAAATGAGATTTCTGCCCACGTGCAGGAATATGGCTTCGGAGGATCTCTCTTTGAAGATGAACTTTTTGACACAGATGATGAGGAAGACGATATTATTGAGCCTTTAATGAAACCAGAGTGAGACGGCGCTGAGTTGGAGATGAATGAAAATAAAAACAGTTAGTGTTTTTCAAGAAGCTGCCCAGAGAGCAGCTCTCCATGGCTCCTGCTCAAACCTCCTCACTGAATTTGAGTGATGAAGGTGGATGCTGGATCAAGAAAAGCCTGGATTGTCATTTCAGTCCGGAGCTACCTCATGTCATGACTTTCAACCAAATACTGCAGACAGTCACAGGCAGAACAGTGGGGTCAGATCTGTCATCAGCATAAGAAATGGCAAATGGAAGTAGTTTTAATGACTGTGCACTAAAGCCAGACGTCGTCTTCCTATAGGGAACAAAGACTTTGGTTGAAATTGATATTACAAATGTGGTGAAACTCAAGTGTTTGAGACAAGCTATAGATGAAAGCAAATGAACTTTTCCTGTCTCATTGTAGTTTGTGTTGTCTTCTCTTACATCTTGGAGACAGTTTTATGTTTCAGTCTTCAGACGTGTTCACAGCCTTACAGGCTCTAAATGGGCGCACTGCAATCAGCTGCAGTGAGGGCAGACTTAATGTGTGTTACATCATGTGTTACGTTGTCACTGCCCTGATCAGCAGCTTGATGGGTGGTAGTTATCATTGTAGCTTCCTGCTCTGGGATGAAACTTTTTCTAAACTTTGTATTTTACTGATTTAATTTGTAAAATTGAAAGTTTTTCCAAAGTATTTTGAATAAAAAAATGTATTTGAGCTCTGATGTCCATTAGCATCGTTGTGAACACAAAAGGTCCTGTTGTGAAAGGTTGCAAAATGTTATTTCCATTCACACGAATAATTATGTGATGCATTTAAAAAAATATCTGAGTTTTTATTTTTCACATTTTAGTCTTTACTAAAAAAAAAAGAGAATATCTTCAGTGATTGAAAGTAACTAAGTACTTAGACTTCTATATTATGCTTATTTTCTTTGATATACATCTGATCGATACGGTAACCTATTGCCTTGCACATTTAAAGGTTTTGCATACAAAATATGATCAGGTTATATCTGTGTTGTTAGAGACAAGACAACCCAACTGTAGGTCAGTAGTTCAAAAACATCTTACTTTGGTTCGCCCCGGGTGCAATTCCACCCTGTGGTTCTTTGCTGCATGTCATTCCCTCTCTTACCTCCATTTCCTTTCCAATCCTTCAGCTGTCCTACCAAAATAAAGGTACAAAAGCCCCCCAAATATCTGATCAAAGAATAAAGCTTTACTTTGACCATCCACATCATAAAATGCTACTAACAGTTATGAATGTACAGTACAAAATCAAAAAATGTCATACTGGCAGGATCCATTCTGCTGCTTCTTGACTACTTTTTAGGAATGCACGGTATTGGATTTTTTGCAGATAACCGATATGCCGATATTTTACAACTCATTTGGCTGATAAATGATAGGGATGACAATATACATGTATATATTTTTTTTACAACACCTAACTGCAGAGGTCGACATGTCTCTTCTGCAGTGGAATTTACATACGGTATAATTATGCATACTCTTACCGTGTTGGCCCGCTGGCAAATGCAGGCATAAATACAAAACTTAAAATGATGTGATATTCGTTCATTGTGCAAAGGAAGAAAAATAACTTACGTAAAACATGCCATTTTTTTTTAATGACAATTGCTTTTCAACAAAGCAAGTACAATACATCCTACTAAAAACTGGACGATGCTCTCCCTGAGACAGTCATTACAGGACCCACAACCAGGGCAAATCTGGCCTGTTTTGCAGGTGACAAAGTAAGCAAACATAAGGTCTGTCCACAGAGAACGTGAAACTGGCGTCAACTCGGGTGTTTAATCAAGGAAACAGCAGCCTGTTTTTTAATGGTTATTATATTGACAGACATCAGCATGCTGGCCAGTATCTGATATCTAATTTTAAAGCCAATATCAGCCGATAGCGATAATGTGCTGAAAGTGTCATGCATTCCTACTTTTACTTTTGATACTTTTAAGCACATTTTGTTTCTTGTAATTATGTACTTCAACTTGAAAAAGATAATCAATGTAGGACTTAATTTAACTTAAAAGTATTATTACGTTTGTTTAGCTTAACAATCTAAATTCTTCTTACATTTGACTTTTTATGGATTTGAAAGATGCCATTTTTCATTTATAGCTGTGAAACATGATTTCCATTGTTGTCAGTAAGATGCAAAAGGTATGGTGAAAAATGTCCATGAGACTCTCCTGCTGTCCAAGATTACATCAAATAGCTTGTTTTGTTCAAATAATGTCCAAAAACCTGAACATTGTTGTCCAAATAATGTTCTAATACCCTGAGATATAAGAGGGCAATGGCATAAACAGAAAGCTGCTTCTTCATGTAAGAAGTTTAAAAGCAAAAAACTTGGTATATTTTTGATTTACTCAGTCTGTCATCAATAATGTTCAATTATTTGACTTGTTAACTTGCTGTTTCAACATATGAACAATGCTACAGAGACTGTTGTTCATTAAATGACTGATAGGAAGCAGATAACCGTAAACCTGTAGAATCACAGTCACAGAGGGTTGAACTGCCCCGATCACAGAGCACCCACAGCAGCTGCATTTTAATTCAGTGTACAGTTTGAATCTGCATATTTGGGAAATGAATCACTTTAAGTCAGCACTATAAATGCCACCTTTTGTGTTTTCTAAGTTACCTATAATCCCAAATGAATCAACACTATGTTTTTAAAAAATCCCCTTTTCCCCAAAGTGATTTTTTTTCTTAGTTTTCCGTCTCTCGGGCCGTTGTTACATCTTTACATCTCTGCGAATGTGACATTTTTCGAAGAATTCTCAGGAAGTTAGGTTCTACCATCTGCAGCAATGACGAAATTTCTGACCTTTCTCATATCTGCACGTTACCTCTCACTATTCCTTTGGTTTTTCTTTGTTTCAAAGTAAAAATAAAAACTCAGTGATCATTGGCAGACAGCACGCGCCACAATGAGTGCTGTGCATTCAATGTTTTAAATAAACAGCATATATCTGGTACCTCTCATAATTTACTGAGTTTACGTTAAATTAAAAGCAAAAGCAGAACTGGGAAGAAAATATGTAGATGACGAAATTTGCTGTTCAAGTGAGATAGCGTTATCTTAAATCAGATAGGTTTCAGTATATGCTGGAGAAAAAAACACGGTGTCATTCTTTCGCCCCCACTTGAGTTTCGGTGAGTTGATCTGATGACATTTAGATCAACTGCCCCGTGTGTCCCACCACTGTCTTCTTTACATTTATGTGACTCTCCTGGCACTGCTAAAGGAGGGGAACAACCCAATAACAAAGGTTGCAAATTACTTCACTAGATTACAAAACTTGTGGGCCAGACAACAGCTGATATTACTAGCATAATTTGCATGGTTCCCAGGCTCAGGCTGGCATTACAAACAATGTCATCACATTCACATGCTGCTGCATTTTCCTATGAATTACTTCCTCTAAACATGAGTTACTAACAGGGAAACCTCACTGCGATGCAAACGTGACCACAATACATGAAGAAGGCGGGGGGGAATCCCTTGGATATGAGGTAACAAACACTGTGACAGTCCCCCTAATGGTGGCTTCATGTAAAGCTCCCGGAGTTCCCCACCTTATACAAAACTGCCCATATTTGATGAGTTGACTCCTATAAACCTCCACACAAAGGGATTTTGCTGTTTTTCAACTCAGCTATGTGCAATAACAATGATAAGACGACCACGCGTGCACACCATGCAGCCGTCACTGCTCGTTTCATAAGCAGGAAGAGACATCCAGCTTTTAAAACAAAGAGAAAGTGACTATCATGTGTATCACAGCTTAACAAAGACTGCAGTGTTTACATGCTGCATGTAAATCCTTCATAGAATATTTGAGAAGGAAGCATGATAGAAAATGGAAATTTGTGCAAGAGTTTTTAGGCCATGAACCAAAACGCCACAATGAAACTGCAATTCACATTTATAACAGCCAGATAAAGATTTACAGACATGCATCCAACGCAGTTTGTAATAGAAAAGCTATTACTGAGACAGAGGGTGATGACATTTTCAAAAATAATGAAGAAACATCACATCTGGAAGCAGTGCAGTTCATATTGCTCTTTCTTCAAGACTACAAGTAAAGCGCCTGGCTTTTGAAAAAACATACTTCAGAAATGTCAGTACAGAAAAAATGACCGTCATAAAGCAGCAGCAGTGCCTTTAAGATTTTCAGGCTACAAAAGGCAGCACAAACTGCAATTTTATATATTACTCCACACAGTCTGTACAGTCAAAACAAATCAAACTGGTCCTCCTAAACCTTTGGACATAAAATAATTCAGCAGAAACAGGAAACTTAAAAAACAGTCCAGTGTTGTTAAAATCCAGTGTTCAGTCAGTATTTGTTGATTCCAAAAATCCGTACTCCATGAAATTGAGGCAGCTTGGGGAGGAGGACGCTGAGGAGGGAGCTGGTGTTGATTAGGAAATGTGTGGGATCGTATTTTGTGTAGAAACTAGCAAGAATATACCTGCAGAGAGAGAAGAGTGTCAGTGCAGCAACAGTTCAAGTTTATACTTAAAGTTGGGGTAGGCAGGTTATCTTTGGTGACATTGTGCTAAAATTCCATAATAACTAGACTTAGACAACACTTAGTTCCGGCCAAGCAATTTGATTGGCTAAGAGACATTAAAAACGTGATGATATTGCACCACAACATCACGGTTCCTTCGCTCTGTATGTATTACGCTGCATCAACGCTTACGCATTGCCATGGCAACATTCTAATTTACAGCTGCGATCAACAGTTAACACTGTAACGTCAATTCATTCAGCCGCTGCCAAACGACCAGTCTAAAACATGGACTTCTTTTAATATATAACATTTGAACACAGGCTGTTTACACCAATCAGAGCATCGGGGCCACTGCCGTCCAGAAGCTGTCAGTTGCGGGACTTGAAGCGAGGGAGATCATGACAGTGAGTGGGCACCGGTAAGATGTTGCTTTAACTATGTGACATTACTGTAGCGTTGCAATGGCGATGTGTGACACTTATTAGGCCTAACGATAGTCGCACCTTAAAAAAAGGTTTGTCTTGCAGGTCTGAGAGCTCATTGAAAAGTTACCGGAAGCCATCCATGGACAGCAGGAAAAGACAGAGCCACATACTGTCAGATCAATCCTCAGAATCGGCCATGTCTATCAAGCGACAGTCAACTATGCTTTCGCCCAACACTTATTTCACTGGCTGCACAATCAACGGCAACGTGGAGATCAATTTGTATACTGATACAAAGTAGCGTGGTGCCTCAAGTAAGTGCCTGGCATTGCAGCGGCAGCCTGTGTGCGCTGCAATGCCAAGGCAACAGTGAGAGTTTAATCCTGAGGGAACTGTTTTTGTTGCTGGAGCCAAATAATATACTTAATCTATTTTGACACCTTTCTTCAACATTATCTTACAGCATCGCTATTTAAACTGTTGTTGAACTGTTGTATAAAAGCAATATCACACTCGAGGTCGTGATGCTGTACTGTAATATCGTCATGACCGTGACTGTCTTCGGCACTCGGCAGACTGAACCACAGCTGTGATATTACAGTACAACATCACTCCCTCTGGTGCGATATTGCTTAATTCAGCACCTCTCCGTGGCTCTGAATGGGCTGTATCATTCAGGCTTGGCTCGGTATTCAGACCGTCACGAGGTAATTTTTGGCCAGTCAAGATAATTTCAGAGAGCATGTGATTCTATCGGCTGCTCTACGCTGTGTTTCTTAGTGACAGGAGACGTCGCTACGAGGTGATTGGCTATTGAAACAAGCAGCGTGCTTTACACCCTAAAACTCGCCTCTGCCGACAACAGTGTCTGCAGGCAACACTGACATCCGGCTTGAGTTGAGCTACAACGGGCCGGTTTACTCCGCTGCAACTTTCCCTGCAACTGTTTTGTCTTGTGAATTTTTGGTGCAAACTGGACTGAAGTGAGCGACAGCAAACAAAATAAAATGTGAGTTGTAGCAAAAACAGGGAGGGGAGGGTGCAGCGTAGCTGCTTGCCAAGAAGTCTCATGCTTCAGCTAGCTTGATTTCAAAATGTTGCCTACCCCAGCTTTAACTTTTAACACTGTAAAATGTACATGACAAACACTAAGTCTCAAATATGATGTTATGAAGACGTAATTCGTCACTACATCTGGTCTGCATGATGAAGGTTAAACAAAGTTTCTGTTTCTGTTACAGTTCTCTAAATTCATCGGCGCTTTTGAAAAAAAGCAGGTCTAAAAAACAAGTTTAATATTTTTCACAAAATCCTCTTTTTCTTTTTTTTAAAAATAAGATTTTATGTATATTACTCAACACGTCCTCACTCCACAGAAAAGGAATAAGGAAAGACCAACAAAACAAAGCAAAACAAACAAAAGGGAAACCCTTACAATACACAAACAAACAGCATTTTCATGTTTCATCAACCTTGATCACAACTTTCAAAACAAATACATGATAATATAATTCCATCAAGTAGTTTCATTAAGTTAATAAATTTCCCATCGAGTGCCCCCATCATTTATCATTTACAAAATTAACGTCAACTGTACACTGCATTAAATTCTGACCACTCCACTGACATGCTATGACTGGTACTGATTATTGAGGAAGAAAAACAAAAACTGAGGAAAAAAGAGAAGAAATTAATAAGAAGAAAAACGAAAATAAAAACTAAATAAACCCTAATACCTCACACTAAATGTTGCTCCTTTTTAAATACTCAATGCTAACAACACCTAATAATGCTAAAATCCCCCCCCCCCCTTTTTTTAAAGAACAAACTTTTTCATGTTTTTGTTCCACAGACGCCCTGTGGAGTTCTCCATAAACGAAAAAGTATGTCCTATTTAGATTTAGTGTCACTTACCGAAACACTCAGGTCAATGTGTAAAAAACAAATTAAATTCCTCCCTCATAATACACTTGCAAAGAAGTTTACCCAAAATTTTATGATATGCATTGTTTACATCCATGTTTACTGACAAGTATTTTTTTTCAGCAGCTCAGATATTACTGACCTGTCATTGCTTTATGTTGCACAGAGAAACAAAAATAAAACCAGGAGGGTGTAGGTTCACAAAATTCTTCAAAGATAAGAGGATTTCGGAGAATCTAACAATAACTAGACAATAATTATTAGCTGTACTCCTGTTTGGAAATTTACAAAGAATTTCTTGTGGTGAGAGTGCCACTGTTACCATTATAAACTGCATACGAGAAGCATGAGGATGGAGAACACGTCAATTAGCTTAGACAGTCAAACAAAGACCAGAAGATCCCAAACAGTCTGAACAAGTGAGTCAAACACAAACCCACTGCAGATAATTCCCCATGTATTTTATCTACGGACTAACTTAACCATCATAATGAAAGGGACAATGCAAGTCTGCACGCAGCGCAGGGGACTTCTCAGTATAAGCTGCACACATACTTACAGAATAATTGGTGAGATAGTGAGGAATTTGCGCGAAGATGTGAACTGGACGCCGTAGTCCATCTGTTCCCAGTGCGTGAGCAGACGAGCTTTGCCTTGGTCTGGTGTCTCAAAGGGAGTGCCTTTGACAGTGTGTAGAAACAGGTACATCACCTGCACATGATGAAGCACACATAAGAGAAGCACAACTACTGTTAGCCACAATTAGTGCTCAATAGTCTGTGCTCTTTAAAGAAATTAAAAATAAATTTCTCAAATTCTCAAACCTGTATTGTTTTAACACTAGCCAAAAACTGTCTAATACACTCAGATATCATAGAGGCTGACTTGAACGGACCAGGTTGTGGATGACGTTGGTGAGGGTCCAGACAATTGGCACAGTGAAGAAAGGAATGCTGAGCAGGACGATGTGCAACACGACGGTCAGCAGCATGTAGGTGAGCCATATTCCTCTGCTGTTCATCACCCGTGTGTTGGGGTTCACCTCACTGTGAGCTACGCCCACATTCATCTTAAACACAGAGAACCAAAGTGTAAGAGTTCAGGATACTAAACATGAGGGTCTGCTGTTTCAAGAAGCACCGTCACAGTCCTTGAGCTTTTCAAACGCAATATTATCCCGAAACAACTCCAGAAACATTCTTCACTTATACTATGACATTAACAGAAAAGATGCAATACCTCATACTGAAGAAGGTGGAACAGAAAACTTTTTTAAAAATTCATAAACACATGGCTGCAATTGTATTTTCCCCTTTTTTCTTTCTTTTTATGTTTTACATTATTGAATAATCCACTAGTTACAACTTTGATTAACGAAGTTGTAGATCTATAAATGTCAATAAATGCCATATTTTGTCAGTTCAAAACACTGAAAGATGTTTAATTTACTACATGAGACAAAGAAAACCACAAACTATCACAATTGATGACTTGGAACTAAGGAACTGAGTGTAAATATATTTGCCAAACAATTCAGTGGCTATTGACTTACTGATTAACTGTTGATAGTCAGTTCCTTTTACAATGAATGAATTTGTATGTGAAGGCTGTATACAACAGAAAAAAATGATACACTAATAAGTCAATCAGCAGAACATTAATCCACAAAATTTTTTATGATCATTAAACAGGTCATTTATCATGCAGATATATAAGTGATGCACAATATTGGATTTTTTGCTGATATCTGAAATGGCGATATTTTACAACTCATTTGGCGGATAAGTGATACTGATATCGATATGTATATTTTTCCCCCACACCTAACTGCAGAGATGATCAAATGCAGACGTAAAAAACAAAGCTTAAAATTGTGTGCTGTTGCTTGTGCAAAAGAAGAAAATACTTGAACGCACATTCAGTAAAATTTGTCATATTTATTTCTAACAATTGCTTTGAAACAAAACAAGTGCGATACATCTTCCTTAAAACTGGATGATGCTCTCCCTGAGACAATCAGAACAATACCCACAACCAGGGAAAATTTGGCCTGTTTCACAAGAGACAGAAAAAAACAACGTCTGTCCACAGGGAGCATTGACTTGGGTGTTGCAACAAGGAAACCGCAGCCCATTATTTATCGGTTCTTGTATTTCATTTCAAAGCCAATATCGGCAGTTAACGTGCCAATAACACCGTGCATCCGTACGATATACCAAACATTTACTTGTTCAGCTTTTCATATGTGAGAATTGGCTTGCTTATTATTGCTGGAGCATTATTTATTACTTGGGGGTGCTTGTGGCGCAAAACATGCAATCTGAAGACATAACTTCACGCTTGAGTACCTTTAGACAGAGTAAATAATGATGCATCGACAACAACAACAAAACTTTCACATCAACAACTGTAGAGAAAAGACTCCGCCCGACTGAATTGTTCTGGGTGACTGAGCACGCGCTTCCTCTCACAGAACTCCCCTACATCACTAAGTTGTTGCTAACGTAGCCGCAACATTCACACACTAACCACAGCAAAAAGCTACTAAAATGCTATTACGATCCATTGTGAAATATTGTATGAGAGCAAGGAACCTGTCACACAATCTCCAGACTTTATCATTTTAGCATAGCTGGCAGTAAACGTCACATATCGTGTCACGTTCTCAAGCTAGCTAACTGCTAACAGTTGAGCTGCTATGTGACGTTACGTTACAGGTTAACAAGCTAACGTTTCTTTGATGCAGCGGTTACAGATTTAACACTCAGGGGCTTTAACGTTTAACGAGCCTCGCTTATCCGGCATTTCAAGGTTTGAAACTTTACATTTCAACTGAGCAGCAAACTTTACCTTCCTGTGTTATCGTAGCTCACCAGGAAATTCCTTGTTTTTTCTTTAACCCCGCCCTCGTGCGGTTTGGGCCGTTTCCTCCGCTGCGGCCGACAGCTGCCAAAACTCCAGCGCGCGCGTCCTCCTGTGCAGGTATCCAGGTGAGGGGGGGCGGCGGCTGCATGCGTTTCAGAGAAGAGTGGTTGTCTTCCAAGAAACTCCCCCATGTCCTCTCCGGAAAAACCGCAAAAGTTTAATAACGGTGTTTATTCCAGCGTGGCTGCTAAATGTCAGCACAATGACATGAAACAATGGGAAGAGTGTTTACATTTTGCTTTTGAAGTTTCACTCTGCAGCCCACACTGATTTCACTGCACTTTCACTTCAGCTGGCAGCAACTCTGCATGTTATTGCTTCTCATGTGGAGTTAATTTAGACAAAAAAAAATGAGATCCTGTCTAGTGGGATGGTGGGAAATGAATGCATAATTAAAAGTAACACAGTTTCTTTTAAAGAAATCAATTTCTTTCAAATTAAAACGTTCAGAAATGACCGTTTACTCCTTAAAACGAACCATAAACAAAAGATCACCGTGGTGATATATTTGACATGTAGTGGTTGGTGCAATAGTGGTTTGGAATCAGTGGTGGAAAGCACTTGAAAGATATGTCTGATGATATTCTGTTGTTCTCGTCTTTATGTATCATACTAACACACAGGCCTGGAAAGGTTACTTTAGAAATGTAATAGGTTACAGAATACTAGTTACCCCATTAAAAATGTAATAAGCAATGTAACTACTTCAATTACTTTGTCAAAGTAATGTAACTTACTACATTTGATTACTTTTTTATTACTTTTCTAAATTTCTAACAAATGTTTTGAACTGTTAACCATTTTCAGACATTTAAATCAGACAGTGTTAATGTTAATTTCAAACAAGAGAACCAATCAAAAGCATCAGAAAAGTATCAAACTTTACTAAACGACCTTGACTGGAAATGAC
>JAPQLA010000002.1:22246468-22257472 GCA_029822935.1 Naso vlamingii | reverse complement strand
TTTATTTTCTGTGTTGGTTTCAGGTTCCCTACAAACTTAAAGACGTGGAGTCGGATTATGATAATTACAACCAGGTTCCTGAATCACCAATTGGCCGCGATGAAGAGCCACACCTCTACATGGTGCCCAAAAAGTACAGAAAGGTGATTCAGTTACCGTTTTCACGATAATAAATGGTTCATTTTTCATCTCCTTATAATTTGCCTGCTGTTGCAGTGAATGAAAATATGTTTTGATTCATGGAACATGTAAGAAGGACGTCTTTGTGCTCAATCAGGTCACAATAAAATACTCCAAACTTGGACTGGAGGACTTTGACTTCAAACATTACAACAGAACCTTGTTTGCTGGCCTGGAGCCTCACATCCCCAACGCCTACTGCAACTGCATGATCCAGGTTAGAAAGTAGAAAGCATCATGAGTGCGATTAAATAAGGGCTCGTCTGATTTATCGGTTGGCTGATTTTATCGGCTGATTTTTGCTGATATTAAAGCTGCTTTATAAGGCTGGAAAAAATGCTTGGACTAGTGATTTTTAAATGGTGTAATTACGTAGTTTGTCCAGCAGAGGGTGGGTTGTTATTTAAAAAAGTGTTTACTGTTCAGTGCTGATGTTTGGAATAAGTCTGTTGAAGTGTGTGACATTCTGCCTTTATTTCATGTCTTTGTCACAAGTTTTTGATAAGCACATTCTGTGGATATAATATCTATTATATACATGTGTAAAATCAAAAATCCTGTATTGTCTGGCCCTAGTTTAAATTTGTTTTTAGTTGTATTTGTTGTTTTGAGAGCGAATCTAAAACCAGATTTTCTGTTTTCCTGTTTCTGTGTTGGCACATTAGGTCTTATATTTCCTGGAGCCTATCCGTTGTCTAGTGCAGAATCACTTGTGCCAAAAGGAGTTTTGTTTGGCCTGCGAGCTCGGCTTCCTCTTCCACATGCTGGATTTGTCACGAGGAGATCCATGTCAGGTAGGGATTTGGTACTGTTTCTCTAAATAACAGTGCGTTGATCCTTGTGGCTACTGCACACAATCTAACATGTACAGTTCCCTCCAAAACTATTGGGACAGCAAGGCCAATTCCTTTGTCTTTGCCGTACACTGAAAAAATTTGGGTGTGACACCAAAAGATGAATATGAGATAACAGAGCAGCATTTCAGCTTTTATTTTCAGTTATTTACATTTGGATCAGTGAAAAACTGAGGCGATAGCATCATTTGTAACGTAAACACCGAATTTGTAGGTAAGCAAAAGTACAGGGACAGATAGGCTTAAAATAGATTAAAGTGAATAATACTTAATATTTAGTTGCATATCCTTTGCTTGCAATAACTGCATCAAGCCTGTGACCCACTGACATCACCAAACGTTTGCATTCTTCTTTTGTGATGCTTTTCCAGGCTGTCACCGCAGCCTCTTTCAGTTGTTGTTTGTTTCAGGGGGTTTCTGCCTTCAGTCTCCTCTTTAAAGCAGGTAAAATGCTCAACAGGGTTTAAGTCTGGAGATTGACTTGGCCAGTCTAAAACCTTCCACTTCTTTTCCCTGATGAACTCCCTGGTAGTTTTGGCAGTGTGTTTTGGGTCATTGTCTTGCTGCGTGATGAAGGATCTCCCAATCAGCTTGGTTGCATCTCTCTTGGCAGACAAAATGTTTCTGTGGACCTCTGAGGTTATTTTGCTTCTGCCATCATGTGTTACATCATCAATGAGCCCGTCCCAGAAGAAGCCATGCAAGCCCAAGCCATGACATCACCTCCACCGTGTTTCCCAGATGAGCTTGTGTTTGGGATCATGAGCAGATCATTTCTTTCTCCACACTTTAGCCTTTCCATCACTTTGGTAATCTTTGTCTCATCAGTCCATAAAACTTTGTCCCAGAACTCATCTCTGTACTTTTTGGCAAATTCCAATCTGGCCTTCCTATTCGTATTGCTAATGAGTGGTTTGCATCTTCTGGTGGAGCCTCTGTACTTTTGTTCCTGAAGTTTTTTGCGAACAGTGGACTGTGATACCTTCACTCCTGCCCTCCGGAGGTTGTTGGTGATGTCACTGACAGTTGTTTCTGTCATCAACTGCTGATGTTTTCCTTGGTCTACCGGTTCAACGTCTGTTGTTCAACATACCAGTGGTTTCTTTCTTCTGTAGGGCATTCCAAATGGTTGTTCTGGCTATAATCAATGTTTGTGCAGTGGCTCTGATTGATTTTCCATCTTCTCTCAGCTTCAAAATTGCTCGCTTCTCTCCCACAGACAGCACTCTGGTCTTCATGTTGGTAACGCCTTTTAATCTGTAAATAAAGTCTGCACAGGGAAAACCCATTTATTGTTTGTATAATCGATGTAATAGGACTCACCGGGGCAACTAAACACACCTGTCAGTCAAATGTCCCAATAATTTTGCTTGCTTGAAAAATTGGTGGGTTCAAACAAAAGGTGCTATCTTCTAAGTTTTTTAAAAGATCTTGAATAAAATACCTGGAAATAAAATCTGAAATGCTGATCTCTTGTCTCATATTCATCTTTTGATGTCAAACCCAAATGTTTTCAAAGTACAGCAAAAATAAAGGAACTGGCCTTGCTGTCCCAATAGTTTTGGATGGGACTGTAGATTTTCTAGTCCAACCTCTCCTGTCTCCTCTTTTCAAGGCCAGTAACTTCCTCAGAGCGTTTCGTACCATCCCTGAAGCCTCGGCGCTGGGTCTGATCCTCGCAGACTCAGACGAGCAAACAGGGAAGGCCAGGCTGGGTCGCTTAATCCAAAGCTGGAACCGCTTCATCCTCACTCAGCTGCACCAGGAGACACAGGAGCAAGAAGGCCCGCAGGCCTACAGGGGAGCCAGCAGCAGGTGAGAGCAGACAACAGAGATGAATGTCACTGTGTCTCTGTTGGTGCGGTGCCAGATCATTTCCCACACAAAGCTGTGAGGCATGGCAGCATGTCTTTAGGAGTTTCCTGGCACAAGGCTTTCGCAGAAACAAGTTTGTGTTGTGTCTGTGATGTATTTGGCACAGTTCTCTGGGTTCCTCTGGTGAGTCAGCCATCGGGAAACTGTTTGGATGTGAGGTTGAGAACAGCAGCCTGTGTCGCTGTGGCAAGGAGACGGTCCGCTCCTCCCTCACGCTGCTCTTCACCATGCATTACCCTGAACAGAACTCTCAAGGTGAGTCTAGAGCGTCTTTCATCACCGCTGTGGACCTCGAGCACGGCCTGAGAGACTGACATAATGATGACCTGGAGCCGGTCAGAGTTCTGCGTTAGCTAACAAAAACTTCTTTTCACTTTCACTCGTCAGAAAAAACAATAAAGGAGTATGACTTTGCTGAGATCTTGAAGAAGAGCATCTGTCTGGAGCAGAGCACTCAGGCGTGGTGTGAAAACTGTGAGAAGTATCAACCCACAGTGAGTTCCAGCTCCCGTTCAGACATATGAGCAGCTTGTAGTAACACACATCACTTCTATTTCGATTCCACTCTGTTCTTCATGGTGACAGCGTCTTTTTCTGCTGCTGTAGGTGCAGACGCGCAACATTAGATGTCTGCCAGATGTGCTGGTCATCAACTGTGAGGTGAACAGTGCTAAAGAGGCTGAATTCTGGAAGGTTCAGGCAGAAGTGAGTGTCAATAATTTTTGGCTTCATTTCCTCCCTGCCAATTTTCAAATACTCTTTTAAAATTAATTCAAGACTTGCCTGTGGTTTGTTACATAATATTTTGTTTGTTTCTTCACAGTATGCCTTCAATAAGGCCATGCAAAAAGAGGCCATGGAACCTGCGAAACCCAAAGAGCCTCCACCGATGCCCACTGAGTGGTGCTTAGAGTAAGATCCATTTTAGTATCAAAATATGTTGGGTTACAAAGTAGATGTCTAGAGGTTGCCTAAAAAACAAAATATAGGCTCATACAAAGTTAATCTGCCTCAGTCATCACTTATGGGCCCTTAGACGTGTGTGGTGGTGACTGTGTCTGCAGAGCACCTGCCCTTTGCCCGTATTTTGATGTTTTGGTTTACTTGGGATGCTTCTGGGCGTTGTGTGGGTTTGTTGTGCCCAGCCAAAGACAGCACACAGGTGAGGTTGAGAGTGGATATAACATAGCGACTAGACACCATTCAGACCGGAGAAAACTGTGGATGCGGACATAGCAGTGAAGAAAAGGAAATATAGCCCTAGTGAAGTGACACATCAAGCAATAAAGCTCATTCTCAAACAAGAGTGAATCTTGGTTTGGCTTTCAGTTGCTTTCGAGCACTGAAGAACAGGCTGGGGATGAAGAGTGATGCAGAGCTGGTCTGCTTGTAGTTGGACAGGTGACGTCGCACCAGCAGTTAGTTTGTGCTAACTTGTCCTTAAGAACAAATGTAATATTCTAGCTTGCTGTATTGTAGCTTGCTGCAGGATAAGTACATGCTACGATTATAGTTGTGGTGTTGAGCCCCGTAGGAGGGGCCCAGTTTGTGTTTAAAGTAGCAATGAGTAAATCCTACTGACTACACCTTTAAGTCTATAAAACATCAGAAATGAGTAAAAAACAGATGCTCATTATAAATTCCCAGACATTTTCAGTTAGCTTGTTTTGTCGAAACAAAAGTCTGCAAATGTTAAAGAGTAAAAAGCTGCAAATCCTTACGTTTAAAAACCGTAACTAGATTTCTGTACTTTCATATCTCTCTGACATTTTACCGGGTGACATGGTGTATGACGCTTTGTGTGAAAACAGCAAGAAAAGAAACGTGAAAGCTGAGCTGTGCGAATAGAAATCACCCTGACATGTATGACGTGGTCTAGTCCACAATGCTATGTGTCTGTCACTTTGGAACTAAACCCAAAAAAGGAGCAGAGGTGTTTTTGTGTTTGTATTTATCCTAACAACATGCAGTTGTCATCTCTTTTAGCTCAGTGGCCTGTTTAACCCGTGGAGACTGACCTCTGGTGGCACCTACCGTGTATTACAATGAATAAACTCATTGTAGTACAGGCTTGTTGGCCCTTTATTATTGATTGGACAGCTGAAGGATTGGATAGCAAATAAGGCAGAGAGAGTGGGAAGGACAGGGACACTTTCCATGAGGCACCCGCTCTGCTGACTGAGCTACCATGGTGCCCCACAGTTTGAAGGTGCTCTGTGTAGCATTTAAGCACCAATTACAGTACAAATCCTGTATAAAGGTGAAATCAGTACTGTGTAGTATATGTGCAGGGTAAGTGTCTAGTGTAAACTGTGCTATGGAAGTATGAAAGACTGTAAAGCAATTTGACCCATCAAATTGGGTTTAGTAACATTTTTTTATTCTTATTCCAATCAAGCCATGAGAATTTAAGTGAGGAATTGTGCTAAAATGATGCATTTAGCACGGATTGTTTTCAATGGTATTGAAAAACAAACTTTTGGGACTTCTAAATAATGCGGCATACTGTGAGTAAAAATTGCAACAATTAATAGCAAATCACTTTCATTTCCAGTTAATTTTCTATACGCTAATTGACCAAGCTTTTCAGCTCTACAAATTACATCATCAGCTTTCCTTATCATCACTTTCTTGCAGTGGGGAGGAGGTGTGCAGCATGGAGGGCTTCACCTTCGACACGCGGGCGGAGGATCTGCGACACGTCTGGATCCCGCTCACTCTCAAGATGTCCATCAGCAAAAGTCAGGGACTGGAGATCAGCAGCTGGCCTGAAGGAGAGGAGGTGACGGAGAGTGATTTTCAACTGATGCGCTGATTTTCTGTTTAAGCTTGCTGACGGCAGATGATGTCTGTTTTCACCACATCCTAAACATTGACATGCAACTAACGCCTCGTTCATCGTCTCTGATCAGTTAAGTGCGGCTGAGGAGGCGGATGGCGCTTCTCTCTATGACTTGGTGGTCACGGTGTCTCACGTTCTGGACGCTCGCACAGGTGGTAACTTGGTTGCACACATTAAAGTGGGAGAGACCTACCATCAAAGAAAAGAAGTGAGTGAAGTTGATTTATAGTTGCTAACATCAATTCTGTATCTGAAAACCAACATTTCAAGTGTATTTTTTGCAGGGAGTGACACACCAGCAGTGGTACCTCTTCAATGATTTCTTAATTGAACCAATTGACAAGGTAAATATTTGACTGTATGTTAACATTTGCTGATGTTGTGCCTGCAGTCATGTAAAAGTTACTGTCATTGCTGTGTTTGTTGAAGCCTGAAGCTGCTCAGTTTGATTTGAGCTGGAAGGTTCCAGCCATCCTGTATTACGCCAAGAGGAATTACCACACGAAATACGACCTCCGCAGTGAGTTTTAGGACATTAAATCTGAAGATTTTACTTGTATTTAAGGTGTGTTAATTTACCTGCTCTCGCTCTGTGTCTTAGTTAAAAATCCCATTGATGCCAGCGTGCTGCTGACGGAGGCTTCGTTGGCTCGGAAGCAGAGGAAGAGTCACGCCACTTTTATCCCTCTCATGGTCAGTGAGATGCCGCAGGCCGGTGACTTGGTGGGGCTGGACGCAGAGTTTGTAACGCTCAACCAGGTGAGTCAGGATTGTAATGCTGCTGTGTTTTCACCACTGTCACACAGTATGTCAAAGCAACAATTTGTAATTTTGACTGTGACCTGCAGCTTTGAAAAATGAAATTCAGTGATGCACGATCATAATTTGCACATAACAGCAATTTTAGTGAAACCAGGTCAAATTTTATGGTGAAATTGTCCTCTGGTTTTCCCTCTGACGTCCTACGACTGCTCTGTCCGTCTGCAGCCTTTTATTTAGCGAAGCTGTCCCCAACAATTACCTGCTGCTGCAGCTGCAGCTTCGGTCTGCAGGCGGCCTACATGTTGCTTTCAGGAACCTCCGTCAATCACAGAGTCAAGGCAGAGCAGTCGTAGGACATCAGAGGGAAAACCAGAGGACATTTTCTGCGTAAAATATGACCTGGTTTTACAAAAATTGCTGTTTTGTGTGACGTATTAATGTGCATCGTTAAGTTTCGTTTTCAAAGCCACAGGTCGCGGTCAAAGTTACAAAGTGATGCTGTAACACACACTCAAGAAACCAGGATACTCAAATAAATGTTGCCTGTTTGGCCCAAATTTCGGTTGTAAAGCTTCTCAAGACCAACAAGAAGTGCAGTTGAAGGTGGCGATTTTTCTTTTTATATTTTTACATGGTAGAATTTGATCAATTGCGCCTTTTGGAAGGCACAATCAGAGTGTCCTCTTTTGTAAAACAATAAAAACTCAGCCTTGACGAGATGGACTGAGAAATATGGAGAGAAATATTTTTCCTGCTATATCGGAAATAAAAGGAATATTCTAAACACAACTGAATTTTAAGAAGGATTTATTTTTGGGATCAACTAAGAGTAAGATTTCTTTTAATTAATTTATTGTTGTGTTAATGCTCCTTTAACAGTGTTAAAGTGTTAAGTCATCTTGCTGTGATTATACACCTGAAAGAAACCTGAGTCATGACTGTATGCCTTTGCAGGAAGAGGCAGAACTTCGCAGTGACGGCACCAAGTCGACCATCAAGCCCAGTCAGATGTCTGTGGCCAGGATAACCTGTGTGAGGGGCCAGGGGCCCAACGAGGGCGTCCCCTTCATCGATGACTACATCTCTACTCAGGAGCAGGTGAGAAATTGAAAAGTGCAGAACAACAAGATGGACTAACAGCAATGAGTACAACATAAACGATGCTCTCACTTTAAGTTTTGAATGTTCTGGAAACAAGATACACTTGATTTAAGTGTGACAGTTTTTCTGATCACTTGTCCTGTTGCCTTCATTGTTGTTAAACTGTCCTTTTTCACTGTTTTATATACTCAGAACTGAGTCTAATCTGTTACAAGTTCATTCACTGATCAAATATTTGGTCGTCCTGCAGCAAGCTGAAGCAAAACTAGAAAGTCTGGAAATGAGCTGCACATCGTTCATGACTGATAAAAATATGCAGAGAGAATTTGTTTGCAGTTCAGTTGCTATGTGATGCCCAAACAGCATCACAGAACATTTCTGATCCTCTTTTATGATGCTTAATGTGTGATTATTGATCAGTTGTCCCTTGTTTGTGTAGTTCCTCCACAGTTACACTGAGCATGAGGGAAAAGTTTTTATTCTTCATGTTGAAGGCCCCTAAGATGTTTCTTATAACTAAATCTTATGACATTGTTGCTTGTGTGTGTTTGTTCTCCCAGGTTGTCGACTATCTGACACAATATTCTGGCATCAAACCAGGAGACCTGGATGCAAAGATTTCTTCAAAGCATTTGACGACACTGAAATCCACGTACTTGAAGCTGCGCTTCCTCATCGACACGGGAGTTCGCTTCGTCGGCCACGGTTTACAGAAGGACTTTCGGGTTATCAATTTATTGGTGTGTTACTCACAACCTGAAGTCAGACTTGTTTGATTTGATATGTCGGGTTTACTGTTTGCTGGAAGTCCTTTTTTTAAAGGCACTGTTAATGAAACTTGTCAGTGCAGATTTTCTCTCTGAGTCGTGGAGATTCAAGTCTGTGTCTTCTCGATTTTCAGGTTCTTAAGGACCAAGTCATCGACACCGTCTACCTGTTTCATTTACCCCGCAAGAGGATGATTTCCTTGAGATTTCTCGCCTGGTACTTTTTAGGTGACGTTGCTATTAGCAATATTTCCTCTCAGCAACAGATTGTGTGTGTTTATTCTGAAGGGGTAGCAAATAGTAACAAACCTACAGAGAATTTTCACCTTGTCTGCAGATCCCTCACTTAACTGCATGGAGTATTGAAACGTCTCTCAGCTCAGCTGTTGAAAGACGACCACTTCAGTGTGTTTAATTTACTTTTAAGAATTCTTTGGTCACGCAGGTGTCTTAAACATCAGTTGATAAATCACTGCATTTTACTGGAAGGTGTCTAAAAGAACTATTTGATTCTTCTGACACCGTTAGTACTGAATTCTGATAAATTGGTCAAACATTTGCATGAAAATTGTTGAAGTCTTTTCTTGGGTTTTTGTACTTAAGCATTGAGATATTAATCTTTAATTTCTTTTCATTTATCCACTCTGTAAACTGATGCTCAATGGTTGAAATGCTGCTGCCAGAGTTATTGTGTGTAGTCATTTCTGGTTGTTGTTTCTTTGTGTGGCTTCTAGACCTCAACATCCAGGGCGAAACCCACGACAGCATAGAGGACGCCCGCACCGCTCTGCAGCTGTACAGGAAGTACCTGGAGCTGAGTCGTGGAGGTGGGACCGACGAAGTGAGGAAGGTCCTGAAGGGACTTTACGAAAAAGGCCGCCAGCTGGACTGGAAAGTCCCAGACTCGGACACAGGAGATGGTCAAGGTAGCCCAAAAAGTACGACATAACTTTGAATTAGACGTATGCTGACGTTAATGGAGTGACCGTGAGTTTAGATGTGAGGGCTTCATGAGAAACCGTCTGTGTGAGTGGACTGAAAGCACTGTGCTTCCTTCAACAGGTGCTGCTGTGTTTCCCTCTGTGATGGGGCTGTGAGCTGCACGGTGACACGACAGGCTTCGACTGATCACTGCTAGTTCAGTTAGTGTCATATTTTGTACTGGCATTTATTTTTGCATCGTGTACAGTGTTTATGCAGGTCAAAAAACATTTTTAATCGTGTCTAAATTTGTATGTTTTGTCAAGAAAAAGTTCCCAGCAGAAGCAGCTGAATTTGTATTTTATGTTTTTTCAAAGCAGAATGTTTCATGTAAATAAACAAACGAATCATGAAAACTAGAGGACTCACTGTTTTTAATACCAGGAACTGGGAAATGTACTTTACATTAACAGATAATCATTAAATCAGACTGCACACCATGTTCTTAAGGAGAAGTCAATGAATTTTTTTTTTTTTTTTGGCTTTCCTTTTCAGCTCAGTTCTTAGTGTTAAGTGTACTTAGTTTCACATTGGATTGTAAATTTTTATGACAAGTTTTGTAACATTTATTGTCAAATCAAGGCAGTTCCACAGTGGTGTAAAATCTTCATTATTGTAATAAAATAAAGGCACGTACAGATGAAACATTTTTTAGAACATCAGAATGTGAAATGCTGTTTTGCACAGGTTTATTAAAAAGAAATGAAAATGAATTAAAAACAAAGCACATCAGGTGTTTTTCTACATGGTTTTGGGAAGGTGTTGTACAACTGTTTCATTGTTTTTATTCACATTTTACGCAGAGACCAAAATGTTTTTTGGAATAGTGGTTGTCTGATAATAGATCAGTTCTAGGAGAGTTTTTCTTAACTTTTGATACTTCATTGTAAATACTTCCTTAAGATGGATTACACATGTAAAACTTTAAGTTTTATCAGTCATTATTTACTTGAAGGATTTAGATGCGTTTGCTAGCACTGCTTGTTGATGAGCTACTTCACCAAACCTCCCTCAAGACATTTGTGATGTTTTCAAAGAGTAATGGCGCCCTCTGCTGGTTGTACATGGACATTGGGCATGAATGACGTGTTTCACATTTGAGTTCTATTCAGGTTCATCTTGATCGCTTCATCACCGCCATCAGTGTTTTTTGGATCATTGTTTTCCCTTTATTTATTTGCAAAAGCCTTGAGAACGCTATTTAATTCAGTTAGCATTAAAGGGATAGTTCAGTATTTTTGAAGTGGGGGTTGTATGAGGTGCTTATGCGTAATCTATTATTTTCTGCAGATGGTGATCAGCGGTGTCCTTTTTAGGAGGAGGGGTAGAAATCACTGCACTGGTGTTGTGCCTGTTGCAGACGGTGTCGCAAAAAGATGTTTTTTTTTCAGCCACATGTATAAATACTGACCAAAAAAGAGAAATCAATTTCCATTCAATTGTTGCTAAATTTAGGATTTTTTTTTTACAGCTGTTTATTTTGGCACTACATATTTTTTTGTCATAGTGCCTCTGTATATTACCACAGCCACTCCGTATTACTGTCTGGCTCAGATGGTAGCAAGACCAGAATGAAATAAACGGCTGTCTGGTGGCAAACTAAAGTCCTGGAAAAAAATTCTGATTTTAGCACACAATTGAC
>JAPQLA010000002.1:22156273-22176521 GCA_029822935.1 Naso vlamingii | reverse complement strand
AAATCAAGCTAGCTGTAGCATGAGAGTCCTGAGGAAGCAACTTTGCTACATCCTCCCCTGCCTGTTTTTGCTCTGGCTCTCGATTTATTTTGTTTGTTGCCTCTCTGTCTTTTAAGGTCAGTTTACACCAAAGATTCATGATACAGGTGTAAGAAAGTATGGATACATATGGATATCACGATATCGATTCTTAAAAACACTATCAATTTTTAATAAATAGTTTACATGCCAAGATTTGTTGCAGTGGTTTGTTTGTTTTTGTTTTACCATGATATTCTGATTGCATAAAAAAAGTACATTTTTTCTGTCACTTAGATTTTATAGATATTGTGGCATGTTCTTTATCCTAAAACAGTTTTCCTAAAATTAGATTGAAAAAGCTTTACAACAGGCTATATCGTCTTGCTTACAGTACTGCAATATATCACAATATATCGTATCGAAATCCCTGTATCTTGAAACGTATCATGTTGCCAGTGTCTTGTCAATGCACAGCCCTAATCCACAATGAGATGAAAAGGTTGCAGGCAAAGTTGCAGCGATGTAAACTGGTTTGTCTCAGCTCGACTTAAACTGGCTGACAATGTCGTCTCCAACTCAGTCGTCAGAGGCCACAGAGGGACGTCACTTGTTTCAACAGCCAATCAACTCGTAGCAACATCACACGAGATGCAACGGAGAGCAGCCAATAAAAACATGCGCTCAGGCTCATCATGGTCTGAATATAGAGCCAAGGACAGGCACAGAAGTCTAGTGTTCTTTCTGACCACATAAATTAAAATATGCTGAGAGGTTGTTAGGGATCTTAGGGAAAATAAACTGCCTACCCCAGCTTTAAAATAAACTACAGTGAGCATGATCATTATAATAAAAACATGTTGCTCAGTGCAGTCATTTGGCTCATTGTTGTGTTTTTAATAGTTTTGTCAGGCTTTTGGCTGCACATATTACATGGAAGAAGGATCTTTTTGGGAGGTGGGGGGTGTTTTTTCATGACAGCAGTTGAAAATAAGAGAAACGGAGAATCTAACAAGCCTTATCCTTTAAACGGCTTAATGTAAGGTGGTCTCACCAAGCTGGTTTTACTCCGACGATAGTGAGGACCTTCAGGGCTATTCTGCGATGCAGGCCCCACTCCTCGATGGACGAGGCCATAACAAGACCGCTTAGGAAGAGAAAATTGGTCTCGAGGAAGTACTGAGGGCAAAGTTTCTTGGATGGAAGAATTCCAAGTGTTGGGAAGAGGCAGACTGGAAGCATGGCAGTGACAGCCAGAGGAAGGGCCTCTGTGCACCAAAACATAGCCATCAGCACCACCACATAAAGACATTTTCCCTCCTACAAGAAAGATGTTACAGCAAAAACAGAAGCAAATTAACATGACATAATTGCGTTTCCTAGGTAACGGATTATACACAAAGTCTTTTGGAAATGTCAGTGATACAACACTACCTGTTCTGCACTGTGTGTGTGTATGTGTGTGTGTGCGTGTGTGTGTCAGAGGGAGAGAAAATACAATGGTGTGGTTATGTTCATGCATCCACATGTCCTTCTATGTGCATATGAGGCATTTATAAACAAAAATGTTAAAAAAATGCGTGACAAGGGACAAGACAAGAGACAAGGGCAGCACAATAATCAAATTTTAATCAATATTGCAATGTGGCCTGATGCAATTTTCAAATCCCATCAAGGTGCAATTATGTTAAAGGAGAAATGTGTGTCAAAAATGTCATTTAGTTCAAATATTGTGGTGCTGCAGAGTTGTCCTGACCCACACATCACACAATCATCACAAATCACACTGCAATCATTTTAATATCTATTTGGATGAAAATGAGAATAAAGATTAAAAAGTTATAATTTCCTCTTATATCGCAATTCACAACACAATCGCAATATCAGTCCAAACAATCACAATTAGATATTTTTTCTAAATCGTGCAACCGTAAAAGAGACAAATATATCTGCAAATAAATAACAAAGACAGAAACATTACAAATATCAATAAATAACATTAAAAAAAATCTTCAGATTGCAATCGCAACTGCCCAGAGGCATAAGGTCTGAAATGTTTTGTGTTGTTCAACAGGAAGTGACTGAAGCAATCTAGTTGTACAGGGAAACTAAAACAGAAAGTCTGACCTTTTGAAAATTTTGGCCTCACTACAAACTAATCTAAATTAAAAGAGAACATGAGTTAATTTCATCTTGTGTTTTTTTGAAACAATAATTATTGAAAGGAATAGTTATTGACATTTAGCAACTAAAGCTTGCACAGTCTAATGTGATTTGTATCCCCTCATGCTGTGGTATACAGACATGTTGTCCCAGTTTTCACCACAAGCAAAACAGTATTTTGAACATTGTTTCTGTTCCTCATGCTTACAAAGAAACTCGCAGCACGTTCTGTCACATTCATTAAATTATAACCAAACCCTAATAAAAACATAAACTGCACCGCGCGTCTGTTTTCAAAGCTGATTGGTCAGAATGTGTGCCAGTCACCGTTGCCAAGTACATTGCTAGTCTATGAGTCACTGGCACTTGTTCTGACAGGATCTGTCAGAATTTTAATGACCTGGTGTAATTCCAACAGAGAATCGGTCTTTTCTGAAGAGCTTAAAAAATTTCCGCCTTCATTTTCCCTCCATCAAAAAGTAGGTCCACATGGCAATATAAATGCTGTGTTCATGGTGTTCAAACGTCGCCGCGCTCCGCAGGTGCGCCAAGCCGCTCTGTCACGCGTCCCAAATTCTGCTGCTGGAGCGCGTGAGTAAGCGCACACATGAGAGCATGCGTGAACGTGCGGGCTCATGTTTGAGGCTTTGTAAGGACAGTCCCCATACGTGTGTGTGTGTAAATATATATATATATATATTGATTGAGAGAGAGAGAGGCCCAACTGTATTTTGTATTTATGTAGCCCCATACATTTAAGGCTGTTCTGATCCTTTGTAAAACTACTGCAACTATAAAAATATAGATATATACCAAAAAATAAATAAATAAATAACTATAGGCCTAGGCCACTTAACCTTAGAATTGGCAGCGCAGCCTGCTCTGAAATCCAAGCTAAAATAAGAAAGCTAAATAAAAAGCTAAATAATAGAATAAATAAAAGTAAAAATAAGAATCTAAAGTTAAAACTAAACTTAGGAATACACAAATATTTTAAAATTCAAAACGATTTCTTTATTATTTATTTATTTATAACACCGCAATGAATCAATCTAATTTTGATATGCCTATAAAACTTTTGCTTTTTTCGTACGTTCGTAATAGAGAGAAAGGTTTGCCTCCATGTGATGAACTGATTTGACTGACTTATTTAATATGCATGGAAAATGCACAAAATATTGAGCCTAATGTCACTCACCTTCTCCGGTAGAGTAAAAAGCAAAGGTAGAAACACCAGCGGAGTGAGAACGAGGATCAGCTGTTTGTGGACAGACCACAGCTTCTTGTACAAAACAGACATCTTCATCTTCAGAGAAAAGTTTTTCTGCGTTTTGGGTAAAGGCAGCTCCAGACTAACTGAGAGGAGCGAGCTCGGGCGCACTTTGAAGCCTCCGGCCAACTACAGAGAAGATTAACCACAGGCTCTGCCATAATTTAACTCCTCACAGGGCGGTGACAAATAGTTAGGACACATATTCATTACTGTCGTCGTTCAGGTTTCCCATCAGCAGGCCTCCTCTACAAACAAGAGAAGTCATGCTCCGCGTCTTAAGTTCTCCAAACTTTGTCTCCCTGTTGATTCCTACGGTGGCCGTGAGAGCCCAACACTGCAGCTCAACAAATTAAACCAAAGCAAACAAACAAAACACAAGGAACTGGAGAAAAACAATCAATGTGACAACATATTCTGTCATTTAAAAACAATCTAAATGGAACACAGACAAAAGACACTGCAGTGTCAAAAGCAGAGAAATACATAATAATGCACACGTGCATAATACAAACACAGAATTAAACATTTACCAGTAATGACTAGACCAAACAGTGGTGCCTTCATGCAGATGTCAACATGCTAACATGCTCACAATGAACGTTAACCTAGCATTAGCCTAATTTTACCAAACCGTCTTCGTAAAAACCTGTTAGCAATGTTAAGTGATGCTAATTAACCAAACCGAGCCACAGCCTTGGCCGTCAGGGATTTCGTTTTGCATGCATTTGGTAATAAAACAAAGTAGACTATTGGCCAAATTAAAACGCTCACCTGCAAAAGGGTCAAAAAAGGGCTTTTTTTTTTTATTTCAGGAAAAATGTAATCCAGAAACGTAGTAATGAGGTCGCATGAGGTTGGAATGAAGATTTGAAACCCACTGATGTCATTGCAAACAATCATATATATTAATATGTGCTTGAAAAAGCAACCAAATGAATATTTTACTTATCATTGTGGCTTATATATGAGTAATTATTGAACATTGGAAATTAATCGGTTTATATTCGAATCTTAAGACATTATTCCAAATACTTTTCTTTTTTTAATAGAGTTAAATGTTGCCAGAAAAGTTTATGAAAAAATATAACATACATTAATCACTTTGCCTGAAATGACAACCTCCTCAAAGATTCAAATTAACTTAGCAGCGTGGTAGATAAGTGGACAGCACTGTTGCCTCACAGCAAGAAGGGTCCTGGGTTCGATTCCCAGCTGGTGCAGGGCCTTTCTGTGTGGAGTTTGCATGTTCTCTCCATGCATGTGTGGGTTTTCTCTGACTTCCCCCACCACCAGAAACATGAGGGATACATAGTTCTACTGACTTTGCCTTTGACTGCAGCAGCATTCAGCAGCTGGAGATTGCCCCCAGGCGCCGTACACTGGCTGCCCACGGCTCCTAGAATTAGGATGGGTCAAATGCAGAGGACGAATTTCATGATGTATAATTGCATGTGTGACATAAAAGAATTCCTCTTCAACCTAACTACTACCTTTTCCCTTCAATAGTCATTACTAGCCTATTTTGCTGTTAATTGCATGTAACCCAACAGTAAACGCTGAAGAAATTCTGAAGGATTTTGCAGTGATTTTTACTCACTGACTGACTGATCAGTCACAATGTCAACACATTTCAGGCTTTCTTTGAGTTTAAATTGGCTCCTGGGTGAATACCTACGTATGAGAATGATATTTACCAACTGTGACACTTGTACTCATACTTTTACTGTCATGGATCCACAATAATCAATCTAATGTTGAATAAACAGCAAAAATCCTTTCCTCTGAGCTTCAGTTTAAAAAATGTGGAGAAAGTGCAAACTCTCTGTTAGTAAGCTTTGAAAGAGCTGTCGCTGCACTGCTTACTAATGTGGCTTTTTGTTTGGGGCTTGGACTGAAGGATTTTATCGCCCATAAACCAGATCCTTTTTATGTTGCACCTGCATGGCTGATTTGAAATTTGAACATGGTAGCTTCCCTTCCCATAAGTTAGTTTAATGTTGGAAAGACAAGCAAGCTCTTAAAAACTTGCATTGTTGAAGGTAAAGACTCACTTCATACCACTCTCTCCTCTGCAGGGTGGGGTAATGTGGTGGGGGTATTCTGCAGAGTATTGGATCCAGTTTTAAAACGAGGATGTACAAGACAGCAAAACAAACAAACAGCAAAAATAAAAGCAGATGGTGGGGTTACAGCTGGCAGGAAGTGAAAAATTTTTGCTGCCAACTCTGCACTCTCATCCCTCCCCCCAGGTTTAGGCGGCAACTTTCTCTACTTTTTAAACTTCTTTAATAACTTTAATTTCTTTAAAACTTTGGAAAGACTTCCTCCCTCATGTTTCTAGTTATCTGTTAGAAAGTGTAATTCAGTCTCTACAGCTGCCTCATCACATTGACAGCTGTTTTTGTTCCCGATTATGTGATCACAATCATTTTTGTTCGCAAATTTGTGGCCTAACTAACGCTGCCTGTGTCCTGTTAGATTAAAGAAGATCTGAGGAATAAAGCATTGTTATCTTAATTAAAGATTTTGTTGCATTTAAGGAGTCCTTCCACTGTTGGAAATCTGAGTTAAAGATCTTTTGCTCATTTGTAGATTAACTTCCAAATGACAATGATAATCTAAGGAGGTCAGGTCGAGTTGAAAACAGCTGGGCTTGTAGACTCAAGGATTCTAAAAGTTTTAAAGTTATCGGAACATCATTAACTGTTGACCTTTTCCTTCTTATCTTTGAGGTCACAACAATGATGTTGAAACATTTTTGCAGACAAAGCAATGAATATTTTAACTGATGGCTCTGATACCTCACAATACACTAAAAGAAGGTCAAGGTCAAGGTCTTTATTATTTATGTAAACACAAAGCAGAAGGAACAACAGGAGAAAAGAAATAGGTGAAGGAAGATGATGGTTGTTGGTAAAAAGTTGTTTTAAGTGTTTTAAGTTTAACAGATGTAAACAGATGCCTAAAGAGGTCAATTATCACGTGACGGGCACAATCACAGAGAGCATACAGAGATGCCTTCTGACTGATCCTGCAAGTTGAATACCATAAACACCGTTAAAGTTTTACATTGTCGTCTGCAGTCTTTCTCAGAAGTGTCATCTGACATCGCTGTGACATGCCATTATCAGTTCCCTGTAGGCGTGACCGGCCTGACAGATCTTTCAGACCTACCAGGCCGGTCATGCACCCCGCCATCCGATGGTCTCTGGAGGAGAGAGTCCCACATGTGGGAGAGCATGAATGCCCCCTCATCGCGGTTGATGGTGTTTTGGGCCCACTTCCTGATCTCAATAGCCTCCTTAATCCAGTGTTTGTGTTTATTGCTCTCCGAACTGGGATGAGGCGGCATTCATGCTCTCCCACACCTGGGACTCGCTCCTCCAGAGACCATCGGATGGCGGGGTGCGTGACCAGCCAACTGTATAATCATCAAAGAAAGACGACAGAATGAACTTGTTTGAGCCAAACATGGGTTCTCCTGTCATTGTATTAAAAACAAGATAGGCATTTTTTTTAGATTTAGCAGACTTGTTTGCTTGATGAGCATGCCCAGTTTTGCTGCATAATTCATGCTAACTCGTCTTTCTACATCTCATATCAGAGCACTCTTGTTTCTGTTTTTCTGATTCAAAGACCTTTCTTTACTGCAACATTTTGACTGATTAATCATCTCACTTTAATGGTAAATGGACTGCATTTAAGTAGCACTTTTCTAGTTCACTGACAATTTAAAGTGCTCTATACCTCATGTCAACACTCATCCATTTACCCACAAAATCACTCACCACACAAAGTGCCAACCTGCTCATCATTCACTCACACACCAAGAAGAAGAGCCTTTGGGAGCAATTAAGGGACCAAGGACACTTTGAATTGCAGACCAGAGGAGTCAAGCATCAAACCACCTTCCTTCTGATAATCAGATAACAGGTTTAACATCCTGAGCCACAACACCCCACACAATTACACTTGTGTTTGGCATTCCTCAATGAGAAGAATAAATTGCGTTGTGAATGCTGGATGTTAACAAATGTCAGTCTAAAATCCAGCACATGTCATATCATTATTATTTCAATCATTTGCTTGATTGACTCACTTGTTGTAAGCTTTTTCTTTATGCTTAAAGCAAGTAAGGTTGGAAAATCTCTCAAAATGATGGATTTTGATAGACTGACTTAAATCAATAAAAAGCTAAATGAAATTAATTAAAGTGAATTAGTGACATTTAAAGAATATTTTTTTTATTAAATAAACAGCATGTCAACAATTAAATAGATTTTTAATAATGTTTTTCCTTTTTTTTGGTTTGGGTAAGTTGTTGATACAAAATCTGTGTTCTTAATGTGTAATTATCAATGGTACATCTAAGTAATCAACTTATCACTTATTTTAAAAACACTGTAGAAGTGTTTAATTATTTCACTGGCACACTTCGCAGTCATCATTTTGCAAAACTTTACCCCACAGATTTAAGATTCTTTAAACCCTGTTTAAAAACTTAATTAATAAATAAATCTTGATGGTTTAGTTGATTTTTGGTTTTCAGACTGTGTGAGCTGCTGTCCCTGGAGGCGCCAGCAGGTGGAGATCTGTGCACATTTTTCCTCACACAGCACCTGCTGCACTGCTCCCAGCTTGCATGATCTCAATCAATATTTTCGAAAGCTGGTGATCCATTTAATGTGTTTCCTGTATTACTCTGGCTTTGTAAACCATGAGGAGCATAACTCAGTGGTAGATTTTCACTCCTCTGCAATGATTGGTGGGTTTTTCTGAAGGATAAAAGCTGCTGGTTTTCTCTGAAACCCCAACAGGGAAAGTGAAAACAGACTTGACATGTTTGGTTTCACTTCTTATTCAAGAATCACTAGAGGGCTGATGAGTATCTTGAGGTATTTCATTTATAATGTTTATTTATGATGCTACAATATAATCTGATAAAAGTTTACCAAAATGACATTTAGTGGTTTCCGTGTTCACATTGTTTCAAAGATGGTATCATTTTGTTTTGAGCACTTGATTTATAACTGAAACTATTAAACACATTGATAAAAGAATCAAGCAGATTGAAATGTTCCCTGAGTTTTGTTAAATAATTCATCATTTTGCATTCATCAACAGCAAAAAAATAGAGAAGTAATTTTGCTGAACTTTTTTTTAATTAAAACTTTGTTGGTAAATGTTAGCATATCAGAGTTTTAGTAACTGTACAATGTTAGCACATAAATTCAATTTTACAATAGATCAGTTATCACAATTCATGTATTATGTATCCTACAACAGTAAATGTTGTCTATACCCTTAGCAGAGTGTACAAAATAAAACCACACACCCTTGCAGAGGTTGTTGTTCCTCTGAACAATCCCCACATCTCTCGCATCAGTTCCTGTTATCTGGTCAGCTTGACCTCTTTTATGATTAGAAAAAAACATAACAGTGATTTGGTTCAGACAGTGACACACTTTCACAAACTGTGGACACTTAAAATAATACAAAAACATCTCTGAAAACAAGTAAATAAAATAAAAAACGGAAAAACAAAATAAAATAGCAGATGAAGAGGATTTGTCTGTAGTTAGCTTTACCACTGGTGTTGCCGTTTTCTGGAGGACCTTTTACGAAGGGCTCGAATAACCTGAGAGACCAGAGAAAGAGAGAAAACAGAACAGAACGAATCAATTTGGTGAATTATTCAACTGGGGAAAAAAAGCTCATCTGCTATGTATGTAAAAATAAAAAACCCTGTAGGTAGAGAGGGTCCCACTGTGAGGGGAAAAGATACCTCAGAGCAGAAGTTTGCTCGCCTACAGGGTGTCTAAACAACATGACTGAACAAGAGGACTCACATTGTTTGAGGTGCTACAATCAAACACTGACACAAGCAGCATATTTCTTCTGCAAAATACAAGTTTTTCACTTTGAATATGTTTTAAAATATCTATTATAATGATTCTGGTCAGTTTTATAACAAACCCTCTCTGGCCACTCTCAAATATAGACCTGCATAATCTAGAGCAGCCCAATTCAGCTCAGCCACAAAGAAAATAATGCTGTGTTTTTGTTGACATGTCAGAGAGATATTTATTTTACTTTAATGTTTATTTTTAGAGTCGTAGTGAAATTGTCATACTAGATTGAGTTAGATTTTGGTCCAGTTCAACAAAGCTACAAACTACAACTTTAAAGGCCCATACCAGTCTATTTCTGACTTCTCACCATTAGCAGAGATCGCCCCTGTCATTCATGTTGAAACAGGGTATGGCAACACTGTAGGGCACATGAAAGTTGCTAGGTATAGGTAATTCACCCTTCTAAAGAGGATGTCTTTGTATATTTGGTCAAAAATCACACAGCGAGGGAGAGAGGGGAGTTTTTGAGGCGAAAGTCATTACGTCTGGAAAAATAGTTTCTTACAAGCACGGCCTCCCTAGCTCGAATATTAGCTTGAGGAAGGATTTTTCCACAGACGTTCTTCTTAACTAATGATGTCACCCATTTTCAGTTACTTTCTGTGACGTGTATTGATAATGGACAAAATGTAAACAAACATGGTATCTCATAGATAAAACTATTTTGGGGTAATGTGTGGGGTTAATATAACCTATGTGGCCAGCGTTGACAAAAGACAGTGTAGTAACACTGATATGGTCCTTTAAGAATAGTAGTTAAATAAATACTTCCTGAGAGTGTCAGTCAAAATATTTTTGTAATGCATTAGATGTTCCACATGTGCCTAATAAAGTGGCCACTGAAAGTAAAAATTAGCCTACACATTACTTGTTTTAAGACTGTGATCACATTTTAAATTATTTGAATGTGTTATCCTAGATTTTCACAAAGGTTTAGTGTAAAAACATGTATTCAGGATATGAGAGACGTTGCTCATAACTGTGTGGAAATGTGACAGCTCATAAGATTTTTTGTAAATAGGCTGTAGGCGTGCTAACTCCCGTGCACCGAGGTCCCATTTCCTCTCACAGTGGGCTCATTTCTGCAGGGGTTTTTTCACTTTTGCAGACATAGAATACAAGCTAAATGAGCTCATATTCTCTGTCTGAAATATTCTGTGCCATTTCTCTATTTCTGTGGTCTTTCAGGTTATTCAATCTGTTCTGTCTTGAAGTTTATGCAGCACATGCACACTCCATTCTTTGCTGATAAATAAATATTTTTGGTGTGGTTGACCATTCTATCGACCTTTACAAACATGTGGTGAGTACTTAAAGTCCAGTGTAGCTTTGGAGTGATTTGCCTCTTCAAAGAAAGAAAGAAAAATTTTTCAGGATTGAAAACTTTTCATTTGCTTCAACCCGTCTCTTGTGGTGTTCCTCAGGGTTCTGTTTTAGGTCCTTTCTAAGGTTGAATTTATAGGCTCTAACAAAGGTCTGCTTTTAGAGAATCCTGTTTTATAGCTATTTTTGTCTGCCAAACAAGGAGAGGTCTGGGGTTTTGAGTGTCATATACTGGATTTAAAAAAAAAAATCTTATTAGACCTTATACTTTTTATTAACTTGCCTAATCTAAATATTTAAAAACCACATTTTTGAGTTTGCAACAATCAATGTATGTGCAAGAAATCTTTGTTTTAAAGTTGTGTTCAAAGTATGACTACAACTGTTCCCTAAATCTAACAATATGTTTAGGCTTATTTTTGTCATTATGGGGACTGAACTACTTAAAGACACTTTTACAAGTTTTTGAAGAAATGCTGGGATTGGCATTATTAACTCCACATCCCTTAAATCTTTTGATCAATTCCTCCTCTTCATTTAACATATCCATGTATTTACATTCAAATCCTCAATCTACTGTATAATTTATTGTCACGGTGTCTATAAATAAATTGCCTTGAACAGGACGATATTTGTTTTGTGCCCAATTTCATGACTGGTTGTGAACTTGTTATGAAACGTAATCAATTGGATTCATGGACATTAGCAGGAAATTTCCATCATGACAGTATGACTTCTAAACGGAAAATTTGTGTCTTTTTATACAAATGTAAAGAGTAGATAAATTGCACAGCATGTACATATGCATGTTAGATTTCATAAAAATGTGACTCTGGGGTGGGTCATAAATGTAGTGTGTCATTCAGTTATAAAAATGTGGTGCAGCCAGGCATGAAACACAATCTTGCTGAGTGTCAAGAAATGCGCACATACTTGAACCTCACAGATTCATAGAACTAGTGAGGCTGTTTGTGCTTCATAAAGTGTAACAAATCCATACTCTCAGATAAATAGAATTTATTTACCCAAATGCTGAATAGGGATAGAAAGACTTTTGCGAGGCCCACTGCCACATAGCCTATAATGCTCCACATGATGGGCAGGTCCTGGAAGAGCTGGTCGGAGCAAGTCGTATTCAACGTGTTTGTCATTGTCGTCAGGTCACCCTGTATCACGCATGCTGCAACAAGATAAAATAAAAAACAAAATTATCAGACAACAGTATATCAATGAGATATTTCAGTCTGGACTTCATATCAGTGAGTGTCGTTATCTCAACGATGATTAAATAACTAAATTATCCTATCTAAAAGTAACATTTGTCTGTTGGTAGACATTTTATTACAACTGGTAGAATACAGTGTTCATGCATGAAAAATGTATAAATGGCACAGTGGAAAGAAAGATGTGTGTTTTTGAGTTCATCAGTAAAAGTATGTTTCCTGCTTTTTGATGTGGTTGCACATCACGCTCTGGGAAATTCAGAAAATGAGATTAGGAGGACAAATTTAGCTGAAACTCTTTCCGTCATATGAACTGAAAACATTCCTGTTAATGGATAAGTGCAGATTGTTGCATCCTAAACAATCAACATAGTCTTCATCTTTGGGCATTAGTCACGTGTTTAACCCTTTATTTGATATTTATTTTGGTCAATTTAAAATTTAAAACAAAACAACAAAAAAAGGGGGAAGGGGGCTATCAAAGTGGAATATTTTGGCAAGTCTGACATATAGCATAGAGCATTTACTGGCAAATCTAAAATTTATAGAAGGGATATTTTTTAAAAAAACAAAACAAAACACACTTTTTTTAATTTTCCAGATGTGTGTTAGGCTGAGTTCAGATGTTCTGAGTGAGTAAAACATTATATATTCTGCCCACTATGGTAGAAATTAAATTTAAAGCTCACCATTAACGATCAGGTGAACAGTGAAATCCTGATTCTGACTGCCTACATTTGCACTGATGGAACACTGGTAGTTGCCTGAATCTTCATGTATCACATTGCGGAGAAGCAGGCTGTATTTCTCTCCAAACTCGGCTGGCCTCTTAAAGGTTGGGTACTTGTTTGGCTGATCATTTGTACCTCTCCGGATAATTCCTTGTGCTTTATTGGTGCCATTAAGCTGTACACAGTAACAACAAAAAAAGAGGCATTTTTGTACATCCATATCTGTAATGAAAGTCACTGTCAGACAAGATGAAACACATGCCTTATTAAAGTATATTTTGGCAAGATTCATATCTGAAAACCTAAAACTGCCTCTCTGACCTTGTACCATGTCACTGAGAGGAACTTGGTGCTGGCAGCGTCCACACCTGCACACTTCAGCTGGACATCTTCATGGCAGTTTGCATGAGTTTCTACAGAACTCTGGGTTGCGTATCGCACCAACAGCAGCTGAAATAATCCAACACAAAAACCAGCCAGCACAGATATTTAGCCCTACTGTTGGTGCACACAGTGTCAATACATTGAACTAGTTGCTCATCTAGTGGGGAAATTATCAATTAAACATTTCTATAAAAGTCAGACTTACCTTGATGAACAGTACCCAACCAGACATCTTTTAGACGGCATCTGTCACTAAATCTAGTTTTCTCACTTCACTTGAATTCAGTCACACTTCCTGGTATTTTTATTTTTTTTTTTCTAAGCTGAGGGTATTTAAAGGGGGCATAACTCCCCCTTGTGGATGAGTGATTCATTTCATGTCACTTTAGACTTCACTATATTCTTCTTACAGCGCTAGCAATTTATACACAAATTTTGAGCAATACATTGATTCATTCATACGAACATATGAAGAACTTATAAAACAGGATTGTGTGTCATAAGTAAAACTATGCAACTGGTATACTTTTTGTTATTGTGGTGGCTTTTCTTGCATTTTTTTTATTCTAATGAAAAAATTAACTTTTTAATGGAGATCATAATCTGCAGATGCATCTATGATGCTTTATTTGGACTCATATTTTGTAATGTTAAATTATTTCCATTCAAAATAGGCAGGTTAACAGTAAGCAAAATAGGTTGAAAGTAAAATAATGCACTGATATTAATACATGAGTATCCTCTGAGCCCCCCACTGGATTTCAAAACATCCTAAAATTATGACTTTGCTGCCCTCTAGTGCGAGAAGGGTCTGTATATTCTCAACCTCAAATGGTTTATCCAACTGGTTTACTGGTTTTCTGAATTACCACAATTGAGTGAATAGCTGGTCATCGTAGAATCAGAGGAGAGGCAATATTGTGTCACTTCATGGATAATTTATTCACATTTTTAAACAGTCTCTCTTCGAAAAAATCCTCACTGATACACTTGGTTGTTCATATAAAGAGTAACAGAAAAAAATTTGCATCAAGAATGAAATAAAGGGAACGAAAAGGAGAAGTTGAAATTCACACTCCTTTTTTTAACCTCACACAGCTGAGTGATCTCTGAGTGAGGAGGCAGTGAGTGTCACACTGACAGGAAGTTACAGAAATTGTCGGACACAGCTCCTCCTTAAATCCAGCACCGGAAAGGTGTGTGTGTGTGTGTGTGTGTGTGTGTGCTGCTTCTGATGTAGAAATATACTTCTGGGTGTGTCAGAACACTGTGACATCACAATTGGGTGCAGTTACAGGTGCAGCGAAGCACATTGTGAAACAGATTATTTCAGCCAGAGAGGGCTGTAAACAAACAACTAAAAAAAAAAAAGCATCATAGAAAAAAAGGCAACAGCAGGCAGCATGTGTGAATGTCTGAATACTAGACATACTTAGAAGATACACTTCTTTCAAGACAAAAGCAGTTTCAAACATTCATCCACAAACATCAGGAACAAAATGGCTTAAAGGATTTAAAAAGATATAATACACAAAACAGAAAAAAGACTGCAGCATGCAAAAAATAAGGGCAAGTATCTGGTCAGTTCATGGTGTATTTTAAATATTGCACATGAAATAGAAATAGATGTGAACTTTTACCTCTTGTTAATTTTGGTGCAACAGGTTCACAAATGTTCTGGATTTACTGAAACGGATGGAACTGACTGGAGGCTCTCTTTCATACACACACACACACACACACACACACACACACACTCTTATAAGGCTAGCTCATCCTGTTGTTTCCATCACAGGGAACTCCCCATTGTCTCCCTTCAAACATATTATTTGTATGTGTCGCTCTTGTTGACAAAGGAGGTCGATATATGGTTATTAATAGCAGACTGGCTCTACGGAAAGGGGAAGAGTGAGGTCTTTGGATTCCACCATCTGCATTAAACAATGCCTCATTTAGCAGCAGCTGGCACAGCCCGAACAGGGACGCAGAAAATTTGTAATTGTGCCACAGATCATCAGTGGAAATGAGAATGTTTTTCTCGGCTTCCTATTGGGCACCAGTGATTGCAGCTGTGAGCGGTTTTAGATGTATGACAGGAGGCAATCGCAGCATGAAAGCATGATACTCGACATTTCTGAAATATCTGTCACGTGTTGGTCAGCGCAGATGTTCTGAAACTGCAACGCTGCATTTAGTAAATCATCTTAATCAAGCACGAGGGAATTTTATAGTCACACAAAGTATGTGTTATAAGGAAATACTGGGGTTATTTACTTCAGTGACAAAGACTGCTGAAGCTTGTAAGACTCATCAAAGTTGTGATTCTCTGAAGGTTCAATTTTAGGTGTAAATGTGTGTGTGTGCACGTGGAATGTTTGAATGTATGTGTTTGATTCAGGCTGTGAGTGCTGTAGTTAAAGGGTGTTGCACGCCACAGTAAATCCCAGAGGTTGTTAGCACGCCCAGCTGCTAGCGTAGGTCTCCATGTTTCTGTCAGCGAGGTTGTTCACTGCACACTCATTCGCCTGATTGAGGAAATCCTCTGACTGTTTGCTCTGTTTGCTGAAATGAAACATCCCAATGGTTCCGCCGTCTCTCCCACAGGTCCCGTACACGCAGACTTTCCCATGAAGACTGTGCATGTTTACTGGGGTTTGACAGATATATGGCTCTTTGATGGACCGTAACAGCACCAATGTTTCAGTGCTGCACAGGCTGATAGATGATATTTTCAGGTAATTCAAGGGGGTTTTTTGGTTTTACGCAAAGTTTTACTGTTGTCAGGAGAGAATTTTGCTGTAATGGTAATTAAAAAATCCAATGGCACAAAACACTAAACTGAAAACCAAACAAATTAAATCCCTCTTAATTTACTTCAGTTCACATTATCTTTATTTTCCCATAAAAGGAAATCATTTTTGCAGCAAGGATGCAAAAAACATAAAGTATAAACAAGATAAAAAACATAATAAAAACAATAAAAGACATGAATGTGACTGTACTAGCTGTGCAACACAATGCAATAAAGGACAAATGGGATAAACACAAATTATTATAATAAGAGGATGATGTATTGGAACTGAAAGCATTTATTACACATGGGACAAATCATCCGTGACTCTGACAGGAAGTCACATTCCTTAAAGAGAGGATGGATCAGATTTGTTCTGATGACTCTCTGTATGAATAATCTGTAGAAAATGTCTGACACAGGCGGCTGCTGCTCACCAGTGATTTCATCAATGTTCCAGTTGAGTCGTGCTTTGCATATTTCAATTTTCACACCAACAGAGAGAAGATTCCGGTTAGAATCTATGATGGATCTGTAAAATTACACAATCAGCTTTCTGTTGACATTAAAATCAAAAGCATGAAACCTGCAGGAAACACAGTCTTTGTTGCAGTTTCTTGCATTTTGCCATAATGTTGACCACCGTAACAAGATAGCTCTTTAAGTTGTTAAAGAAACTTTAAAGAAATACAAATGAAAACTTACTTTACAAAGACTGTCATGCTGTACATACCTCAATAATCTGATCTCATTTTATGAGGATGAACCTCCCAAACACCCATACTAGCTGCTCTTTCAGGCTTTGATTGAGGCTTTGTTAGCAGTGCTAACATGCTAACATGCCGCTCAGTGGGTGTAATGACAGCCTTTGTCCCCATATTAGCTTGGCATGTTAGCATGCTATCACTCGCTACATTAGCAGTAAACGACTAAGTACAAACTGGCTATCGGTAAGGTCATTTGTTTTGTTGGGACTAGTTCTAAAAATATTTTACCACCATATTTCTTCAAGCTGTGACTAAGTTTTTTATTTACCTCGACTGCAGAAGGTAACAGGCCTTTGTTTGATGCAGGCCTGTATTAGAGTGGGGTCTTTATTTTTAATTACTCCTGTTCAGTAAGTGTAATTATTCAGACTTTGTTAAGAAGCTGTGTTTTTCTCAGCTTCTATTTGCCCTGTAAAAGTTACTGAATTATCCTTTACTGTAAATGAACACTCAACACTTCCTGAAACTATTTTAAATGAAATATGTCAGAATATCATAAATCTTCCAATTATTATGTGTTTTTGAAAACTTATTAGCTCGCAAGATTCCCGGACATGTCAGTGTCTCAAATCAGATAAGAATATTTTGGATGAGTAATTTAAAACATCAAGCCGCTGTTTGTTTCCTGAAGCAGTCTGAAAGAGTTGTCTCTAGGTTATATGCCGTTGTGTAACTTTGTGTTTTAGTGTTGGTACACGAGTACATGAGGACACCACAAAAGTTGCGGTGAGTTTCTTGGCTTTTAAAATCAGTGTTTATTATGTTTTTCGATGGATTAACCTCGGTTGTTTTCAGCTAGCAATGACATCAGCAATGAGCTTCAGCTCTCAGGACTGCACCATTCATCATAATAATGCTGTAGAACATCCTATATGATCCATAAGTCTTGATGTGCAAAAACCCCGAACTTCCTTAACGTCGCATGATTATACCAACAAATTTATTACATTAAAAGCAATAGCGATATACAAGTAAATGGTAAAAATAACAGCTACTGGGAATATTTCCACTCTTGTTTTTTCCCCTGGCTTCTATCAGAAATCTTTCTTTTATTTGGTTCTTATTTGAGGAAAAATTTGATTTAAAATTTAGGCCTGATGATAGCGCTAGATAGGAGGTCTGCGGATCACCAATGCAAGGATGTACAATCATTCTGGAGTCAGACCATTAATGTAGCTTAAAACCTTTTCTATCAAATGTGCAAAAGAACAGCTCATACGCTGCAAGGCTCTAACTTTGAAAATATTTACTGCATCAAGGTTGACAGGTTAAGTTTCAGGCATAGATGCTTTTCTTCAGATGGCCTTCTTCTTTACATTTAATGCAATTCACCTTTAACTCAGCTGGCTGAAGTTTGGTTTTGGATGTGCAAGTTATTTTCTCATATTTTAAAACTTTGTGTGCACTACCTCCCCAGCACCAAACAGACAGAGATGGTTAGTTGTATTAGGCATCTAACAAGTACACCATATTAGCTGTGCAGGCAATAATATGGCAGTAATATGTCAGTGTTGTGTTACATCTTGTTTCTGCTGCCCCCAAGTCGTAAAAAAAATATTCGATTATTTAGTCTGAGTAACAGGAAATGGAAGTTGGTATAAGCCATTTTTCTCTCCTTACGCTGTTACTATGAGACTATTTTGCGAAAGCCATGTTGCTGCATTCTGGGCTTAGGACTGCCCATGATAATTTTGATTGGTTTAAAGAAACATAGACAAGCCAGTGCTTTTTCCCCTCCTATTCCAGAATGATAACAGGTTGAGCCAGACCTTTTTCCAGCGCTAACCTAGTGTGGAGAGAGGTCTGATTAGGCAAGACTATTGATGATTTAATATTTTGGCAAATTGATATCCTTTTTCATTTAACATACACATCCCAAACATACACTGCAGTATGCGGAAACATTGGAGGAAGAGCAGTTTGATGTGTCATTTTATCTACCATTTCATCCGTGTAATACATTCTTTCTGTACCGTGGGATACGATGCAACTTGCTGTGATGATTTCTCACTTTGTATTCAACTGTGGTTGCAGCGCTGCATCGCATCAGTTGCCTGTTTAAGGAAATTCAAAACCCTTTTCAGTTTGTTTCTGGAGTCTCACCTCTGCCTCTGGACTTTGGCAGGTCGTCCAGTGCTGGGGTTTGATTGTCCAAGCCTGCAGCAGAACAGAGCCGTGTTACGACAATCTGTATTGTTCCCTAATCTCTTCTCAGGGATTTCCTCCTGCCAGCTCCCCCCCTCCCACCCATCCTCTTCACTGTACAGCCCTCCATCATCCTCCCTCTGTCTGAAGGCACAGCCAAACTCTCTGGCACATGAAAACAATTGTTCTCATATATTTGGGAAGACAGAACCGGCTCATCAGATGGGGCTTTCTCCCCCACAGAGGCTCAGCTGACAGTCGGGCAGACACACTTCCTCCTCCTCCCCCTCCTCCTCCTTTAGGGGGAAAGTGGTCATGTTCAGTAAAATCGGAAGTGAGGTATCCGAGTCACCATTAATATCTTTGACATGCAGGTGGAGCAAGGGGCCACCTCCCCAACCAGAGCGTGTTTGAAACATCCTGAAACAGACTGTGAGAGCAAAAGCTATTAAAAATATCACTGTGTGCAGGTTTGTTTCTAACAAGAGCTCTCTGGCAAGACTACGAAAAACTGGACTTAAGCACCCATCTGGGAATCAAGACTGCGCTCCCAGATGATGTTAAAGAAAAAAATGCTTTACATCCTTCCCGTTTCTGGATCATCTATTTTAACTCCCCCCCCTTCTTCTAGTGAAGCAAGAGCAGGAACATGTTTGAGCTGTCAGAGCAGTGATTTGTGTTTAATCTGTAAAGATGTTTTCAGGGAGTCATTGCTCAGCAGGATTCATCAAACCGTGCTTCCTAAATGTGACTGTTGTTGTTGTTGTTGTTGTCTGTTTAGATCAATCACTGTTGGCCAGAACAGCCTGAATTGCACATTATGTCAGTTTCGTCTAAGTTTATACACAGCTAACAAGAAACAAGAACATTAAACTGCAATCTGTCATCTGCAATTAAGCTCTTAGCTCCTCGACGGGCAACATAATGAAGACACACTTTACACACTCAGTATTGTTTTAGGTGAACTTAAAAGAAAACGTTATGGTACAATTTAACTTTATTGAACTTAATTGCTGTAGTGCATCAATCCGGTAAACATAACCTCTGAAAAATCGGTATAAAAATTTGTAGCCACTGCTTTTTCTGGTTTATTTTCAGTGTCAAATCCACAAAAGTGAAACTGACAAAATTGACCTAAATTTGGGTAAATATAGCACCAACAAAATACTCAGTGACTCTCTGCCAATGTGTAGAAAAACCACAATAGGTGACAGTAGGTGTTTCTGACCAAGTGTTAGTCATTCTTTCTATAAATGTTGAGTTGTACACTCAAACTAAAATATGGTTGCAGACTGCTAAAATCTACTGTTGCTCTTTTAAAACTTAAATATAACTTTGTGTTACAGATTGTTACTAAAATTTGCATTCTTTGCCATTTCAAGTGTCATGCGCACATCATTTCTTTACAGTAAACAATACATTTGTTACAGTTGTAAGGTAAAAGTTGAGCTTCTCATGTTAAACATTGGGTCAGAGTATTACTTTTAAAATACAATAATCTGCATTTACTTCAAAAAG
>JAPQLA010000002.1:21573965-21585653 GCA_029822935.1 Naso vlamingii | reverse complement strand
CATCTGATAACCCATCTGTACCTTTTATTCATTTAACCTCCTTTGCTTTTAACATTCTCACATCACATTTTCTGTCTGGACTTTCCAAACATTTCTCTCCTTTCTGCTGCTCCTTGTCTTTCCCCGTTCTCTCTCTCTCTCAGTGGAGCTCTCCAGTTTGTCTCTATGTATGACCAACTCCAAGCTAGGCGAGCCTTGCTTCTATGTCATTGGACGGACAGAGAATACGCGGTTGGTAATGGTTCCTGTTAGTTCTCCCATTTTCGGTCTCTCTACACTCCTCTACTCAGTCACCACTCCTGTCTCCACACAGTCTGTGCTCTGGTCTGCCTAATTATAAGATAATCCTTATTATTAACTTAAGTCAAAGTGTAGAAAAGAACAATATTGTGAGGATTTCTTGCCCAATTTAGCTCTTAAGCCTTTCAAATGAACAGCTCCACAATTTGTAAACACGCTGAATTACTTAAAGAAGAGAATTGCATAATTATACTATAATAGAGCACTTGTTATCAGATGTGTGTCGTATTTCTAATAAAGGTTCATCTGAAGGTTGCACCAAAATAGCAAAGCAGCTGTTGTTACGTAAGCTGAGCTAATGCATCTTAACAACAACAACGACAACAACAACAATGAAATCTAAACAAATGCTTTCTTGATTCCAGAGCTCTTTAATAACAGATTACATAATGCTCTCTGCTCCTCCTCTATTTTACCTGCCTATTAACTCTGCTTTCTCCTCTTCTCTCCAAACAATGTGTATCCAGGCCGTGAGCACAGAATCACCTCCCCCTCCCTCCTGCGTCACCCCAAGGAGCAGGGTTTGGCTGCAGTAGACTCCGGCGGGCGGAAGGGGCGCAGCTCCAAGCAGAAGAGGAGAAGCAGGTCTTCAAGCGGACGTGAGACAAGAAAAGGGACGGGAAGGAGCAGACGGGGCTCAGAGGGAGGAGGGCACTCGAGGTTGCAGAGCCCCGTCTCTGAGCGGGGGGAGGGGTCTCGGGAAACTGGGGATGGGAGGCGGAGTAGGAGAAAACGGGGAACTCAGAGTTTACCCAGAGATGCCCTCAGGAATTATGAAGAGAGTGAGACAGAAAGAGGGACAGTGAGGGGGAGGTCGAAGGAGAGAAAGAGAGGGAGGAGCAAAAGCAGAAAGAGGAAAAGTAGAAGTGAGGAGAGAGCGAGGAGGGCAGAGGATGAAGAGCCAGAGCGAGAGGAGGAGCAGGAGGCACCTGTTGTTGAGGAGAGGCTGAAGAGGGGAGAGAATGAAGAGCAAGAGGAGGAGCAGGAGGTACCTGTTGTTAAGGAGCAGGTGAAGAGAGCAGAGAACGAAAAGCCTGAGGGAGAGGAGGAGCAGGAGGTACCTGTTGTTGAGGAGAGGGTGGAAGAACGGATGGAGGAGGTGGAAGAAAGAGTCAGTTTAGAGAGAGAAGAGAGTGACAAGGATGTTTTCCTACCCATTCCAAGTCCTAACCAAAAGCTTCCCACACCCAAACAAAACTGGGAGGAGGAGAATGATGGAAGCTGGGACATGGCAGAGGAGTACAGGGAGCTGAGGAGAGAGAAGGAGCAGGAGAGGTCACAGGTTGAGGACAGGGATGAGAATGAGACAGATGAGAAAGAAGACGATGCAGAGAGTGTGCATGTGGAGAGGCCTTTGCCAGGCGTTGCTGTGATGGATCTGGTGTCACAGAGAAAGCCCTTCTCCTTCCTCACCTCCACACTGTCCATCGAGCAGCTGGGGGACGATGAGTCAGAGTCTGGAGGCAGCCAATCTGATGGCAGCATGTCTGCGGCCAGCATCTCAGGCCTTTCTCTGGCTGCCACAGAAGCAGGCGGGCGCAGGGCTGTGCTGCTGCCAGGCCCCTGGCTCACACCCAGCCAGCAGGGGGAGGCTGAGGTTGTAGAGGGGAACGGGCACACCGGGGGGGCGAAAGGGAAGGGAGGAGGGAGATGCGATGTCTCTTGACTTTTAACAGAAGGTAGAGCAGCTGAATAATATCGCATCAATGTCACACTGTTAGACCTCGACTTGTTTTCTGCAGCTACCCACACTACCAACATTTATTCTCAGTCACTTTGATATCTACAGTAGTACGAAGTCATATTCTTTGTGCCTTTTTACAGCTGATCTCCGGCTGATGTTAAATGTCGATATCACATGTAAACTCGTACACGAACGTGGTGAAGTTTTGTCTGTTTTTGCTGGTGAAATAACAGTGACCTTGTCTTTTTCTCCGAGGTGCCGTTGTTGCCCTCGGGATGTTTCACTCCTCTCTTTACATTCACAGCATTTTATGATAGATGTTTCCAAGACAACAAGCTATTTCTGACACCTCGGTTTATCCTGCTTCCCATGTCTCACTCACCTCTCTGCATTTTTGTCTCCAAGCTGTCCTCTCTGAAGTTCCCCCCTACTGTATAAAGACTGCGTAGCCATTCACTTATACCTCATGAAGATACTGAGCAATAATAATGCAACTGTACGAGACTATCAGACGTCCATTTCTGCTGCACCGAGCCGATCTGGTCTGAGAAGAAAGAGTGTAACATGCTTGTATAAAATCCTTCTTTGTCTTATGTGGACACTTGGACTTGTAATGTTCCGTACAATGAATATTTGATTGTGATAATGCAGACCCCTTTGACAGCAGGTGTGAAATCTATATTCTGTAAATATTTGTAAAGAATAAAAAGCAGAACTTATTGTAAATACTAAACTAACTGAAGCCAAGCCCTGATTTGTATGACTGTATTGTAATATATCATGATAAGTCTACAAAAATATATATATATATATATAAACATATGCAGTATATCTATATATTACATACAATAGCTACCCGTTCATATTGTTTATTATTGTGTGATGAGAAATTAAGTGAAATTTGATGCATAGCAAAATGTAAACAGAACTCTGTTGTTCCTGCCCTGGTCATAACTGAATGTTTTGTAATATGCTGCTTGAGCGTGGATAAGGATAATCTGCTGTGTCGTACCAGACTTCAGAAGTCAGCAAAAGATGCCAAAAATATGCATCCAGTGTGCATATTTCTTACACTGTTAGTGTTGTGTATGTGGGGTCAGAACAAAACCGCTGTCTAGATTCTAGAGAGTGCTGTGCCCATCGTGCCACGTACAGTTGCCTTGGTAACATAAACCACTTTATCCTAACTACTGATTTTTCTTACTGTGAAAACCCTTTGCTCCGAGGTCTCGCATATGAGAGAGGTGGGCGGGCTGTTTAGTGATTCAGTCATGCCAAAAAAGGGCCCTTACTGTAAAATCCACGTGAAAAATAATAATCAGAAGCCTCTGCAGAGTCTGAGCTCAGTGTCGCGTCTAGGGTGGCAGAATAGCACATCTTTTTGTTTTGCTCTCTTTTTAAGAAAATTTCTGTTATGGAAGCGGAACGGATACTGTGAGATGTTATTTTTCTATGAAATGATCTTTTTTGAAATACTCAGGTTTTTCAGATACTTTGCTCTAGACAAGCCATTAGGAAGAAAAGCTACAAAGTGACTTTTACGCCATTTTCATAACAGAGTGGATTCAGATTATTTAAATGTCAAAGCACTCTTATTTTGATTCTTTGTGGCAGCATTAGGAGACGCAGACTGTTACAGCTGTTTGTTACAGCCCATTATTATCTCAAGATTGATGCTATAAGTGAAGTTTGTCCTCCATGTGTACCTATTTCCTCAGAACTGATTGGTGCGACCTGGCCATTTCTTTGCATTACTGTGCAGCCCAGAAATGGCAGCACAGTGACCAAACCAACATACTGTATCCCTCAACCAATGACCATACAGAGTAGCTCCGTAGCCTTTATGTCAGACTTATTTTATAACGTTTGCTAATGTTCTTTTTTTAGACTTTCATTTCCTAAGGGGATAAACTGGCCTGAACTGTAAACACGTTCTAATGAAACTCCGAATAAACTGCTGAACCAATTTCCTCAGTGGTCATGCATGTCTTTCTTTTTTATTGCTTTTTCAAACAACAGAAGAGCCACAGGAACGGACAGCAGATGGCAGCAAAATTATAGGCTACAGAATATCTGGGAGCGATAGGATTTGACATGAGGAAATGTGTATATGTGTGTGTGTGCGAGAGAGAGATTTGACATGACTTTGAGGGTCCCAAAAGATAAGTTTTATATATATATATAGGCCTATATATATTCAACAGGGTGAAATGTTTATATGAGAAGGAGAAAAGAAATACAAGACTGTAAAACTGTCTTTGGTAATATATGATACACAAAGGCTCAAATTTTTTCTAACATCAGTCATTAAACTTGCCTTTTCCAAGAGAAGGGATGATTTTTTTAATATACATGCAGGCTCTACTGCAGCATCACCTGTATGAGCACACACACGCACAGAAAGAGGAACTGCTGAATTTACAGCCAGTGTCTCCATTCAGATATGAGCACTTAAGCACTGGCACTAAAAATAACATCGCTCTGAGGCCTGCTTTTCTCTCATTTGTCCTAAGCCGCATCCTTCTGTTCAAGTCAGCTCAGACGCAAAAAAAAAAAAAAAAACAGGCTATCACTGCAGTGATAACAGCGCTGCACTCAGATGGACTTAAATCAGTGGACCTCACCCGAAATCAAGTTTCTAAATTTCGGTCATCGGTAAATGTTGAACAGAGCAGAATGTGGCACTTTCACTATCGTCTAAGCATATTGCATTACAGTGTACAGTGATGCTTACATGTGTTTTACGGATTCAGGCGCTCAACAGGGTTCCTGATGTGTGTAAAGTTACAAATATGATAAATGAGACTCTGGCTTTTCCTTCAAAATAAAACGTATCTGTACACTTCAGTCTGTTCTAAAGAGGAGGTTTACCCCAATAATTTAAATGGAAATTGATTAAATATTTGAAGTAACTGAAGGTAGATACATGATTAGTATGCATTGGTGTGATTTGTGTATGATTATTTATTTTATAGGCTATATTGTAAAAGATTTAGGCTATTCTAACCCTATTTATGAGAAAAATGAAAAAGTGGCACAAATCAGCTCAACAAAACCCTGAATTATTCTGGTGAACAGATAGTTTAATAGTTTAATAGTTAACAGATAGTTTCCTTTGAAACAGCAGCGAATCTGTTTATTTTGGTTGCTCCTTTTTGTAGCTTGCAGTCCATGTTTTGCTTAGTTTATCATTAATTTTAGTGCAGATATGATGTTTTCCTGTTTAGTTTACCTTTTATTTTTATTTATTTATTTTATTTATATATTTATTTTTTTTAATTATTTAATTATTTTTCAGATTTCATCGGTTTTTTTTAAAGGCCAGTGGGTTTATTGTTTGAAAATCTGAAGAGGCCTCCTGGACATATGCATCTGTGGTGTCATGTAAGACAAGGTGAGCTCTATGCATGACACATTCTTTAAAAAAACAAAAACAAAAAAAACAAACATTCGCCATTTGGCTAGTGGTTAATCTTATCCTGAAAATGCATCCTGGATTTTTCTCCTACAGTCAACAAGCCTTTGGAGAATTCATGCAGATACTCTTTTATTTTGAAACACCGGAAGTCTGATATCTCTATGACAACTTGACTGTGATGCGCTCAGAGGAAAAGCCGCACGCATCGCTGCAGAGACGCTCAAGAAGCGAAACCTCTCCGTGCATCTGCGCCACCGCAAAGAAGATTCCCCGCTTCGCGCCCGCATGGATTACCGAGCTGCCGCAACTGAAAGTCGCCTCAGATAAGTAGGAAACAAATCAACCTGTTCGTTTAAACCGATTTCAGATTAGCGCCGAAAGCGGCAAACACGAAAGTGCAGTTTTAAAGATTTGCAGCATCTTACTGAGACTTCTGGGTGGTCCTAAAATATTTGGGATAGTTGTTGGTTCTTGAGAGGAGAAGCGTTTTTATCGGCGAGACCTGTGTTTATGAATGCGTGACGTGGAAGTAACGTTAAACTCTGCGTTATTCTGATGAAAAAGCCCAGAGACTCACAGTTTGGGAACTGATCTGAATTTAAAGCATTAGGATGTAGCTTTGCCGGACCTGAGGGGAGGGTTTGGACCTCGACAATGAACTTAGTGAGCCCCCTCTGCTTACTTTCTGTGCTGTGAAGACACATGAAGCCATGGGTTGAAAGCGACGATGATAAACTGCGGGGATATTCAACGTGGGAGGGAACAGAATTTTCTGTGTTATGTAATGATAGACAGTGCCTGATAATTAGTGGTAGATCAGAAATAACATCACCCCCCCATTACCCCTATCCCCCCTTCCCCTGTATGTCGAGGAGGCAAGAGAGTGGTTCCTGTATTTTAGATGTTTTATAATGAACTTATATGAGGGCTCTTAAAGTTAATGAGCAGGAAGTGTCATAAGTCAGGATAAATTAATATTCTGCTTCTTCTTCTGTATGTTTATGTGCTCAGAGAGCCATCAAAGCAAGATGAAGTCGATCATCGATCTCTAATAAGCCACATTTAGACAATTCTCAGCTCTTCCCCTGCCTCTCCCAGCCAGTTTCAGTCTGTTTTTAATATTTTGTTTAATGAATTATTACCTTATTCATCATGACTCCTCAAACTCTTGACCCGCTCCATGCCGATGTGGCGTGGTCCTTCAAAATGACTGTGATTTTAGAAAAGCAGACAATCAACAGCGTCTTGAGCGTCTTTTTTCAGAGCTTTGAACTCTTTTCTCTGCATTGCAACATTTTCAAAGGCTACTAAGATGCTATAATGCTCATTTTCGCCCTCAGATTTGGGGACATGTAGTCATTCTGAACTTCTCCACCTCTTAATATCTGTGACTTCCTTTCTGACGATCTGAGGACATTAGTTAATCTTCACTAGAGCCTTCCTCGGTCCCTCCCTCCCCCCCACTCATCAGGGCTGGTGGGGGGGGTGGATCTCGGCCCCACGGGGGTCGAAACTGTGGTGGCGGCTGGGTGGTGGTCGCACCTCTAGAGGCCCACCATGGAGACCAGCCCAGAGAGCCCCAACCGGGCAGTGGAGTACCTCCTGGAGCTCAACAACATCATCGAGAGCCAGGCCAAGCTCCTGGAGACGCAGCGCCGGCGCATCGAGGAGCTGGAGGGCCAGCTGGACCGGGTCAGTCAAGAGAACCAGGACCTGAGGCAGGAACGCAGCCCGCGGACACCTGGCTCGGACACCCCCGAGCAGAACCACAACCACAGCCAGCCTCTGTCCCTCCCCATCCATCACGGCGGCAGCGGCGGGAGCAACATCACCTCGACGGCTCAGGCAACAGCTGGATCAGCCACGACTCCAGGGCCCAGCAGGGAGAGGAGGGCCCACACCAGGCTGACCCGAGGTCTCTCCTGCGGCTCCTCCACCACTGAGCGAGACCGGCTCGAGCGCACCGACAGCACAGACACCAACACCAGTTCCACCATTCGTAGAAAGTAAGTTCACATGTTGCAGGAATGTCATTTGTCTGTGATGACCACAGTCTGCATAACATTAAATGTGACAGAACATTGACATGCAAACATAAGCCAACATAATGACAGGCTGAATGGAGCTGCAGCCTGTCTCGTCATCAGACATAATCCTCACAGTAATGGGACTAAACTGGAGCAGGGATTTTTAAAAACATCACCATGAGGAAATGTGCAGAGTGCTGGAGGATTATGGGTAGTGTTAAGTGCTCAAGGTGTCCATTTCCTCGTGTTGTGTGTGATTAAGCCTGCAGAGGGTTTGATTTGTGTAATGATCACAGTCTATTAAGTGAAGTGCGTAGGAGTTGCATAGTAGTTTGCTGAGGAAAACTCCAGACCTGAAGGCTTGTGGGTCTTTTTTATGGCGTCCTGAACTCTCTGGACGAGTGCCGCCCTCCTGCATGAAAAATCCGCCCACCGTTTGCTAAAAGTGAGTTTTTCTTTTTCCTCTTCACTCTGAACTGTAGGCTGGTTATGTTTTTGGTTTTTTTTTTTTTACCCCCTCCTCCCCCTTAGAACTCAAGGCTGACCTGAAGTTAAAGTGCTGCGAACTCGGCTTTGACAAAAAGCAAGTGCATCTGTCCTTGCTTTTTACTTAACCACGCAGGCACACGGATAGAGCCGGCTTTTGTTCCGGAAGCATTAGGCTTTGTGAGTAGGCAGCGGTTCTTGCAAAAAAGTACACAGTGAAATATATTGTTGCAGTATTAGTGGTAGAAACCAATGGTCTTTGTGCTTGTGATAACATTTCTCTGCATGCAATCATCTCTGCAAGTATTACTGGATTTTACTCATTATCTGTTTTCTTATGGTCTCAATCCTCTTATCAGTGATGGATTCAGACTTCACCAAATCCCTTATCGATCGGAGTTGTATTTTCCCCTGCTTGTCTGCCTCTCTGGCTCCCTTCCCTCGTCCCCAGGGGTGACTTAGTCATTACGCAGAAGCACATATTAGTTATTTATGTAGGTGTTAAATGCAGTGATGAATTGCACATGTAGATCTTGCTGATCATCCCTTGTTAATTGCCTGTAGCGGTTGTAGCTGACTCTGGATTCAGGCTCAGACGAGCGAATCATACCAAGTGTCACATTCAATAAAGAGTCACCCGCACAGTAGAGCCATATTGTCCCTGTCTGGTTGTGACTCAGTCTAACCCAAAACTGGCCTGTTAGCTTAGGTCGGAGACAAAACCCCCCTCTCCTCTGATAACGGATCAGAGTGGGACATGAATTTCTTCATCGTCTGTGCACATGATGCTCTGACTATGACTCAAAGCAGAGGAAGAGACAGAAGGAAGATGTGGGAGAGGGACAGGGAGGGGAAAAACATGACAAGGGAGAGAAAAGTAGCGGAGCGACCTTACTCAGCGTGCCCCAGTCTGAAAGAGAAAAGGTGGAACACACACACTGATTTGCCATCTGTCAACAGAGAGTGAAAGAGAGGGAGGGAGGGAGGAGAGGAGTGAGGAGGGGAGTACAGGCCAGAGAAGGCAAGGCTCAGAGAGCTGTCTTTGTTTTTGCCCAATTAGTTTGTGTTCCTGTGGCAGCAGTCCTCGTCTCTGCCCTGTAGTCTCTGTGCTTCACATAACAATTTTGATTCCGGACAAGAAACCTGAAAAAACTTGTCCCCTTTATTTGTCAGCCATGCGTGCAGCAACTGCATCAAAACAAAGTCACTCCTCTCCTCCTCTCTCCCAGCGGCACGCTGTAAACAGCTGTCCCAAATGCTCCCCTGGTTCATTCCTCCCCTCCTGTTAATGGCAGTGTGAACAATGTGGGTCTGAGGCCTCGGGGTGAAACGATTTCTGACATCGAGTCCCTCCTTAAAGAAGCAGCAGGCTCGCGGGCGCTGCCACCGCTCGCTGCGAGCGCGCCAGATGTTTTTTTGTTGTTATTTTGGGAGAGGTCATGCGAGTCTGTTTTGTGTGAGCCTATGCGTGTGTGTGTGTTTGTGCGAGTGCATCCTTATATAATGTATGTGCTGGTGCGAGTTAGCAAAAATGTGTGAAAGAGGGAGATAAGTCCACACAGAGTGCACAAGAGATTAATTAATGTGACCAGAGTATAATTACCACGAGCCCAGGGGTGATAATTACTGCTGCGTGTATATGTGTGTGTGTTCGGTGTGTCTTTTTTGTGAGTGTATGCGTGTGCGCTGTAGGACAAAACCTGGGACATCCATTATTAGACAGCTAATGTGACCCTGTGGCCTGCGATGATGCGACAGTTCTCTGCATGAGACCTTGCATCCTTCATTACATGCCACATACATGCCCTTTATGATGAGAGGCAGGGCCAGTTAGAGGACTTGGTGACAGGGCCGGTGGTGCTGATACTCAGAGCAGTATTGTTATATAACATCCAAAAAGAGGAAACCCGAGCTTTCGTTTTCCTTCTTCAGTTCACAGTGGGAGCGTACAGAAGCTCCGAGGAACCCTGCGAAGGTGCTTGTGTCTCCGCTCATTTTTCTGTTCCAGCATCCCTCCATCTATCGGTGGGCTTGTGTTCGACTCTTCTCTGAAATTGATGTTAATTCAGGTTTTGGAATATGCACAGCAGTAATGGGCTTTTGTTTCAGAGGGAGCTTAATTTGCCAATTTCCAGAAGCTCTGCCACACACAACCCCATCCCCTTTACAACCCCCACTCCACCCCTTCTCTCTCTCTCTCTCTCTCTCTTTCTTTCTAACTCTCTCTCTCTCTCTCTCACATACCCACGTACGCACACTCACTCTCTCCCCCTCGCTGTTTCTGTTTCCCACTGCTGCAGATATGACTCAGAGAAGCTGCAGAAATTACTTTTGTGCTATTCTCTTTCTCTTCCCCTCTTTGCTTGCTCGCCCTTTTTCCTGCTATTAACTGAAGCATCGTTTTTGTTCTGGATTAGGATGATGAAATATTCTTTTTCTTGCGCTGATAAAGCGATCACATGTGCTAGTTGGGGCATTTTGAGCAATATCATACATCCTGTAGCAGCTAAGGCAGCGTAAATCCAACGTGGAGAAATGAACTGGCCCCAGGCGAATGTGTGGGTAAGCTCAGCTGAGCCTGTACTGACCTGCTCCAAACAGTCTGTGTGATGTGATGGGAGCTGATCTATTCTCTCCAGACTCGTTGAGTTTCTAGAAGAAGTACAGTGAGGCTGCAGCTGCCGATTTTCCCAAGAATTCAAGAATCTCACACTCCTTTATGTTTTCTATTTCGGGATGCATAGTGGATTAAACAATGCTTAATTTTGGCCTGAATTAAAATATCGTAACAGTGCTAATGATTGCTGTGATGCAGTTTAGCTTGACGTAAATTTCAATGATGGATGTGTGTGTGGGAGGCAAGTGAACGTGGGTGGTGTTTTTTTGCCTTCTCCTCGGCATTTCTGAGTGCAGCCAGTGTTCGAGGCTTCATACAGTGTGCTCACATGAAAATTCATGCTCTTTTCCATTATTTTTAGTCACGTGTTGCTGAGGATTCATGAGGAAACGCATTAAAAAGTATGAGTGGCACAGTGAAAAGTAAATGCATACATTTTTTATCCCCCATAGTGACCAGTGACCTTGACTGTCTCTGCAAATAGTCATGGTCAGCACAACAAGGCAAGGATTTCATGCTTAATGCACAAACTCCTTTTTTTTAAAAGCATGCATATTACATGTAAAGGCAGAAGGATTCAAAGGAATGTTTGTTTGCAACGACAGATTTTCCTGATTTATTTATCTTTCTAAATCGGGGTTTTCAAGGTCTGAGACTGTGCGCCTCCGTCCAGAGAACATAAAAGCAACTAAGCAACCCCCTCTTCCACCCAAAAAAAGTTAAAGAAAAAAAATTGTTTAATTCAAGCATGAATACATATTTTAAACAATATAAAATCGATGGATTTTTTATGAAATCCAGCCATCCATCCATCCATTAGCTGCATAACCGGGGTCAGGTCGTGGAGGCAGTAGTTTCAGCAGTAGTTTCCCTGCCACATCAGCCAGCTCTGACTGGGGCATCCCGAGGCGTTCCCAGGCCCGTGCAGCGATATAAACTCTCCACCCGGACCTGGGTCTGCCCTTGGGCCTCCTCCCAGCTGGACATGCCTGGAACACCTCCATAGGAAGGCTTCAAGAAAGCGTTCTTACCAGATGCCCGAACCACCTCAACTGGTTCCTTTCAGCACAAAGGAGAAGCGTCTCTACTCAAAGTTCCTCACAGATCACTGAACTTCTGACCTTATCCCTAAGGGAGATGCCAGCCACCCTCATGG
>JAPQLA010000002.1:21553038-21572042 GCA_029822935.1 Naso vlamingii | reverse complement strand
CCCATGTTGGTCGTTTCCTAGTTTTAATCATCTGCTGGAGAGTCTTCCTGTCCTCGGCCGTGCACATCCCATGCCAATAGCTTTTCCTGTCACGATTCTGTCGCTCCTCTGTGGAAGCTGACAAAAAGTTATTAACTTTTCACTTTTTCATTATCAGAGGGGACATGTGCGATGTCCATGTCAGGTTCTCTGTAATGTTGATTTCCAGGAACCTAAAACTGCACTTCCGCTCTGCCTCACTGTATTTGATCACAACACACTGACTCAGTTTACCATATAGTGTGTTGAGCCTCTCGTCTCAAGCTGCATGTTGTTATTGCCATAGACACATGACCTTGCCTCTGTCATTCCTGGTCCTTACCTACTCGTCTACATTTATGTTTTATCCATCCTCTATCTGTGCATACCATTCTGTGTGACGTATTTAAAACGGTAAAGAGATCAGTGAATAACTGTGATGTAAAGTTTTCACAGCAAGTGCAATGTCCTTGGACGGGGAGCGCTGTGAGAGATATAGTTGCTGTGGAAACTGTAAATCTGTCCTCAAGGCAGCTACAATATTGTATTTTCGTCCACCCGCTCTCCCTCCCTCCCTCCCTCCACCTTCAACTCCCCTCACCTCTTCAAGGGTGGGAGGGGCGGAGAGGGGAGACAGCTAACCTCGTTCCCCTTTTCTCCTCCTCTTGGCCCCCTGTCGTCTGGAGCATCCTCCCATGCTTTGTTCCAAACGGCAGCTGTGTCCAGATAATAGTCCTGTCCTGTCCGAACAACAGCCGTGCTTCATTAGCACAGAGATTAGCAGTCTTGCGTTGTTATTAGTAAGAGGGAAAGAGTGTGAGTCCATTCATCAGCGGGTTAAACATCACTATGGATGTAATGATCCCCACCCTCCCATGGCTCGATTTGTGCACACTTGACTCTGTAGGTTAGCATTTCATTTACACGGGTGCACTTTTGTAACCTTTGACAAGCTGCTCTAATGACTTTATTCATTGTCTTTCCCGTTCAAATGCAGATAAGTGGCACTTTTGAGGCGGGATGTTTGTCAAATACTCACGCACGCGTTCTGTGGAGCAGAATAGGGAGACTGGTTACCGTGGGAACGCTGTGAGCTCTTCTGTGAAGAACTCTGTGGGCGAGAGACACAGAACAGAGAGATGGAGAGAAGTGAAGAGAGGAGAGGGTAGGAGTGGGAGCAGGAGCTGGGTGAAAGACAGAAGCAGGATTGAATGACGCCTTGATGGGGATGGAGGAGACATATTGAAGACAGATGAGAGCTTACAGGCTCTCTTTCATTGAAAAGTTGCGATGTGGTGTCTCTGGCCAGCGACCACAGACAATTAGTCACGCTTCATGACTGAATTCTATTTCAGACTTTCCTTTCAGAATATCCCTTCGGTGACTTGCAGGTATATCGTTTCTTGAATTACTCCTTCTGTGTCTCCCACGTCACGTTTAAATAAAGTCTAATTTTTCTCCATTTGGGTGAATGATATCTAGTTCAAAAGCACACACACCTATGCACCGGCGCTCACACACATGTGCACGCAAACTCGCAGGTGCCTGGTGTGCGTGGTTGAGTCGTAACTGTAGCCGTGCCCCTCCTTGTCAGTGCTTTTGCCTGGCACTCAACGCCAAACGCCCACACAGGCAGTCCGCACTGTTGCCAAGCAGCAGGAGACTCAAGCTCATAGTGGAAAGCGAAGGGGGGATTGGGGGGAGGCTGTGGAAGAGCTGGTGAAAGGGAAAGGAAGGGAAAAGGGGGATTTGCTGTGGATAAAAACACACTTAACTTTGGGCTACGAGGCAGCGTGTGTGGTTATCAAACGTCTCTGTTTGTCAGCAGGAGTCAGGCGGGTCACGCGCTGGAGGTGGGATGACGCAGTGCGCTCCTACACTCTTATTTCATAGACAATGGCTTAAAAAAAACGGCAAAAGCACAATTTGAAGTGGGTCGTACCACGCCTGAGTCGAGCTGACAGATTATACCTCAGATAAGCCATGTGGATGTAAATGGAAGTGCTCTCTGACTGTGGGCTGCTTTATGAAAACAGTTGTTGTGGTGTGTAAGTATACAGAAAAAGCCTGCCACACCGGCGCTGGCGATGTCTTCCAGTGATCGCCGCATGTGAGCCTCATTCCAGCTCTCCTCGCTCGTCTATACATAGACTCACCTACACGTCGACACCCCCATGCCACTGCACAGGTTCGAGGGAAAACGGATCCCAGCGGCAGCAACCATCGCTTGTCGTGAAGTTTCCATTCCACATTTCTCCACCCCTCTCTGTCCTTCTTCCCTCCGTTCCTCCTCTCTTGATTAGTTTCACCCTTGGCCTCCTCCGTGTTCAACCTCTCCCACTCTCGTGTAGCTCGCTCTCCTCCCACTCTTCTCCCTGCCTCCAGCCTCTGTCAACTCGCCGCTTTAAATACACGCCACCACACACTTTCTCCCAGTGTACTTTTTCTTTTAGCCTGGACTTCCTGTGTCCTCTTGCTCATATCTGATGACCTGTGGTGTGTTTGATTCATGCCTTGATCTGTTCTTTTCATTATTTTGCTCTTCTGTGTGCACCTGCTAATAAGACAAAGAGAAATGTATGCATGCTGAGAATGTGTGTGGGTAGTATGTGTGTTTTGTTTTTCTATGGAGGAGTAGAATAAGGAGGAGGACGATTGGGGCATTGTGTATGTGTGTTTTTTTTTTTTTCCTTTTCTTTTTTTTCCTGGCACTCAGGGATTCAGGCATCATTGCTCATGAAGCAAAAAATCAGATCCTAGATGAGCCTGTCAACACTTGCCACACTGGGGATGCTCTAACAGGAGGCATTAGTTACCGCTGGTAAAATACAAATCTTGGCAGAGCAAAGACTGCACGGTGTGTACAAGCATGGCTCAGGCTTACATAATAGCACCTCTGACTCTCTTCATATCTCCATCCAAAGCTGAACAGGTCAGCAGGTTCATTTGTTCAGAATATTTTGTTCCTCTGCCTTACAGAGACCTTATAAAGAGAAATTAACAACACACAGGCCAGAGTTGATCTGTATATTTGATGATATAGAATCTCTGCTCGTAAACTCTTATCAAGGCCCTGACTTGTAACCTCTCTGTCATCTCTATAAATAGAAGTGAACCAGGTGCTCTTGTTGCACACGCTGCTGTTAAAATAGCCAGTGACAGCTTTTTCTCATTTAATTGGAGCTTTTTATTATGCAGTAAGCAAACGAGCACTCCGCCTACTTGATTATATCCTTAAACTCGCTCATTTTTACCCCTCTGGATTCCCACTGATTGGAAACACTAACTCCTGAAATTTACCTGGTACCAGCTCTACTTAGTGTCCTAGACTTGTTTCTTCTTGACCCTGCCAGCATTTGAGGGGCAGAGTACATGTGTAATCCAATCAAACATGAACTGTATTTCAGTTTGTGTGATGAGGATATTTTTCACGTTTGTCATTGTAAATAAATCCCATGAAAAGGCAAAAAACAGCTATGTGTTATGGGGTTTGACTGATATGAGATTTTTGGAGCTGATGCAGATGCTGATGCCGATACCAGTATAAAGGAGCGAGAAATTTCCCGATAGGTGATGTATTGGCCAGAATGTGATTATCAAATACTTGTGACAAAGATATGTTATGGAAGCGGGATAACTCACATTTGAACAAACTTTATTCCGAACATCAGTGCACTGAGCAGTAAACATTTCACTAATTAGTTAGTAAATAACAGACTGCCCTCTGCTGGACAAATTACATAATTACACCTTTTTAAACCACTCATCCAAGCATTTTTTCCATCCTGAAAAAACAGTTTTAACACCAGCATATAGCTAATATTGACTATATCTGCATCTGATGTATCAGTCCAGCCCTAGTGTGTTTGTCAGCTCTGTCTGTGGCTCCCAGCCCAATCCTTAAAGGTGTGATGTTTAGGAAATTTAATTTGAAACATTCAAAAATTGACTGAAATTATTAACATAATGTAAAGAAATAAAATTTTTAAGCGTTACACCAGAGACGTTTATGTATTCTGTTGCAGAGATAACAAATTAGCATGTTACCTAGCTAGTTCCTGCTTGTCATGTCTTGTAACTTTGAACCTCAAGAGGCAATAATCTGATACTATAGCTCATCGTTCCGTCTTGTTTCTCTCCCACTTCGCACCTGCTCTGTCCTCGCCTGCCATGTTTGTGTCCACCGTAAAAAGCCTCTGTACTGTATGCCCTCTGGTCACACCGTACCCTGTTGCTCGCTTCTGTTGCTCTCTTGCCTAAGTCCAGTTCTGATGCTTATTCTGACTCTGCTTGGTGCCAGCATACCTGCAGGGTCCCCGCTGTCCTGAGCCTAAAATGCCTTTCCTTTCCGGAGTAAAGTGCCCCAGTGCTGGTCATATAAACAATACCAACACTTAATCGGTGCTCCGTTCCTCCAGTTCAGGTAGTCACCTAATAGGGGCTGCTAGCTGCTTGGTTAACTGACCTAGCTAGTTAACGACAGCTACAGTCAACTGCAATTAGCAGTTACTCTGCTAATATGCTGCCCCCTACTTGTTTAGTACAGTTTGAATTCAACAGATGGACATTTCCGACATAATGTGCCTTGCTTATTTATTGTGTGTTGCTTATTTTTACACATTCAGCAGTTCCAGAGGCAAAGTTACATTCATTTGTAGTTGTGTTTCTGTCAAGCTGATGAATGTTAATCCAATGTTCCCTCTCTTATAACTCTGTTTTTGGTCTTTAACTCCTTCAGGAAGTATCTGTCTGTTTGCCTGCCGAATACACATGTATGTTTACCAGCTAGTTTACTGCTAACTGTGTCTGTCTGCTGCTTTGTGCTGAGCAGGTGGTGTACAGTGGGCTTTTAGAGCCTGCTGTAGCAGAAAATGATGCTATAAGAAGAGTGAGAGTAAATCAGGACAACAGAGATGCAGCATGACAGCTAAACAATAAGCTGAAAGTCACTATAAAGCTCTGAAGGTGGGAGGAGCTGCAGACTCAGGTGATAATTCTCTGTAGGATCCTCACCATAGACGACCCATTTGTTGTTTGCAATATAATATCCATTATTGCTGTTCTAAGAAAAGGTCACAGTATAACTTCTTTTCAAAAATGACTTTCCTGAAACTGCTGAGGACTGTAGCTTTTTGTTGACATTACTTAAGCAGGAGTAAGGACTCTTATTTGTAGGGGACTATTTTAAGTTGCGGACTTGGTGTGTGAGTGAGTGAGTATTCACAGCAGCAGGAGTGTGTATGTGGGTTTGATTCAAAATAAATTAAGTTGTAATGAAGCAACATATCACCAAGTGCAAATCTGGTCTTTTAATGTGTTTTTAATCATTTTTGAACAATAGTGGAGCTCCATGACTCTGAGGAAATTTCGCTGTTAGACACTTTGTCTACACAGGAAACACTTTTCAGGGGATTCATTTCATTGTTGGTTTGTCTTTCATGGGTTTTTTTGCAGTAAGAGAAACATATAAACCCAAACTTATCTTTCAACAGCAGTGATTGTCTCTTCTAGCCATCAGGTGAAAAACACATCCTGAAAACTCAGTTTTCTTACACAGCTGGCGATAAAACAAACAACAGCAAACTACAGTGAATGGCAGATTCTCACTTCCCTTGTCACTCTCTTTGCTGCATCTTGTCTCTGTCCGCGAGCCTCTCTGAGAGTGCTTCATGCTAAAATGACAGGGACTGCGTGTCCTTGACAGCAGCTGGCCCCAGTGAGAAACTAGCCATTTACATGCTAATCTCAACCACTGCTCACTCACAATCTGCAGATGGAGCATCTCTAATTCCTGCCAGAGTAGAGGGGCAGCAGAGATGCTTTTGTGCTATATGTGCACTTTTGCATGCATTACAGAAAGTGGTTTTGCTTTTTTTTTTATATCCACAGAAGAGCCCTGCTATGGACCAGTATAGAGCTTTATATAATCCATCAGAGTGGTTGGAGTTTCTCACTCAAAACTCTCATTTAACAACTCTGGCTATAAGGATTTCAGTACGTCTCTTATTAGACCTCAACCTCAAACTCTTCTCTCACGTTAACTCAAATGTAGCCGGTCTGCCAGGTCCTGAATCCAATAAACACCTGTGGTGCTTCTGAGGGTGCGTCTCTCATAGATGTTAGTCACCTTGTTGTCAGAGTCCGTACAGACTGTCACACATCTACCTCTTTTTTTCTTCTTTTCAATGTGTCATTCCTTGTACTACCATTGTCACTCAGATTTGTCACTATCAGTGTGCAGCTTCAAATCAATGCTCTCTCTATCTTTCTCTCTTTGTGTCTCCCTTTCTGCTTTGACGGTTTGTGTGTCTGTCTTTTTGCTTTCCCCATGTCTGTGTGCGTGTGTGTTGTCCGTCTCTGGTCCTTTCTGTCAGTGTCCGGCCATCGTCTATCTCAGGGCAGCCCACCTCGGCTCCCAGCACTCCTACGGCAGCGGGCAGCGCTGCCTATGCCGCTCTGTTCCCCACCAGTCTGACTGTTCACAGCTTCGTCAGTCTCCATCAGTACTGCTGCCCCTCTACTGACCAAAGTTTGCAGCAGGAGGACAGGTAAGGGCCACCGTTGGGCCTGTGTACAGTGAGTACGACACATTGAGAATCCTAAAAGCAGATCTCTCCCTCATTGTCACTGTCTTTACATTTTATTCTCGTCTGCCTGCTTTCCTGCCTTGCCTTTCTGCAACATCCCCAATTCCCAACTGAGAGCCTGTGCTTTGGTCTCCCACCACTCGAAGATGTGATTAATAGCTAGACTTCCGCCCCTATTTCGGCTTAAAAAACACCTAATTCCTTAAAGAGAGCGAGAGGGAGCGATCATCTTCAATAAGCTTTGGGACTGAGTCACAAGTGAACCTGGTGAATTCTCACCCTCCTTCCCTTATTTGTCCTCCACCTGATGCTGTTCTCAGCTACATCAGCACATGATGCTGCAACACTGCCATCTAATGGCATTATATAGCTGTGACGTCCTATCATCAGTGCATTGTAAACAACATTTTTAATGAAGATGCCTGTTTTAACACAAATGCAACTTGCCCCAGGCTTTTCTGCTTTCCACCTGTTTTACTTTTTGCTTCTCTGCTTTTTATGTGTCACGCTGTTTTTCACCCTTTCCTCCTCTTTCTTCTTCTCTCTGTCTTGTCTTGTTTGTCTGCCGTCCCCTGTCTCTTTTTATGTTTTTTGCCCATCCCGTGTTGCTTTCCAAGAGAGGAGGGTGAGGATGAGGGTGCCCATCAGTTCTGTTGTTCTGCCTCAGGCTGCAGTAGTCCCTCCTCTCGCTGAGCTGAGGTGTGACTGACCACACAATGACTCACTCGCCCATTTACCTGTGAAAAGACTGTCACAGTTTATGCTGCCAGAGGACACCAAAAAACAAAGTTTTCTTAAAGCATTTTAGAAGTACTAAAACAAAAAAATGCATGCAACTTGTAGCCTTTGTGACAGTTTGTATATGTGATGTCATTGATTTGTTTATGTATCATATGGTTTTTGCATTAATTTACATTCCAGTGAATCTCGATGTTGTCTTCTCTGTGTTCTTTTGCTATTTTATTTCTTTTCTTGAAGCCATGTCAGGCTGTCAGAGCGTATCACCATCTTCTGCTCATTACTGTCACACTCATGCTTATCTTGAATACACTAGTTGAGTCACGCCAGTTCGAAGGTGCTCTGTAGTCATCATTTGTTATCTGTGCAAAAATCTATACAGTCCTGTCACCTTGCATTAGGTAGTAAGAGAGATGCTAGCCTGTGAGATGTAAAGACATTCATTTGTTCGTTTAACATGTTCATTTGTTTTATTCCCAAACATCAAATTATTGTTATTGTCTTACCGATTATCATGTTTATTCATGACATGAAAAGGTTTAGCTTGTTGAGTAAATTCTGAATGAAATAAAGATCTCTAGTTCTTCAAGACACTTCATTTATTTCTTTTAAAATGTCTGGAAGTACAGTATGTGTTGCTGTAATTGCTCTGTGTTGTTTCAGTCTGGAATGTTGCTCGTACACACCCGCCTCAGCATCTCCACCCTGAGCACAATGTACTCATCCTCACGCAAATATTCATCATAGAAACTCTATTTTAAGACATGTATTTATTTTGTGGTGCGTGTAATACTAAATGTGAATGCTCTCCCTCGCAGAACACATATTAAAGGGCCATACCAGTGTTACTATGTGTCTTATGCCTTTGTCAACATTGGCCACATAGGTTACATAAACTGGAAAATAGCTTTATGAGATATTGTGTTTGTTTACATTTTGTCCATACTCAAAAAGGTTAAAGAAAGTACCTGAAAATGTCTGATAATGTCAGTTAAAAAGGACGTCTGTGTCAAAATCCTTCTTCACACTAATATTCGAGCTAGGAAGGCAGCACTTGTGAGGAACTATTTTTTCCAGGCGTAATAACTTTCATCTCAAAGACTCCCCTATTTCTGAACAAATTAACACAGACGTTCTCTGTAGAAGAGTGAATTACCCACCAAAGTCCTTATTGAAAAGATTTGCCTCTCGGCGGCTACCTTGGCAACACCCTCAGGCAGCTACTTTGAACAATGAAGACCAAAGCACTGTCTAAATGAATGGGGAAATAGCTAAACATCACTTTCAGTGGTCTCTGGGACATACAAACAATACATGAGTGGAATTAGTAGTCAATTCTGATTTTAAAAAACCCCAAAACACATAAAACATTTGGTGACTTGCCCCAAAATAAGATTTAAATCGAGTTTTTCAGCAGTTTAGACTTCTACTGTGAATACCCACAGGTTAGAGAGTCACTGTTGTGGCTCTCTAAGCTGCAGTGTAATGACACAGTTGGCTCACAGATTTTCTCAGTTTGGCTGTAGACAAAGTATGCAATTGGCTGTTTGGGGGAAGAGACGGGATATGAATAATCTAAAACGTCTTTGCCTATACCAAGTAACTTTCATGTGTCCTATGGTGTTTCTATATCAAATTTCAACATGAATGGTTGTGAATGGGGTTTAAAATGCAGTCTTAGATCTACTAAAATATACACATGGTTGAATTTTAACAACAACATTTGCAGAAGATGGAGGGGATCTCTGCTAATAGTAAGAAGCCACAAATAGGCTGGTATGGTCCTTTAATGCTTACCAGATTAGCATATTTTTGTAGCTGATGTCTATGCTGGTGTCAGCGTTTTTACCTTAAAGATTTATAGTTTTCTAAAATACAGAGTGTGTAATCTTTAATTTGATGGAAAAATGATAAAAACTTTTAAAACTGTTGTTTCTCAGGACAATTATCTGTATGCACTGCTGAAATATAAACAATTGAACCTCAGAGATCATAATTTACGTTATATCCCAAATACTTTAAACTTAAATGTTACAAAAAAGTCAATATTTTCATGGGTTTTTTGGGTATTTTTTCAATTTCCTTTCTTGTCAATTTCATCCATGCTGATTTTGTCTCTTTTGCCAACTGAAAGCTGTCATCCATCTCAGCTGCTACAACACACCGCCCATATGTCCTTGTTTTCACCTGCTTTCATGTAGACAGCACAGACATCAAGGTTAACCACCGACTTGTCACTTCACACATTTTATCTCTAAGGTGGGATGTAAAAGCGAAAGAGAAAAACAAACATAAAATTCTTATTTTCCTCCTCCTCCTTCTCCAATAAATGACTGCACTTCTTCTAATGTGTCTCTTTGTCTGTTCCTATTGGCCGTGGTGTTGTGACGTGTTCTGTTTTGGTTTGCTATGTAATGAAAGTGACGGCGTATAAGTCAGAGATCCAGGGTAGACAGGGTGGAGGAGAAAAGCTGGGCAGGGTGAGAGAAGTTCATAGCTGTCAAAAGACTGTCAAGAATGTCGCCTGTATAGCTTTTCAGGGCAGGCAGGAGCCAATGTGAAAGTGTGTGTATGAAAGAGAGAGAGGGAGAGAGAGAGGGTGTGTTTGTTACTACGCTGCTCCAGTTAGTGTGGGACCTTTCTCTGACAGTAGCAGCATGGTAAGAACTCAGCTTTTTTCACTTGTCTTTCACTTATAAAACTGTCAAAAAGGGAAATTAGTTGGGAAAAGTGAGACATGATGTTGCTGTTTACACCAGCGTTTGTATGGTTGCCTATGATACAATAAAGAGTCCATTTTAAGTGGTTCATACTGCAGATCACCAGTCTGTGTGCTGTGTGTAGGTAAAGGTAACTAAACCATCACAGACTGACAACAAAAGGAATTTAAACTGCCTGATGCAAAACATAAAAAAATGTTTATTGAGTGCTGATAATGAATGACGCCTTTTTAGTTGTGTTCTATTTTGAAGAGGGAAATGTTTGGAAAGAAACTGACAGAAATCGGATTGAATAGATAAGCTGTGACTGTGAATGAGCTACCTGTAAGTACATGCCATTCAAGTGACTGATCACATACTTCTGAAAATCCGGATAATCTGCCTGTCAGTGGCGTCGCTCTTGAGAAAGTGCACACACAGCACACATCTGCAGAACAATTGACGTAATTGCATCTTGACATTTCAACTCTCAAGTAAATTATCCGCAATAACAAACACTTCGACAGCGTTTTGTCATGTTGGTGCCTGTTAGGAGAATTTGTCGAACACAATGGAGCTGTGCAGTCAGAATATATGAGCACAAGTTATGTAGAAGCCCAATCAGCTGCAGCCAAACTGGAAGTGAATCAGTTTGTGCAGTTTGTCACTGGGAATACTCTCAAAAAGATGATAGGCAATCTACTGAAAAAGGATAAGTCTAATGATCATTTACATGATTTTGTCTGCCCGCTTGTTTATAAAAGACTTATCTCTTCATTCTTACTTGCCTCAGTGCCTGAGATTATCTGAGAAATTTAAGCTTACAAAACACTGCCAGGCTTCAGCCGCATCACGCTGTAGCTCTGCAAACAGGACGGCTGCATATGAAGAGGCATCGTCTGCTGTCAACAAAACCATAGATCCTGTGTGAGCTTTGAACTCCAGGGCCTGGGTCACAGTGTGCACATTGTGTGTGTGTGTGTGTGTGTGCGAGTGAGTGCATGTGTGTGGTGGGAAGCTCACAGCTTGAGACATCGATGTGGCAGAGAAGTGTTGGCGGTGGAGGAATGCTCCAATGTGACCCATGAAAGATCTGATTGTTTCTTGTCAGTTGGTCCACTTAAAAGAATGGACTCACACGTGACAGAGAAAACATTTTGATGAGTAATTTTCTGATTGAAAACATATTAACATTGTTTGTTTTATGTCTTAAAGTCCTCATGTTGGTAAATATAAAGTGACCAAAAAAAATGAACTAGAAGGCTGTGGGTCTGTCTGCTCCTTTTATCATTCATAGTTCACATTCGGGTCACAGGGGCTATTTATATTAGTAGATAAGCTTTGGAATGAATGGCAAAATAAACACAAAAACTGAATAATATGAGATGACTACACTCAGTAAATGCTCAGGTGGAAATGAGTCAACAGACTGGATCGATGCAATTATTGGCATCTCCATGGCAGGCAGCAGAGAGGTTAATCCCTGAGCCTCCATGTCCTGCTGCGGGTTCGATGGCACTGTCAGACCCACTGCTGCTCTTTCATACACACACATACACACTGTCAGCACATCAATATTGTATGAGCCAGGGACAGGAGGCAGGGGACTGCATGGAGTTGACATTGTGCTTTACTGGGCGAAACCCCCATTCACTTTTTAGTTCCTCCTATTGGAGCTCTTGTCAATTTCTGCCCTCATCTTTTACTCTTTTACCACTATGGCCGATCACTCTCCTGTTTATTGTATTCCAACCATCTGTTTCAGCTCCAATTAAATGGTTTGAGGTAGTGAAATTTATGAGGGAGCCTCCAGAGAGAACCTCTCTCTGGAACTGTAACAGGAATACAGGGATTCTTACATAAGTAATGAGGTGCAGATGCCAGCTGTGATAGGGGCACTCTCATGTTTTATACAACAAAACTTTTCACTCGTATATCATCCGCGCCGTGTCTCTCAAGGCATATTACTGGCTGGCTCCTGCTGTGGGCAAAACCAAATGAAAAGTCTTGTTTAATGCATGCACACTCAGAGCTGGAGTTGCAAGGCCTGGCACAGGAAAAAATAATCGATGGCAAGACAGAATTAATTTATTTTTATTTTGAATATTTCACCAAACTTGGAGACTTTTAATAGGTATCTTTCCCAACTTGAAAAACTGTCTTGAAACACTCAAAAGAAAGAAGTCAGATCTGTGATTCTTGCAAAGGCCTCGCTGAATAAAGACGAGATGAAAATCACTGTGGGTGCCGTCACATAATCACTAATTCAGTGGTAGCAGAACCACTGCCGAAAATATCACTCAAGTATTGTCTCAAGTATTTTATTACGTTGCTTTTTTATGAGATCTGACCAGAAAGCTGCTAAAGTTTATGAGGATTTGGAGGTCAAGTCGATCCAAGGAAGAGCTATGAATATTCAGAGATGGATTTATGAAACCAGGCTTGTGGCTTCTTAATGTCACGATGTATTTTAAGGTTTCTGTGACTCAGCTGAATGAAAATACCATCTGCTCCTGCTGATGTACATGGCAGGAAGTTACAATGAAGCTGAGTCCCTGCTTGTGACTACCTGTTGGCACTGTGCAGAGGCACTCATGAGGCGAGTTTCCATTCCTTAAAAGGAGTTTTAAGCAGCTCTGAAGGAGACAGAATTTTCTATTCACACAGTTACAACAAGCCAATATGTCAATACTGCTCTAAAGTTAGATGAGTTATCAAGGCTTCTATTTTTATTAACTAACTAGTTAGGACAATTTTGTACTTGCATGCGTCACTCTCAGCAAATATGGCTTAGATAATCTGTTTATAACAAGTATAATGTAGATTGTCATTCACAACCTGTGGAGCATCTCCAACACCCACCTCAATGGTAATAACAGTCAATACATTGTCATGGCAACTACGCTTCTCATCCTAACAACTGCCTCGCCGCCCACTAAAGTCCCACAGCAACAGTCACCAAGCAACCCCCTCCCTCTTCTCAGCTTCTCTATTTAAGGAGCAGAGGAGGAGGAATGATAAATGATGCTGCACAGAGAAAAAAAAAACATTTTTCAGAAGGAGATGGAGTTGTGTGCAACAACTTGTTGCTCGTAATTAATTCTCAAAACAAAGCGCAACCTGTTATTGTTGTGATGAATTCCCTGCAAACAGTATGAATATAAATATGGGGAGTTTCTGTGAAATATTTACAGCTTAGCTTAGCTGTGCTGGAATGTGTTTTCCTGCAGATGTCAGAATTGTTTCTTTTTGTCACCCGGCTCTTGTGTTATGCAACACACCGGACTTGTTCTCATTGTTGTTGTTAAACTCAACAATAATTATGCCGGGTCATGTGCTGCTTGAAGGCACAGGATGTCCTGCTAAAGACCCTGTATTGTGCAACGTTTTCCCCTCTGTAAAATCAGTGTGCACTCTGAAGACTCTCAGTCTCGGTATAGGAACTGGCATGTTTGTTTGTTTGCTTATTTAATGACCCCTATTAGCAGGACACGGAATGTGCCTCTAGTTTTCCGGGCTCCTGAACTTAAAAATACGATGCAGACATGCCGTAAGATAGTAGAAACAACTTAAAATATACTTGAACAAGCAATCTAAAATGGCAAAAATAAGAATACAGCGATGACAAACATTCATTTTAAACAGAAATAAAACACTCGAAAGATATGTAGTGTACTTGAATGATGTACTTCAGTAAGCAGACTAAACAGAAGAACCCAAGAATATGAGGATTTTAAAATAACATAATAATTATACACACAGAATGTAATTCCTGTTGATTGATCAGATATTTCTCTTTATACTCTCTCAAAAGTGACTTTAATTAACCATAGATTTGATATTGTTAGAAATCCAGAGTGCTGTTGATCTAAATCAAAGTCAGTTAAAGGATATATCGCTAACACTAATATGTAGACTAAAATTTGTAAAACAAAACAAAACAAAACAAAACAAAACAAACAAACAAACAAAAAAAATCCACAGGGCTTTTGGAAAGGTGCAGAATGAAAGTATTGCTTTTCCCCAGAAAAATTATGATGATTATTTGCTTACATGCCTAAGAAGGCCAAAGACTTGTGAGTCAATAGTAAATGACGTTGGTACCATGTGGTTTCTCTGTGTGGTCAGTGAACAAGATTCTCTGTGGTGACTGGTTGAAGTTGTCAATAGGACCTTTTACAAAAGTTTCCTGTTTGAGCTGGAAACATTTTGCGAGAGGCTGCATAGAAGCCCAGCACCCATACTTATCTGATGATCCACGATGGGTGAGACATTGTTACATGTAACACAAAAACAATTTCAATTCCACCTTCAACATTCCAGGTGTGCATGCAGTTATTATTTGTTCTGTCAAATTTTGTTACTGCACAGTGACACTAATTCACCCTCTCTCTGCTCATTTTCCATCCCTGTGCAGCAAGCATGAGGGTTTTTAAGCTAGGAGGTGATAGGTGAGTCAAGCTGGCTGCAGAATGGGGGCTAACTGTGCCAACGGTCTGTCCGTCATGACCTTATTGTTTTGCAATGCAAACCTGTCACATAGATAGGCAAGCATTGGTAAAAGGAACTGATGGGCTCTGAGGCATACAACTCTAATAGATCAGATAATTTGGGACAGCTTCTGGATTTGTAATCCTACCCAAACTAATTTCTTGTTACCCAAGGCATGTGGTTTGTATTTCTGTATCACTTACAAAATCGAACAAATTAAAATACCTACAAGTTATTTCCTTTTTCCCAGAGAAGCCTTTCCCTTCTTGTTTTGTTTTTTTCCAACTACATACTAACACAGGAAGTCTCTGTGATTCAGTGGAGCAGTGAACAGAAGGGAGGGAGGGGGACTTTAGCTGACCCACTCAAAGCAAAAATGGACAAAGTCAACAAGGCTCAATTTCAGTCCTTTTTTGTCAGTTGCAGTAATGTGTGATGCAGAGCTGAAACTATGCAAAAGCTACAAACCACACAAGCCTCACCACCATGATTTGTTTTTTTTCATATGCTGAATGTAATGCTCTCACATGTCTGACCCTGTCTCTCCACTCTCTGCCTTGTTATGGGACTGGGTGACAGAAAGGGGTGAGGCTAACTAAGGAGGAAATGACAACAGGAGCATGTGACTGAAGTTGTTCTCCCAAACACAGTCTGACTAACTGTCTCGGGGTAGATTTTGTCTGGGCAGAAGTGCGTGACAGGACACTGGAGCATTTCTGGACTTGAATCCTGGGGTTTTATGGTTATTGCTTTGCTTGCTGCAAACAGGAATTTGGAATTCAGCAAAACATCATTGGTGATTCGGTTGCAAATGTTAACTGCTTGCTGTTACTTATCTGTCTAACAGACTGAGTGACAGTGAATCTGGGGGTGTTCATTGCATGGTTTTTGTCTCACGGTATTTCGTTGTGCGCTGAAGTGTCTGTTATAACACCTGCTGCTAACATAAAAACCAGGTCTTTCCTGTCAGTAAGGTGTTGCTGGTACGTGACAGTCAAGACGTGTGAGAAAAAGACAAGAAACAGAGAGCAGAGAAGACTGTGCAGTACCGTAGTAGGCTTGGCTCAATGTAGTAGTATATTAACTCATTCTATGGACTCAATAAAAGAGGACAACGGAGGGCAGAAAACTTTGTCTATTTGATCATCAACTTGTAATGTAGGCAAGGGATGTGTCAGCTCTCTGACTTTTACACTACTTTGAAGGAACAGGAACTTAAAAGTGATTTAACTTCACCATGAGCTCCACTAAAAGATGGCTATCTTCTCGCCGCTCTAAACTTTACATGTAAGTTCTTAAATGTACTCTCTTCAGTACTGCTCTTAATAATTTGGTACTCTACCCTTACTCAATCATTCATTCAGTCTCTAGTTTGCACTTAACAGACTTCCAAATGTTTATGTACAATTTTGTCAAGTTGCTTGTGACTCATTCTATAAGCTTCTGCTCATTTTCTTTTGTAGTGTGGAGGGAGAGTCCCAGTGTCCAGACACGGGCACCCACAAAGACAGCTCATTCAGCCATACACCTTACCTGCGGGGCTCTGATCGTTACACCGACAGCAGCACACCCTCCGGATCCAGGGACCCTTCATGCGTGGCTGCCTCCAGCTCTGCCAGCTTGGCCTGGGCGCTGAGAACACGCCACCAACCTGCGAGTTTGGCGCTCCGCAAGCAAGAGGAAGAGGAAAACAAGAGATGCAAGGCACTTTCAGATAGCTATGAACTCTCAACAGATCTGCAGGATAAAAAGGTATCAACGCTGAGGATGCAGACTTGTGATGCAAATGCTTGTGTTCTTTGGTGATTCAGGGAAGAGTTCATAGGTGCAAGACGTACAGACAGTGGATATGTAATCTGTGTTCTTCTTGTTTTTCTTTTCACTCACCTTTTGTCAGGTGGAAATGCTGGAGAGAAAGTACGGTGGCTCCTTTGTAAGTCGCAGAGCAGCTAGGACCATTCAAACGGCCTTCAGGCAGTATCGCATGAACAAGAACTTTGAGCGTCTCAGGAGCTCCGCGTCAGAGAGCCGCATGACACGCCGCATCATCCTGTCCAACATGAGACTGCAGTATTCCTTTGATGAGCGACAGCCTCAGCAGCAGGCCCAGACACAGACTAACTTCACCCACAGTGTGGCCATTGGGCCTCCTCATTCCCCAGACACAGACCGCCCACGAGACTACACCCACTTAGAGGACTCCTTCTCCAAACAGGTAACAGTGTTATGGGTTTTCTGTGTCACATGGGATTCAAAAGTTAATTTATTTATACAACTCTATGACATTAAGGTCTCAAAAATCTTTTTAGTGACAGAAGGAAATAGACACAGGAGAGAGAAACAGAAAGAAAAGAAAAACTTAAGTAACTCATTGAACATCTGGACAAAGCAAACTAAAAGACATTTATAATATTTGCAGGCAATCCTGGCACCACCAGCCTTTCAAAGCAGGCTATAGACAACCCTGTCACTCTCTATTTCAGATGTTTAACCAGTCTATTACAATGACAAGTTTTGCTATCTGACAAGGGCTGCTGAACTCCTACCACCGTTTGTGTTCCCTCTAGGTCAAGTCCTTAGCTGACTCCATAGACGATGCCCTTACCTGCCGCACAGGTCGCAATGACTCCCAGGAGGGCAGCAGGGAGGGTGGAGGGATGAGTGAAGACTTTGGGGAGTGTGTGTGGAGCAGCAGCAGCAACCCCTCCTCCCAAAGAGGTTTGGGAGAACGAGCCAGGGGTGCTGGAGGAGGACTCAGTATGCATGGTGACAGCACTGCCACCTCGTACAGCGACGTTACCCTTTACATGGATGACGGCATGCCGTCATCCCCGCTGTCCCTGGATCGGGCACCCAGCAGCACAGATACAGAGTACTGGGGCCCTGGTGGTGGCGTAGGAGGGCGTGAGGACAGCAGGGACACTGAAGGAGGGGGCAGCAGTAACAGTCGTCGCAGTACCCCATGTACTGAGTGCAGGGACTATCGTCTAAGGGGCGCACATCTGCCCCTCCTCACTATTGAGCCACCCAGCGACAGCTCAGTGGATATGAGTGACCGCTCAGATCGTGGCTCTCTTAGCAGACAGCTGGTCTATGAGCAGGAACCTGGAGTAGGGGCTGGCTCCCCTCAGGGAACTCTCAAACACTCCCCAAACACAGGCACCCGCCCCACCTCCACAGCAGCTGCCCAGGGTCAGACTCGGGCCCCTGGCAGACCCTTACCCACACACATTCCTCACCAAGTGGCAGCACACCACCACCATCACCACCATCCTATCCACCACCACCAGTACCCTGACACACCCTCATCGTCCTCTTCACCCCAGCAGCCCCCTACCACCCCTCTGTCCTCCTCCTCCTCTACAGCTCTGCCCCCTGGTGGTCTGGAGCAGCCGTGCTGCTCGGATGGAGACAACGACTCACTCAACTCCACCACCAACTCCAACGAGACAGTCAACTGCAGCTCAGGCTCCTCGTCTCAGGACAGCCTTCGGGAACCTCTGCCACCTCTGGGGAAACAGACCTACCAGAGAGAAAGCCGCCATAGCTGGGACTCCCCGCCCTTCAACAGTGATGTGGTGCAGAGACGACAGTACCGCATAGGTCTCAATCTCTTCAACAAGTAAGATGCATGTTGGGCTGATAAAGAGATGTTATTCTGAGAGTCCATTTTCATTGTGATCTTACATTTAAGCTGTACTGAGAAACTTTTTTATTGACTATAGGAAGCCAGAGAAAGGGATCCAGTACTTGATTGAGAGAGGTTTTGTATCGGACACTCCAGTTGGGATTGCTCGCTTCATCCTGGAGAGGAAGGGCCTCAGCAGGCAGATGATTGGAGAGTTTTTGGGAAACCGACAGAAACAATTCAACAAAGATGTATTAGAGTAAGTGTGGAAAGAACGCACAGAAGCAAAAGAATTTTTAAGAAGCTTTAAAGGGATATGCCAAATTTTTATTCTGTTTGTTATTTGCCTCACTTCTGAATTCAAGAAAAGAAGTTAGGTTCCATTCTTTTGATTGTGCGTGCTGTAACAAGGAAGAGACAGACAGAGCTTGCTTACCGCTAATTAGCTTAGCTCAAATACTGGTAGTCAATGTGTAGCGTTACACTGTTTCCTAAATAGACATGGCGCGAGTGACAAGCTGATCGTTTTCGTTTTTTTCAGTGGGGATGTCCTAACCAGCCCCATGCGTGAGCAAACAGCTGCAGCGACGTGTTGCTTGCTGGAAATACCGCTTGCCTTGGCTCTATTTGAGTGAAGTTTCGCGCCCTTGGTCCGCCTCTTTTGATTGGTCAAAATCGACAGTGACATCCGTCTGTTACTGCCCCCCCCACCTGTCAACCACTTCTTCTGCTGTCAGTTTGGACAATGTATCGTGCTTCACCCGCTAGAGGTCGCTCACGTCATGTCTAGTTAGGAATCTGTTTTGGCCTGTCTCCACCTACAGTCATCAAATAAACTTTCCA
>JAPQLA010000002.1:21537275-21552938 GCA_029822935.1 Naso vlamingii | reverse complement strand
CAAACACAGATCAGCATACTGTATGTGCACCACATTTCAGCTCACATATTTTATGCCCCGTCTGACAGGATTTAAGCTTGAGGCAAACCCTGTCCTCTTCCTATACACACAAACATAGTATGTAATAAAATGCGGCATGATTTACAAGCTGCACGGATGTTTGAACACTAGGTTTCCACTGTGTGTAACTGCCATGTGTGTTTCAGCTGTGTGGTGGATGAGATGGACTTCTCAGGGATGGACTTGGACGATGCTTTGAGGAAGTTCCAGGCTCAGATTAAAGTTCAGGGAGAAGCGCAAAAAGTTGAGAGGCTCATCGAGGCTTTCAGGTTTGTGTGTGTTGGACATATAACAATTACAATAAGGAACGGGTTAGGGTTAGGGTTAAGTCACAGATTACCAATGATACATTTTTAACAGGTGTGGCTGGAGTGTCAAAATTAAACTGTATTGTTTCTGTCTCTTGTGCAGTCAGAGATACTGTGTGTGTAATCCAACCCTGGTTCGGCAGTTCCAGAACCCGGACACCATTTTCATCTTGGCCTTTGCTATAATCCTCCTCAACACAGATATGTACAGTCCCAACGTCAAAGCTGAGAGGAAGATGAAATTAGAGGACTTCATCAAGAATTTAAGAGGTGCTGCCAGACAGAAATTACACAAACATCTGACACATGACATTATGAAACACATATTTTCTGTTACAGCATGCAAAAGTGCTCTATAAATGTATTGTCGTGTGTCTTCCTTGGCAAAAAAGAAGGAAAAAAGAGAAAAAAATCTGAATCCAAAAGGAAGAAATTCATTTCTTATATATTTTGTTCATAATGGTGCACACCATCTTTGCATTAATTTGACAGCATACCAATCCAGTATATGTCTGTTTGGATGGAAACCTTACTTTGATCCAGCCAATCAAATCTTGCATAAAGCAATAATGTCAGTGTTATATCATATGCAGAGGAGACGGTCACACTGAGCCAGATACACAAGAGCCTAAATAGACTAACAACCCACATAAGGATTCTTGCTAAATCATTCTTATCTAACTTTCAAACATGAACACACATCTTGTCTTGCACCTCAGCTAGCTGAACCAGCTACCAGAACATTCACCAGCAACAGTGCACTGCTAACAGCTCTTTGCAGGCTAGATAGCTAACTAGCTTTGCAGCAGCAGCAGCAGCAGCAGCACATCACCCAGTATGTAAATATGCCTATCACTTTTGTCTGTTCTGATGCTGGTGCAGCTCTTACTTGTCACAGCATCTGTCTGTGACATATAGGCTACAGCCCTCTGCACTTTTACTGCACTGTAACAGTCAATAAAATTAGACCTCCTTTTTCCAAACACTTGATGATCTTAATGGAAAACATCATGAAGTCAAGGTCAAGGACTTAAAGACAACGATGGTGCTCAAGAGGATCTGACTGCACTTACACTAAGCTACATAATTATGCAAAAGTGGATGTAAATAGTGTATCACTTTAAATATTGCTACAGCAAGGATTTGTGGAACAACATTATTTCCTATTCCTTTGTTTAAGATGGTCTAGTTTACGCTCTGCTAAAGGAGATTACAAAGGAAGTGTTATGGCACCTTCCCTAAGTATTTAGAAAGTTAAAAAAGCTTTTATCATGGCTGCCACTGTGATATCTTTGGGTTATTTTACTCAAGAATCTTCCCAAGAAAAAAAAGACTATTAGACCATGGCTCTCTTTTGTTTACTTTCTCTTGTTCCCAATGGTGTAACATCGACACACTGGAAGTCAGCTGCTGTCAGTCAAACACGGACACCTACATGCTTCTTCATCCAGTGGGCTGAGATGAAGAAGCATTTCTGTGCATTTCTCAAAAGACTTTTTTTTCTCACTTTTATCCATGTGAGAATGCCTTAACATATATCTGACTTATAAAAGAAATGATTAAATGTGATTCAGCATATTGATTTTAAAGCAACTATCTCGAAAATGTTCATTTTCTGTTAAGACACTTAATATTGCTGAATCAGATAACTCAATGTTTATTGATCCTTTGGCCAAATGATGAAAGCCCTTTTATGTAGCAGTAGTTTGAGCTGAATATGTGTGACATCCTCCCTGGGTAAAATCACAAGCGGTGCACAGTTAGTTTCAATCACCCAGCAGTGGTTGATTTGCCAGAAAGGGTAGGCGGAACTAATGCAACCGACACCCTCTTTAGCTCACTTGTGCGTGTGATGGTGCGCTGTTGTTCCAAGTCTCTGCTGACGTTGCCAGTAAACGGTTACTATGGCCGAACAAACAAGGAAAATACAATGAAACTTCATAAACAAGAGATGGCACACCAGCAGCACTGTTAAGATTTCTAGGAAGTGATATCCAAAATCATACTTGCACTTACTACTTATCAAGGCCAACCAGAAGGAAACAGACATTTTCAAGATTGTTACTTTAAGTGTTGTTCAGCAAATACATTTTACTTTCTCGTGTGTGAACACTGTATATATCATAATAGTTTTAGTATCATCCACAATGCATGCTTTGTAATTTGTACAGTGTAGTTTTGATAAACATTTTTTCCTAAACCTTGCATTTCCTTGTGTCTACTCAAGGTGTAGACAATGGTCAGGATATACCCAGGGACCTGCTGGTTGGGATCTACCAGCGGATACAAAAATGGGAGCTTCGGACCAATGATGACCATGTGTCCCAAGTGCAGGCGGTGGAGAGAGTCATCGTGGGCAAGAAGCCTGTTAGTTTTCTTATTAAATAAGGCAACACATGAGGCTTTGTAATATGTTGTTTCTACTAGTTAAAAGTTCTCCATTTATTTCTACTGTGCTGTTTTGTCTCGACAGGTGCTATCCCTTCCCCATCGTAGGCTGGTGTGTTGCTGCCAGCTCTATGAAGTTCCTGATCCCAACAGACCTCAGAGAACCGGAGTGCACCAACGAGAGGTCTTCCTCTTTAATGACCTCCTGGTGGTAAGAATCCCATTTCTCAGTTTTCATGACATGCCCTATAAGAAATCCATTCATTAAATGGACATGTATAAGAATATATCCCCTCTGTGTTGTGCATCAGGTGACCAAAATCTTCCAGAAGAAGAAAACCTCAGTGACTTACAGTTTCAGACAATCTTTCCCTTTGGTTGAGATGCAAGTGCACATGTTCCAGAACTCATGTAAGAGACCATTTACTATACTGCACTTTTCAACCATTCTTGTTTCTAACTATTGAATTTTTATGCATACTTTTCTGTGTTTGCATCTCTCAGACTACCCTCATGGTATCCGCCTGACCTCAGCAGTCCTGGGTGGGGAGAGGAAGGTTCTTATCGTCTTTATGGCACCCAGTCAGCAGGACCGCACCCGCTTTGTTAGCGACCTCAGGGAGAGTGTTGCTGAAGTGCAAGAGATGGAGAAATACAGAGTTGAATGTAAGTGCTCCATCTACTGGTCATTACTGTGAACTATAATTTTAGTGGGCAAGACAATCTCTACGGGTTTCAACCTTGGGAAACAAGTATATGGCTTATTCTTTTGCAGACCATGTTCTTCATTTTTAAAAAATTCCCTGGGGTCCTTTGTGTTTATCTACAGCGGAGTTGGAGAAACAGAAAGGTGTGATGCGGCCCAGCCTGCTCACCGGAGGTGTTGTAGGAGGAGGTGTAGGTGTGAAGAGCGACGTTGTGAATGGCACCATGGGAAGGACAAGTTTTGATGACAACTGCTCAGTGGGTGAGGGTCTCAAACGCACAGCGCTCAGCTCATCTCTCAGGGACCTATCGGAGACAGGTGAGACAATAGCACCTCGGAGATGGGGTCAATTCCATTTCCTTCCTGTCATCTAAGTTATATTGAATAGCAAAGCTTGTACGATAATTTTGCTTTGTGTTTCTATTACTTCATCCTGTTCTTCTTTCTCACTGATGTTCAGACACAGCTTATGCAGTTTGTATCGTTTTCAAGAATAAAAAAAACATGCAAACAAACTTCAATCTTTACTTCAATCTTTCACTCTTTGCTAACCTGACTCTTCCTGGTGGGGTGCAGGGAAACGTGGTCGCAGGAACAGTGTTGGTTCTCTGGACAGTACCATGGAAGTAAGTCTGAAAGACTAGATGTTAACCCGTAACCTTTTACAAACCTGCATTTCGCCTTACTAGTGCTTCTTCTCGAGCATGCTCAGTTTGTGTACAGTGTGCATATTAATGGTGTGCGCGTGTACGTGCATGTGTGTGTCCACATGTACCCGTCCCTCAGGGTGTTTTTCCACCAAATTAGTTCTGGTGCTTGAACTGGTTAAGTTTAAGATTCTTGGAATCTTGGTACTATGAAGTGAACCAGTTCATCTTTTCAACAGTTTTGAACAGAACCGTTGTAATCAGGGATATGTCATCACCATACAGCATTGCACAAAGCACAAAATTTAACTTGCCCTCTTCAGTTTCCAAGGAAGAGTTGCTGTTTTTGTTTCCAGTTGGTCATGAACTTTTGGCTTCCACATCAGTTTAGCTTTGGTCAAAATGCTCCAAAGGTTTCAAATTAGGTGCACAAACCCGTTCCATATTGGTGGAAATGACTGCCAGCAACGCCCTTTGCATGGCTGTGTGTGTTCATACTTTTAAAAGACAGTCCTTCATCTACAAATTCAAATACATCCTGTGAGTAAAGACTTAAGTAGGAACAGGGGCTGTTGTGCAGCCTTAAGTAATTTTTCTAAATCATGATGATGCTTTATCCTCCCAGGGCTCCATCATTAGCAGCCCACAGCCTCATCAGCGCTATCCAGTGCCAGGTGTGATGCCTGGTTGCTATGGAACAGAAGACTTCCGGCCTCACCGCCCCATCCTGAGCCCCGGAACGGGGGTGGGGGGTGGGCCGGGGCAGCAACATACCACTGCTGGGACAGGAGTTGGGGGAGTCTCCAGCAGTGTAGAGAGAGCAGGAGCGGGGAGCGGCCCTGGGGGGAGCAGCAACAACAACAGCGGCTCCTTCCTGGGATCCCTATTCGGCAGCAAACGCGCCAAACCACCAGGGCCCCTTATTCCACCGGGGCCACCCTTCCCCGCACCTGTACCCCCACCGACTACGGGAGGGCCCCCTCCTCACTCCCCTTCATCTCTGTGCCAGTTGGACGGGGGGCCTTCCAAGATTCAGGCACTACACGCACAGTACTGTCACGCGGGAACCGTGCAGCCCCCGCCACCTTATTACCATCACCATCGCTACCACGTCCAAACTGTCCCTCCTCCTTTGCCAGGTATGCCCCCTCATACTATACAGAGAGGCCCACTACCCTGTCGTCCACCGCTTGGCCCTACACACGTCCAGCACCCGCAGCTGGCCCATCTCTCCCAGCTCTCCCAGCATGGGCTTCCGGGTCGCTACGCCAACATGGTGGTGGGATGTCCCCCCCCCCTTTCTCCTCTCTCCCAACATTCCCAGAACCCACAGTTCGCCCTCTACCACGTGCAGCCCACACACTCTATCAGAGGGGGCGGCGGCCCTGGTACCAAACTTCCACTAACCCTGTCTCATTCCCACCCGCACCCCCATGCACACTCCCAAACCCACCCCGGACACGTGCACACGCCACATCCAGCCAGCCACTCTACCCACCAAACACACTTTATATTCGGCACGTTGCCCCACAACCTGCCATCCGCGTCCGTCAATGCGCATCACGCAGCATCCGCCGCCCCGTATCTGCCCCAGTACCCTCCTCTCTCTTCCATCCCCCCTCCCCCACCACACTCCCCTTTACCCCCCCCTTCGTCCCCCCTTACCCCTCTTACACCTCTCTCCCCTCACCCCCCCCAGCACCCCGGGCAGCCTCAGCAGGGGCCGCAGGTGACGGTGGCTGGTGCGACAGGTACAGGGGGCAGCTCCAAATCCAAGCCTATCAACCGGATAAGTACCGTGGTGTGAGCAGGTGGGGCCCCAGGAGTCACAGATCAGATTATAGAGTGGAGGAGGTTGGCAGAACCAGGGCTAGGTCGAAGTCTGCCCGGACAGAAAGTAACAGCAGCAGCGCTAGTGACAAGAGGAAACGCAGTTTGCTTCGCCTGTGTTACTTTCACCTCCGTTTCCCACATATGTAGGTGGAGATAAACAAGAGTCAAATAGCATGTGCACACGTCTTTGAAACCTGCACACAGATACACATATATGAACAAACACTCCTCACATGTCCATGCACAATATCAGAAAATTCTATAGCCATATAACTTAAGGTGAAACAGAATCTATATCTAGGTATATTGCCTCAGTTTTAATAGTTTGAAGTCTAGTTGAGTCTGTATGAGACTATTAACATGTACAGTACCAAGATGTGATAATGTGACACTGAAAATACAGAGACCATATATATCTAACTGCTTACATGGGGATGTAAATAGAGACTAAACCACCAAATGCATTCCAGTGGAGTTTGGCATTAAAAACAGCAGAGAGTTGCAAAAAATGCCCCTTGACTTTGCAATAATTTACTTGGCTTCATGATGTCCCCCTGTCCATTTTGCAGGTTACGCTTTGCTGACAAGCATTTCTTTTCTAAAGAAGACCTCCAATATGTTGCTTTGTCTTAAACTCCTAAAACCAGTGCACGGTTTCCTGACAGTCTTTTGCTTAATGGTCTTTTACACGTCAACAGGAGCCTCCTGGCTTTATAATGCATTCCTTGGGATGGGAATTAATTATACAATCAATAATATATTTTGAATGTTTCTGAAGCTTTTTGCTGTTTTATCGATATTATAATATACCTGCTATGAGTATGATGAATATTGTCCAATAATTGTTTTGATCAGTGATTAATTATCAGCAGATGTTTGTACATGGTTAGCGAGAGTTTATGCACATATAAATTCCCTCAGTTTGCAATAGCCACTAGAGGGTGTTCTGATATGTGAAGTGTGGTTTATTTCCATTGTACCATGGTTTTCATTTAGTTCTTTTTTAAAAAATAGTTAATATAATTGATTGTTGAAAATAATGAATGAGGTTTAGCTTTGTTCAAATTGATTTACCCGCCAACAATACTCCTCCTTTTCTGTTTTGTTTGATGTGAGCAAACAAGTGCACAATTTCTCAAACGGGGTGGAGAACAAAACTTGAACTTACCGAATGGCTCTAAATGGATCTGAGTTAATGTTTCATTTTTTTATGCTTAAACATAGCTGTGGAAATTGGACAGAGACCTGGATTTTGGAAGATGTCAGTCCTTCATAATTATAAAGGGAATCTGCTTATTTCCTCGCAGTCATCAGAATCAGTCATTGTGTGTTTTTCTGTGTTTTTAAGAAGCACGCTTTTACATGAGGTTTTGTGGTTTTGCACACGTGATGTCTTAAGTCAGAAATTGCCTTCTTCTAATCTTCCCTCTTCTGCCACTTTTAGAAATCTCTTATTACATTATGTGATGCCATGGCATCCTGCTGAGGGCTTCTTGTTTAAAACCATAACAAGAGTCAAGAATGTAACATAGCCTACAGGTACATACTGTATTTCCATTTTTTTCTGTGGGCTTTGTGTAAGTGTTGCCCCTTTTGCTACTGCATTTTGAGGTTGTAATTGATCACTGATGTGGTTTACCTTCAGTGCCACTGATTACCAAGGGGAAACTACATATATTCTAATTTAGAAGAGAATGAATGGATGAGGACAAAGTAGAACAAAAATCTATGGAACAAGCTACTGAAAGAGATAATGAAGTTCAAGAAGATCAGAATCCTCATGTGAAGGATTTTAAGCTTTGGAGAGATTCAAGAATGTCAGCTGAAGATTTTGTAAGTATGTGTCGGCTAGCTTTTTCTTTTTGTGTCATTTTGACTCTTCTTGCATGGATATATCTGCACTTATTGAATAGATTGTACTGTATAAACCTGAATGTACATATTATACTATACATAGGCTTCTTATCATAACTGGGATGAACAACTCCCATTCTGTATTCAGGTGCGTGCATGTGAGTGCCACTAAGTATGTAAATACTAAAGAGGGGCAGGGATAGGAAACGTTGGCCAAAAGAAATGTTGACTTCTTTTTCTTTTCTCATTATTTCAGACTGAAGGTGAGAGAATGAGTTACCGTGATATAAATTGAAGCCTAAAAAATGTTTATATGTCAGTGCACTTATTGATATCATTTTGCACAAATGATTTCAAAATTTTCTTTGTGTATGTATTATGTGTACTGAAAGAATAGAGAATTGAGATGTGAATATTTATTGCTTCAGATAAATTAAAGTGTCCTTGCAGTGAACTGGTCTGTGTGTACTTTTTATATAGTTTCACATTTGCACCCAGCCATCCACCATTAAATTGATCTCAAAAATAAACTTTTTAGTACTAAAACACATCAGATAAAGAGGGATTTTAGGCATTATTTATGTCTTGTGAAATATCTATGATGTCAACTAATTTTCATATCAAACCTTCACAAAAGATAATTTTTCAGCAGATTGCAGATGTTGCAATACACCAGTAAGACCCCAAATGTATAAGGGGCTTCTTATCCTGCTTTAACCAAATAAAGTGCCAGAAGATTTTAAAGAGTATAATTTTACAGTAGGCCTATTAAAGGGGTAGTTCACCCAAAAATGAAAATTCAGTCATGATCTACTCACCCTCATGCCAATCGAAGGTTGGGTGAATTTTTTTAGTTCACAAAATGCTGCTGGAGTTTAACAGGAGAAAGGGGTTGCAGTAATCTCCCAAACAATTGAAGTGAATGGTGACCAGGTTTTTAACATAAAAACAGTAAAATGCCTCCAAACTGCTTGTCTGAAGTAATCCAAGTGTCCTGAAGCCTCGACATGCTAAGTTGTTTTGAAAAACGCCCCTGACACTGTTTTTAGCCTCTCTGTTCACTGTAGAATGTAGCTCCTAAGAAGGGAGTCAGGATCACACATGTTTGCGAACACCACACAACATCTGTGATGATTTTTAAAACAACTTGGCATGTTGGGGCTTCAGGACACTTGGATTACTTCAGATGAGCGGCATGGAGGCATTTCATGGTTTTATTATTTATTTATTTATTTATTTTAATGTTTGAAACTTAGTCACCATTTGTTTCAATTGTTTGGGAGATTACTTTGACGCCTTTTTCCTGTGAAACTCCAGCAGTGTTTTGTGGACTTTAAGACTTCACCCACCTCTCAGTCAGCATGAGGGTGACTAGATGATGACTGAATTTTCATTTTTGGGTGAACTATCCCTTTAAAATTTTTGTATCTTTAATGAGTAAAAAAGGGAAGAAAATAAGCTTTTAACCTAAATTTAACATGGACTTTAAAACAGTTGAATATTTTCAATTAGCCATGCAGTGTGAACAGATAATTTAGGCCTACAAGTACACTGAGTGATGGAAATAAACTCCAATAAGCTAAATAGGAGATGAACCTACATATTTTGTAACATTTTGAAGACATGTTGTACTTCAGTTGACAGCTATTTTGCATACGAATTCAGAGATATTTGCAACTTTTTAATTGTGCAGTAGAAAGGGACAAACACATGAGAAGGCTACTTCTTTCCCCATATGACCTACTTTTTAAATGACTGGGAATTATTTTAAAATGCTATTTAACTGTAACGACAGTGTGATTACAGTATATGTGTGAATGCTATTTTACTTACGTAAATAATAAATACTTCACGTTACTTCTTCCTCAACTGGCATTTTTGTAATTACATTAGTTTTTTATTGGCGTACGTGCGTACTACTTTCAGGGAGTAAACGTGAGGGACGTGGTGTGAAGATGAAGAGGTTGTGCTTTGGTCGTGAGAAAAAACTAAGATGGCGTCTCGTCAAGAAAGATAGGATGGTCTGAAGAGGTTGATGATGTTAGTCGGGAAATGATTGATAACGACTTCATTGATAAAGTTTGAGACTCTCTTTTACTGTTAAACGAACCTCTGCCATCAATGTTTTGTACCGGTGTGTTCGACAGAACGGAATATATGGAGAAGTGAGCCTGAAAACGGTCAACTTTGCTAGCAGCTAGCTAACTGGACCGAGCACAGCTGGCCAACGTTAACGTTAGCTAACCACCACTCATCACAACAACAGAGGAAGGAGAACGGCCACCAGCCCTATCATACCCCGGGACATCGAGGTGTCTTCGGTCAGTTGTGGAAATACTAATAGACATTATAGTGTAAAGGGATCAACAAATGACCGTGTGTGGCATTTCTTCACATACATTTGAATATATATACTATATGTCTGGCCAACGTTAACAAGCTAACATTAGTTGTTGGTGTCGCCTCGTTTTGAGGATGTAGGTTAACGTTAGCTTGTTGGGTGTTACGTTATTACTGACATGTTCCTCAGCTACACGGTTAACGCTAGCTAACCAATGCTAGTTGAAATGAGACTCGACTAGAAAAAGTGGAGGCCTCGATGCTAGCGTCAACGTTAGCGATAAGTGACGATATCGCCTCTGATATCTGAACAATAGACATAAGTGGACTTCATGATGGCCCGAAGAAGACAAATGAATGATATTTAGCTAACCCACTATAAATTACTGAATTTGAGAGTTTTTTCTTTGCTTCCCTTGTTATGAATGCTGCCAGAAGGTAAGGTCAGTTTTAACACCAGTTTTCCCAAGTTTAGTAGCTTGTAGCTAACAGTTACCAGCTAACCAAGAGTTAACGTTATAGGATTATTGACAAATTTTGCATATATATAACATTCGACAACATCGACATTTGAAGTGGGACTGTTTGGCTTCTGCCATCGAGTAACTATGTCATTTGTCTCGCTAAAGCTTATTAATCAATCTAGCTCAGCCCTCTGATGAGTAGTGATGCCTTCATGGCCTTCCATACCTTAGGGTTCATGGCCTCCACGCCATTGTTTGTCTGAAGGCCCATAAAGAATCAGGTAGATGGGATATATGTCACTGTAGTCCCAGGATCAAGTTGAGTTCAGTTTAATATTGTTTTTGTAAGCAATACTACACAATAATACCAATAAAATACTTCTGTTTGAAGACTCTCATTTAATTAAAATAAGCAGAGCTTGTTGCTTAAGTGCATACAGACATGTTGTCATTACTTCCGTTTTTCATTTATTTGTTTCTCTATATCACAACTACTCAAGGATCACTAAAAACTTTTGCTCCTTTCCACACTGGGCCTTGTTGATTCACCAAAGCATGGCATTTGTTTTGTTGTGTGTGGTGTTGGGGGAGGGGTTTTTTAACAAGGACCACTCTGAGGATTTAAAAGTCTTCTGATTCTCTTTTTCTCTTGCTATGAACAAAAGTTTAAGGGAAAATGATAAACAGTGTAAAGTGCAAAGAAACTGTTGTATAGAAATCTCACATTATCACAATGCCATGCTAGACCTGGAAGTAATGATTTTGCAAGTGTAAACAAGTGCAGTAACCTTTTTGAATTTTGGATAATGTGCTTTTATTTTTAAATTTTCTGATGCACTTGTCTTTTTTACTCATCAATTTAGACTGAGCTGCTTCATTGCCTTTATAAAATTTAATCAATCCACAAAATGTGTTGTATCTCACTGTCATTAGGAATACTTACTGACCTAGTTGTGTTGCGGAAATGTGATTTTTGAGGACAGAAATGTTGGCAGATGAACATATTTGTCATAAGTATCAGTTTATCCTAACTTTGTGTATTTACTTCTTTCTGAACAATCTAGTGTGTCCATTATGTTTATTAGTAGCAAAATAAAAATGAAGGCCTGAATTCTTTGTTTGAATGTATGCAGAGTTATAGTCCTGTAAATTCTCTACACATTAAAAACAAGATTTGCATGCATAATGCATTCTGTATTGCTGCAATAATGTTGTTATGCTCATAGGTGAGTCTATCAGAGTTCATTAACTTGTTTTGCATTGTCTTTCTCCCCATTGTCAGGGCAATGGAAGGGGAAGAGTTTGTACCTCCTCCGGAGTGTCCAGTGTTTGAGCCGTCATGGGAGGAGTTTCAGGATCCCCTGGGCTACATTGCCAAGATACGTCCTATTGCAGAGAAGTCAGGAATCTGCAAAATTCGACCTCCACCAGTAAATATTTGCGTATGCTTGGAATTTTGATGAAGAAATGGTGTGTTCTCAGAGTTCTATGTGTAGAAAGTTGAGCTTACACTGGGTGTAAAGTATGTATCTATAAAAATTAAGTTCAAAGCTGATGATTCATTTGAGAAGCTCAAGAAATCATGAAGTGATTGATTCCCTTAGATGTTCGAAAACCAGAGTCAAGCCAAAGTTAAACCAGGGTTAAGCTCAAACTAAACTCACTCTCTTATTAAACTCCCACGTCCATACTGTTTTGTTGTTTTTGGTTAGTTCCTTGAATGAAAGTATCAAAGAAGAACTAACACAAGTTTTTATTGTAATTTATGGCCTTACATGTTTAATTGCATTCATTTGCGCCCCAATAGGACTGGCAACCACCATTTTCAGTGGAGCTGGATAGCTTCCGCTTCACACCCCGCATCCAGAGGCTTAATGAGTTGGAGGTAAGTTCCCCCTTTCTCTAAATTGTGCATTATAAACAGATAGAATTTGTTGATGGAACTGGCCATAGCAATCATGGTGGTCCCTCATGCTTCTAATTTTAGGCGGAGACCAGAGTGAAGCTCAATTATTTGGACCGCATCGCCAGGTTTTGGGAGATCCAGGCATCCTCCTTGAAAATCCCACATATTGAAAGACGCATCCTTGATCTTTTCAGCCTGTCTAAGGTAGATATGAACTATTTTTTATTTTTATTATTTTTGAGAGACTAAGAAGTAGATGTTGTTTTTTGTTCCTTACCTATGATCTATTGAGAAGTGAACAAAAAAATGCTTTTCTGCTCCAGATCGTGACAGATGAAGGAGGATTTGAGTTGGTCTGTAAGGAACGGCGCTGGGCTCGTGTGGCCCAGAGGCTTGGCTATCCTCCAGGGAAAAACATTGGTTCTCTGCTGCGCTCGCACTATGAGAGAATCGTCTACCCCTTTGAAATGTTCCAGTCTGGTGCCAGCTTGCCGGTATCACTCAACACTTTCTTGTCTCTCCTTTCTGTGCTACCAGGGGTGATCAGTTAATAGAGAGGATCCAGAGTTAGTTGATCTGTGAAGAGTATCCTCGTCACTGTATGATACATTGTACACTTTCTTTTGGTTAGAGTCAGAAAAGCTCATAGATCATATGTAACATGTTTGGATATGTATTAATGTAAACTCTCTCCTTTTTCATCGTTTAGCATTGCAAGCCAAAACACTACGATGGTGAGGATGTGGATAAAGAGTACAAGCCCCACTCCATCCCCCTGCGACAGTCTGTGCAGCCATCCAAAATGAGCAGTTACGGGCGCAGAGCAAACCGCTGCCAGCCTGACGTGAGTGAGAGTACCTGTCACTAATTGTGTTTCAATATATCTGCGTACATCCGGAGCAGTAACCCCACACTGAATGTACTTAGGTCATCTAAATACAGCCATTTGGATCTCATTTCCATATGTGTCAACTGCCTCAAAATCCAGTCTAGAGAATAATTAAAACAATGAAGGGTAAAATTTTGGTTTATTCCTCTGCTTTCAAGACCACAAAAATTACATTGGTTTGGTGCAGCTGATCTGTCAAAGAGGATTTTTTTCCTCCACTCTGGCTCTGTGATAGAGGTGTGAATTACGACCTGCAAATGAATTAAACATCCATGTATACAGACTGTTTGGACCAAGAACAAAATGATCAAGGATGGTTTCTCACAGGACTTAAACCAAACATTAAAATCCTTGTCACAGATGATTTTATCTGAATTTGTTTTATTGGTAATTGCTAGTTTAATTTAATCTTTTCTTCCATTTGTGTTCACTAATAAATGTGTAAGATACGGTGTGTTTCTATTTTGGGATGGGAAATAATCTTCTGATGTCTTCACAGGACTTCACCCATGGGTGTAGAATAGATAAAAATTTGCCATTTAATGTTCTGGATTAAACAGCAAATGTAGAAGGCTAAGAGTCTCCACTAGTGATTACCTTGGCTAACTCTCTACTACCTGCTGATCAACCAAATAAATAACAGCAGCGCTTCAATCGTTCAAGGCTAACAAAAAGTCAAGCCAACAATCTACTCGAGTGTTTGTTGGTTGACAATCTTTTAATGTGCACCATGCTGTCATTTAATTAACTGTTTTTCTGTGCTTCTCCATGTGACCACGTGCAATCGATTACAATGTAATATCTGTAAAATGTGAAAAAGCACTCAGAGCGCATCCCAGCTTGCTTACTGTCCATCCTGCCATGCTGCTATGCTCTGCCGTTTTGCTCCTTGCTCCATGGCTTACTTTGTTCTTTTCTTTGTTTCCTCCACTCACCTCCATCTCACAAGTAGACACATGACTGTTTGTTTCACAAGCCACATATTGTAACAAACCTTTTTTTCTTTGTGTTGATGTTACAATATAAATTTTGGACCAGCCTGCATTCTTTTATCTCATGCTTGTTACATGCAAGCTAATGATGCTTCATTTCCTACCTCAGCACTCCCCCCTCAAGGTTGTACTTATCACACTTTAAGTACTTCATGTTTGCCACAGTTTTTTTTTTTTTTAAGTTTTATTTACTTTGCTGGAATACACCTTTTTTGATTTTGCCTATTTACTTATATACTGAGTTAAAATGGATCAAAACAAAGTTTAATGCCGATTTTTGCGAAAATCAGATCATGTCACCAGATGACTGACACAACTGATATTGCTTCATTTTTTGTTTGCATGACCTGAACAGCTTATAAGGACAGTATCGTGAATATTAAGAAATTATTTGTTAAAAAGTTGAGCACATTTTTAAACATTCCAGATTGGAGTCACTCTATTTTATAGCCATTTGGCTTTACTTACAAAAGTATCCAATTTAAAACAGGCATGTTTTCTATGATGGCCCACTAGGTGGAATTCATAGTTCTTTAGTATGCCAAATATCATGCATGATGACAAACTTGCTGGCAAACCCTGGTCCCCTCTACCAAAATACCTCCCCAAACTGTAAGATGCCAACACTTCCTCATCGAGAATAAATCTGGTTGGTGCAACAGCTGTATCACCTTTCAGTTGCTGGCAGCAGCTCTTAAGGACCTTACGTGATGCAGCTCTATCCAAACATTTGCTAGATAAACTGATAATCCAAAAAAACCAAAAAAACGTCATCTTATATTTGAAAGACTTAAGGGGTCTACCTATGAAATGTCTTTCTAAATCTTTATAGGTCCCACATCAAATGTAATCCTCGTCTCATAATGTGTCCTAGTGATATTTTTCCTACAACTGGCTCTGTTCTTTTCAGGCTCTCTCCCTTCCTCTCTCATCTCCCTTTTCCTCTTGTCTTAGTTTATTGTTGCTGTTATTGTCTCCCCTTGCAGGGTCCAGAGGATCTGGCCCCCCATCCTCTCACCACTGGCTCTCAACACATCTCTGCGGTACTGCCTCTTGAGCATACGAGCTCAGCCTCTGCCCCTGCTCATTTTCCGTCTCTTTTCCTAGACCCCCTTACCCTTCCTGAAGTTGTCTGGATGTTTTGTTTTTAACTTTAACGAACAACTAAAACATTTTCATTAACATCCATTCATGCGCCATGAGTTTCGCGGTGTAGGGGTTGCAACCTATAAAAGGGTCACATTGACTGCTGCCGACATGTTACTGTAAAAAAAAA